>CM031611.1:86123695-86128695 GCA_018398815.1 Conus ventricosus | reverse complement strand
AAAAAATTAAAAAAAGAAAAAAAAAAAAAAACGAAAGCAAGAAAAAAAAAACCAAAAACAAACCCCCCAAAACCCACACAAACAAACAAAACACAACAAACAAAAACAAAAAAACCAAAATTTTTTTTGGTTTAAAAACCAAAAAAGGTTTTATAAGAACCGACCCGTTTTTAAACGTTTGGGGTTAAAAAAAGAAACAATAACAAACCCCAAAAATTTTTACCCCACAAAAACCAAACAAACCCAAAAAGAGCCCCACACACACCAACACCACCACACACACACACACACACACACACACACAACCACCCACACACACAAAACACACACACACAACAACCAACCACACCCCACACACCACACACCCCCACACAAAACACAACAAACAACAAACACAACAAAACCAAACCCCACCCAAAACCCAAAAAAAAAAAAACACTATAAACAACCAACAACCACCCACAACACACACACAACACACCACACACCACACACACACACACACCCCCACACAACACCACACACACACACCACCACACACACCCCACACACACCAACCCCCCACACCACAACAACACACACACCACACACAAAACACACACACACACGCCCCCCCCACACACACACACAACACCACAACCACACACACACACACCACAAACCCACACAACACACACAACCACAAACACAAAACACACACACCACACACACACCACACTTTTTTAACAACCCCACAGAAACCAATTTTTTTTTCCAAACCCCCCCCCCCCCTTATCCTTTTGGGGTTTTTTTAAAAACTTCTTTGGGCTAATTTAATTTGGGTGTTTTTGTGTTGGGGGCTGTGTGGCCTAGAAGCGCGCGCGGGGGGTGTGTGTGTGTGTGGTGTGTGTGTGGTGGGTGGTTTGTGTGTGTGTGTGGTGTGTGTTTGTGTGGTGTTTATGTGTGAAGTGTGTGTGTGTTGTGTGTGGTGTGTGTGTGTGGTGTGTTGTTGTGTGTGTGTTGTGTTGTTTTGTGTGTGTGTCTGTGGTTTTTTGTGTTTGTGTGATTGGGGGTGTAGTTGCCGCAGTTTGGGTGATGCTGGGGGATGTGCGTGGCGTGTTGTGTGTGTGGTTGTTGTGTGTGTGTGTTGTTGTGTGTGGTGTTGTGTGTGGTTGTGTGTGTTTGGGGTTGTGCGTGCTGCGTCGTGCGTGCGTCGTGCTGGGGTCGTGCTGTGTGGGTGTGTGTGTGTGTTTTGTGCGCGCCGCGCGGCGGGGTGTTTTGTGTGTGGTGTGTGTTTGTGTGTTGGTGTGGTGAGAGAGAGAGGGAGAGAGAGGAGAGAGAAGAGTTGTGTGTGTGTGTGTGTGTGTGGGGTGTGTGTGTGGTGTGTGTGGTTGTGTGTGTGGGGTGTGTTTGTGGTGTGTGTGGTGTGTGGTGTGTGTGTGTGTGTTGTGTGTGTGTGGTTGTGTGGTGTGTTTGGGGATTTGGGGATTTATGCATGCAGCATGCGTGTGGCATGCGAGTCCCCGTTCGTGCGTGTGTGTGTGCGTGTGTGTGTGTGTGTGTGTGTTTTTGTGTGTGTGTTTTTTGTGTGTGTGGTTTGTGTGTGTTTGTGTGTGTGTCTGTGTGTGTTGTGTGTGTTTGTGTTGTGGTGTGTGTATGTGTTTTGGTGTGTGGTGTGTGTGGGTGTGTGTGTGTGTGTGTGGTGTGTGTGGTGTGTGTGTGTGTGTGGTGTGTGTTGTGTTGTTGTGCGTGCGTTGTGCATGCGACAAGCGCGTGGCGTATGTGTGTGTGTGTGTGTGGTGTGTGTGTGTGTGTGTGTGTGTGTGTGTGTGTGTGTGTGTGTGTGTGTGTGTGGTCTGTGTGTTGTGTGTGTGTGTGTGTGTGTGTGTGTGTGGTGTGTGTGTGTGTGTGTGTGTGTGTGTGTTGTGTGTGTGTGTTGTGCGTGTGCGCGTATAAGCGCAAGCGCGGCGGGGCGTGTGGTGTGTGTGTGTGTGTGTGTGTGTGTGTGTGTGTGTGTGTGTTGTGTGTGTGTGTGTGTGTGTGTGTGTCTGTGTGTCTGTGTGTCTGTGTGTCTGTGTGTGATTGGTGGATGTATGTATGCACGCATGCTTGTGTGCAAGCTGGCGATGTGCGTGCGTGCGTGTGTGTCTATGTGTGTGTGTGTGTGTGTGTGTGTGTGTGTGTGTGGTGTGTGTGTGGTGTGTGTGTGTGTGTGTGTGTGTGTGTGTGCGTGCGTGCGTGCGTGCGTTCATGCGTCGTGCGTGCGTGCGTTGTTGTCGTGTGTGTGTGTGGTGTGTGTGTGTGTGTGTTGTGTGTGTGTGGTGTGTGTGTGTGTGTGTGGGGTGTGGGGTGTGTGTGCGTGCGTGCGCGCGCTCGCGTGTGTTGTGTGTGTATGCAACGCATGCGTGCATGCATGCGTGTGTGTGTGTGTGTGTGTGTGTTCATGTGTGTGTGTGTGTGTGTGTGTGTGTGTGTTTTGTTGTGTGTGTGTGTGTGTGTGTGTGTGGGGGGTGTGTGTGTGTGTGTGTGTGTGGGTGTGTGTGGTGTGTGTGTGTGTGTGTGTGTGTGTGTGTGTGTGTGTGGTGTGTGTGGTTGTGTGTGTGTTTTGTGTGTGGTGTTGTGTGTGGTGTGTGTGTTTTGTGTGTGTGTGTGGGGTGGGGGTGTGTGTGTGTGTGTGGTGTGTGTGTGTGTGTATGTGTGTGTGTGTGTGTTTTTTTATGTGGTGTATGTGTGTGTGTGTGTGTGTGTGTGTGTGTGTGTGTGTGTGTGTGTGTGTGTGTGTGTGTTATGCATTTTGGGGTGTGTGTGTGTGTGTGGTGTGTGGGGTGTGTGTTGTGTGTGTGTGTGTGTGTGTGTGTGTGTGTGGTGCGTGCGTGCGCGTGCGCGTACGCGTGAGCGCACGCGAGTATGTACGTGCGTGCATCTCTGCACATTTACGCATGTTAGAGAAAAAAGCAGTGGAGGTAGATCTATACGTATTTGTCACACACACACACACACACACACACACACACACACACACACACACACAACACACACACACACACCACACACACACACACACACACACACACACACGCTCGCGCGCGCGCGCTCACAGACACATACACGCACGCGCGCGCGCGCACACACACACACGCACGCCACGCACCACAGCACGCACACACACACACACCCCACACACCACCACACAAAACACCACACACACACCACAAAGAGAACCAAAACCCCCTCCCCCTCCCCTGCCCCCCCCCCCCCCCCCCCCAACTCCGCCCTTGAGTGTATTGGCACTTTTAAAGGCCTCTCCCCGAATGGCGTATGATTTGACCTCGCGTGAAAGCTGCCCATTGATCAAGGACAGTCCAGCAATGCATGGGAAACTTGACCTTTCTCTAGGAATCATGGGAAACTTGGCTTTTCTCTTGTCTGTCTGTCTGCTTTTTCTCTTTGCTCTATTTGGGTTTCTTCGAGATCTTCACGAGAGTGAAACGGGTGATTTTTGCTCAGTTTGTTGTTTTCGTATCTCTCCCATCTTTGGCTGTCTCTCTCAGTCGATCTTTCTATCTCTCGATCTGGGTCTGTACGTATGATTTTTCTCAGCTTGTTGTTTTCATATCTCTCTATCTTTGGCTGTCTCTCTCAATCGATCTTTCTGTCTCTCGATCTGTGTCTGTATGTATAATTTTTCTCCGTTTGTTGTTTTCGTATCCCTCTATCTTTGGCTGCCTCTCTCAATCGATCTTTCTGTCTCTCGGTCTGTGTCTGTATGTATAATTTTTCTCAGTTTGTTGTTTTCGTATCTCTCTATCTTTGGCTGTCTCTCTCAGTCGATCTTTCTGTCTCTCGGTCTGTGTCTGTATGTATGATTTTTCTTTAGTTTGATGTTTTCGTATCTCTCTATCTTTGGCTGTCTCTCTCAGTCGATGTTTCTGTCTCTCGATCTGGGTCTGTATCACTTTTCTAAGTTTGTTATTTTCGTACATTTCTGTCTTTGGCTGTCTCTCTCAATCGATCTTTCTGTCTCTCGATCTGTGTCTGTTTTTCTGTATCTGTCTGGCTTTTTATGTTTGTTTTGTGTGTGTGTGTGTCCCCCCCCCCCCCGCCTCTCTCTCTCTCTCTCTTCTCTCTCTCCTCTCTCTCTCTCTCTCTCTCTCTCTCTCTCTCTCTCTCTCTCTCTCTCTCTCTCTCTCTCTCTCGCTCTCTCTCTTGGAAGAGAACATGAGTGAAATGTATGCAAAAGGAGAAGAAAATATTGTGTTGAGTGAAAAGAACGCACACACGTAAAAGATAAATTGGAATCTGATTCATTTCTCAATTACATGAGGAAGGTAAATGGCGGTTTGGAGAACATTAGAGTCACATCAGGCACATTCAGTGGAGTTGCTGTTTGTATAATATATGCAGTGGGTACAGCTGCTGTATGTATAACACATGCAGTGGATACAGCTGCTGTATGTATAACACATGCAGGGGTGCAGCTGCTGTATGTATAACACATGCACTGGGTACAGCTGCTGTATGTATAACACATGCACTGGGTACAGCTGCTGTATGTATAACACATGCACTGGGTACAGCTGCTGTATGTATAACACATGCACTGGGTACAGCTGCTGTATGTATAACACATGTGGTGGGTACAGCTGCTGTATGTATAACATATGCAGTGAGTACAGCTGCTGTATGTATAACACATGCACTGGGTACAGCTGCTGGATGTATAACATATACAGTGGGTACAGCTGCTGTATGTATAACATATACAGTGTGTACAGCTGCTGTATGTATAACACATGCAGTGGGTACAGCTGTTGTATGTATAACATATACAGTGGGTACAGCTGCTGTATGTATAACATATACAGTGGGTACAGCTGCTGTATGTATAATACATGCAGTGGGTACAAAAGAAAAAAAGGCTGATTCTTGGAAACTATGATGTGACGAAAAAACAGGTCAATGGCCTTTTGAGAAATCACCGGTGTTATTAAACCGATGTCTACCAACATCACTGAAAAATT
>CM031611.1:86116195-86121195 GCA_018398815.1 Conus ventricosus | reverse complement strand
TCGACAAGCCAACATGCAGAAATCTTTGGCGGGACAGGGAAACACTGGGACTTCGGGAAATCGTCGTGCCCTTCGTTCGAACGTGACTGAACCATAGGACCGGCAGAACCAACAGGCACCCTCAGAAATATCCTTCCTAAATTACAATATTGAAAATTTGTTAAACAAACTAAATGATGTCTCGTTTAATAATTATCTGGTCAGGTTTGATTTTGTTTGCCTAACAGAGACTTTTATTGGTAACAATTTTGACTATGAGTCTATTTTTTCGAATTATGTGAAGTTTTCTGCATCAGCAAAAAAATTAAGCACACATGGTAGAAATTCGGGGGGCGTTCTTGTTATGATTAAGAACAAATTCAAACAATTCATTAAACAAATAGATATAGATTGTAATAACACAGTTGTGATTAGAATTTATAAATGCCTATTTGGGACTAGCAAGGATATCATACTGGTAGCTTGCTATATAGTACCAGAAGGCGGACCGATTTATGAACATTTGGACTTAAAGGAGGCATCTTGATATTAGAAGAAGCATTGTTACAAACCATACAGATAGATGACGTGATTATCATTATGTGTGGTGACTTGAATGCCAGATCATCTGATGAACAACCTGCTCTAGAAAATGTGGCAAACTATGCACGGGATATGACTGATGATGACGATGATGATATGAACATATGTGATGGAACAATTAGACGTTCTCAAGATTCTGCTTTAAACAAGTTTGGAAAGTCTCTGTTGGACATGTGTTTCATGCTGGATCTTTATATTCTAAATGGATTTTGTGCAGGGGATAGGGAGGGCCATTTCACTTTTGTGTCTCAGCAAGGTAGTAGTGTGGTGGATTATTTTCTAGTATCAGAAGAGTTATATATAAAATGTGATTTAAAAATTGGGACTGAGTTGTTTTCTTGGCACCTACCTCTAGAAATGAAATGGGTAAGTGGGAATGAGGAAGAAGAGATGGCCTTCAAATGGCAGCCAGAGGAAAAAGTAGTCTGGTGTGAAGAAAGTGCCCAGCATTACAGAAATGAACTGGAATCAGAAGAGTTCATAGACTGTATAGAAAGAGCAAAAGAATGTATGACCGTAGATTTGAATGAAAGTATTGAACTTTTTGTCAGAGGCCTGTACAGTGCAGCAGCATGTATGGTAAGGAAAGTGTCTGGCAGGAGGAAAGAACATGAGGATTGGTTCGACAGTGAGTGTAAGAGAAAGAAAAGAATTGTGAAAAGATATCTTCAATGCTCTAGAAGAGCGAAATTGCCAAATTATAAACAACAAATGAAGGATCTATATGTGACAGAAAGAAAGGAATACACTGAAATGAAAAGAATTAAGAGAACGGAGTTTGATGAAAGCAGAATACAGAAACTAAAAGATTCAATGAACGACTCTAAAGTATTCTGGAATACAATTAGAACGGTGAATAGGAAAGCAATGGTTTATAATGAAATATCATCCAGCCAATGGTATGATCATTTTTTTCAATGTTTTTAATAATTTTGAAAATATAACCCGTACAGAGGAAGATGAAAACAGAGAAAATGGAGCAAGAAACTTTCGACCTCTATTCAATGACGCTATAACCACACAAGAAGTTTTGGAAGGTATAAGACATTTAAAAAATGGAAAGAGTGCTGGAGTAGATAAAATTAGTAGTGAAATGCTGAAAAATAGTAATTATTTAGTTATTGAATTTCTGGTGTCACTACTCAACCTTTTATTTGAAAATGGCACATTTCCCACGAATGGTCCAAATCAATCATTGTCCCAATTTATAAGAAAGGGGATGTAAACAATGCCGATAACTATAGAGGTGTGGCTTTGACGAGTGTAGTTAGTAAGGTATATACGTATATTATAAATAAAAGACTCTCAAACTGGGCAGATAGGGGAGAAAAAATAATTGAAGAACAGGCTGGATTTCGGGCAGGGTACAGTACCATGGATCATATTTTTACATTGTACGTTCTAGTTGAAAAATATCTTTTGAAAAATACAAAATTCTATGTAGCGTTCGTAGATTTCAGGAAAGCGTTCGATTCGATTAATAGAAACATTTTATGGAGCATTTTGAGGAAATATGGTATAAATGGAAAACTTTTTCAGGCGCTTCGAGGGATTTATAACACCGTTCTAGCATCTGTTCGGGATAAATCACTCTACTCAGATTTTTTCCAATGTCCACGTGGAGTAAAACAAGGCTGTCTTTTGAGCCCTATTATGTTTTCTTTCTTTATAAATGAATTGGCCATAGAAATTTCTAAAAAGGGCGACATGGAATTCAGATTATACCTGGGACCTATGAGCTATTTCTTATGCTATTTGCCGACGATGTAATTCATTATCTGATACGGCAACTGGTTTACAATCACAGATAAACGCGCTGAAAGAAGAAGCAGATAGGCTTAACCTAACTGTAAATTTAGATAAGACTAATATTATAGTGTTTAGGAAAGGAGGTCACTTGTCAAGAAGAGAAATATGGTGGTATGGTAATCTGGAAGTGAAGGTGACAAACTGTTATAAGTATTTAGGTATGTTTTTTACAACTAAGTTGAGCCTAAATGTAGGGTGGGTTGAAACTAGTCATAAAGGGAAAAGAGGAGTCATTGCAATCCTAAAAACAATGAGGAAACTACGGTCATCTGATTTGTCACTGTTTTTGAAATTGTTCGATTCACAAATTAAGCCATTGTTGTTGTATGCGTCTGAAATATGGGGACTTCATCAGAATGAACATATGGAAAAAATGCATCTTTTTGGTATAAAAACGTTTTCTTAATGTGCCTTTACACACATCTAATCAGATGATGTATGGTGAAACAGGGCGATATCCGCTGTATATCCATGCCTACGTAAAATGTATTAACTATTGGTTAAGACTTGTCAAATTACCAGAGTCCAGATTATGTAAACAAGCGTATCTGATGTTAACACAGCAACTAGAAAAGGGAAAACTGAACTGGTTGAGTAAGGTTAGAAAAGTTTTGAATGAATACGGATATGGTATAGTATGGCTGAATGAGGGAGTAGGAGACGAGTACATCTTTTTGTCAGAATTTAAGGATCGATTGATCTCCTGTTTCAAACAAAACTGGCACTCAAATTTAGAAGATAATGGTATATATTCATGGTATCTTTCATTCAAAAGCTATATGGAACCAGAGAAATATTTGTCAACAATTCCAAACAAGTGGCACAGAGATATCTTTGTAAGATTTCGAACAAGAACATTGGGTTTGTATGCTAACAGGAGATGGTTTTCTGTCGAAAATATTGACAAGTGTCCCGTCTGCTTAGAAGAAAATGTTCGTGAAGACGAAATTCATTTTGTATTTCACTGTGCTGCTTATGCCAGCATTAGACAAACATGTGCTTTGTTCTATATGCCCATGGCTGCACAACAAAACCTTAAAACCATGCTTTCTTCTGAAAGAGAAGATATAAGCATGTGTCTAGCAAAGTATGTCGCAGAGGCATATAAAATTCGAAAAGGTAAATTGGAAAATGGATGATTGACTTCTGAACAAACCTAGAGGATATATCACCTTATGTTTGTTATTTAAGAAATGAAAGAAGCTCAGTTCTTCTAAGTTAGCTTGTTGGTTCTTTTGATGATGATGATGACGATAATGAGTGTATCTATGAGTTCATGTATGTGCGCGCGCGCGTGTGTGTGTGTGTGTGTGTGTGGTGTGTGTGTGGTGTGTGTGTGTGTGTGTGTGTGTGTGTGTGTGTGTGTGTATGTGTGTGTGTGTGTGTGTGTGTGTGTGTGTGTGTGTGTGTGTGTGTGTGTGTTTGTGTGTGTATGAGAGAGAGAGTGAGGGAGTGAATGTATGCACCAGTGATTTGTTAGTTTGTGAATCCCTTTTCAATCATCTCCCCTTGACATGAAGATTGCAAGTCATTGTCAATAACAATTTGTCATTGTCATTGTCATTGTCATTGTCTCTCTCTCTCTCTGTCCTCTCTCTCTCTCTCTCCCCCGCCTGTGTGTATGTGTGTGCCCACGAGTGTATGTATGTGTGTGTGTGTGGTGTGTGTGTGTGTGTGTGTGTGTGTGTGTGTGTGTGTGTGTGTGTGTGTGTGTGTGTGTGCGTGTGTGTGTGTGTGTGTGTGTGTGTGTGTGTGTGTGGGTGTGGGTGTGGGTGTGTGTCTATTTTCGTTTTTATTGTGTGTGGGTTTTGTTTTGTTTTGTGTTGTTTTATGTTTGTTGTTGTTGTTGTTTTGTTTCGTTTTTATTAATTTTCCCTTCCGGATGAGCATGACGCCGCATGACTGGAGCACATCCATCACTGAAAGCCTGTGACACCCTGGGAACCTCAATCTACCTCCCTTCCATTGTCTTTCTTCCACATGTCCTCTCGCTGTTGCCCTCCCATTTCTTCACTTCCTTCATTTTCTGTTTCTTCTCTTTCTTGTTCTTGTTCTTTCTTTCTTTCTTTCTTTCTTTCTGTCTTTCTGTCTTTCTTTCTTTCTTTCTTTCTTTCTTTCTTTCTTTCTTTCTTTCTTCCTTCTTTCTTTCTTTCTTTCTTTCTTCTTCTTTCTTCTTCTTCTTCTTCTTCTTCTTCTTTTTTTTTTCTTCTTCTTCTTCTTCCTCTTCTTGTTCTTTCTGTCTATCTGTCTGCCCCCCCTCTCTCTCAGTCTCTCTCTCTCTCTCTCTCTCTCTCTCTCTCTCTCTCTCTCTCTCTCTCTCTCTCTCTCTCTCTCTCTCTCTCTCTCTCTGTGGCAAGTGCTTCATATCTTAAAATGTAGAATTTGTCCTCAACGTGAATAGAAAACAGCGTTTGTTCAGTGCGCAAGTCATTTGAGCCACAGCAGAACAGCGTGTTATTTTTATTGGATCATGTCACTAAATTTGCAACATGTTATTCAAATATTGTTGGGTTATTCAACTTAAAAAAAAAGGAAAAAAGAAGATAGAAAACCTGCTTGAGTAGACAATTTCATGACGATTCTCACGAATGGGTAAAACATGTCATTTC
>CM031611.1:86098695-86111195 GCA_018398815.1 Conus ventricosus | reverse complement strand
CGATTCTATTTCCGCTGCTGGCGTTGAATTACGTGCTCATCTGAACTCCACCACTGTGAGTGGCTCATTTTCTTCCTATTCCTCAGACAGTGACACAGCTGACATCCACTGAGTGGCTCATTTTCTTCCTATTCCTCAGACAGTGACACAGCTGACATCCACTGTGAGTGGCTCACGTTCCTTCCTAGTCATCAGACAGTGACACAGCTGACATCCACTGTGAGTGGCTCAAGTTCCTTCCTAGTCCTCAGACAGTGACACAGCTGACATCCACTGTGAGTGGCTCAAGATACTTCCTAGTCCTCAGACAGTGACACAGCTGAGATCCACTGTGAGTGGCTCAAGTTCCTTCCTAGTCCTCAGACAGTGACACAGCTGACATCCACTGTGAGTGGCTCACGTTCCTTCCTAGTCCTAAGACAGTGACACAGCTGACATCCACTGTGAGTGGCTCAAGTTACTTCCTATTCCTCAGACAGTGACACAGCTGACATCCACTGTGAGTGGCTCTGGTTCTTCCTAGTCCTCAGACAGTGACACAGCTGACATCCACTGTGAGTGGCTCTGGTTCTTCCTAGTCCTCAGACAGTGACACAGCTGACATCCACTGTGAGTGGCTCTGGTTCTTCCTATTCCTCAGACAGTGACACAGCTGACATCCACTGTGAGTGGCTCTGGTTCTTCCTCGTCCTCAGACAGTGACACAGCTGACATCCACTGTGAGTGGCTCTGGTTCTTCCTATTCCTCAGACAGTGACACAGCTGACATCCACTGTGAGTGGCTCTGGTTCTTCCTATTCCTCAGACAGTGACACAGCTGACATCCACTGTGAGTGGCTCAAGTTACTTCGTAGTCCTCAGACAGTGAACAGCTGACATCCACTCTGAGTGGCTCAAGTTACTTCCTAGTCCTCAGACAGTGACACAGCTGACATCCACTGTGCGTGGCTCTGGTTTTTCCTATTCCTCAGACAGTGACACAGCTGACATCCACTGTGAGTGGCTCACGTTCCTTCCTAGTCCTCAGACAGTGACACAGCTGACATCCACTGAGTGGCTCTGGTTCTTCCTATTCCTCAGACAGTGACACAGCTGACATCCACTGTGAGTGGCTCACGTTCCTTCCTAGTCCTCAGACAGTGACACAGCTGACATCCACTGAGTGGCTCTGGTTCTTCCTAGTCCTCAGACAGTGACACAGCTGACATCCACTGTGAGTGGCTCACGGTCCTTCCTAGTCCTCAGACAGTGACACAGCTGACATCCACTGAGTGGCTCTGGGTCTTCCTATTCCTACGACAGTGACACAGCTGACATCCACTGTGAGTGGCTCAGGTTCTTCCTAGTCCTCAGACAGTGACACAGCTGACATCCACTGTGAGTGGCTCAGGTTCTTCCTAGTCCTTAGACAGTGACACAGCTGACATCCACTGTGAGTGACTCAGGTTCTTCCTAGTCCTCAGACAGTGACACAGCTGACATCCACTGTGAGTGGCTCTGGTTCTTCCTAGTCCTCAGACAGTGACACAGCTGACATCCACTGTGAGTGGCTCAAGTTCCTTCCTAGTCCTCAGACAGTGACACAGCTGACATCCACTGTGAGTGGCTCAGGTTCTTCCTAGTCCTCAGACAGTCACACAGCTGACATCCACTCGGTTCGTGCGACGGGCAGTCCATGCCGAAAGCAGATCGTTTCAGCATCCGTGAATAAGAGACAGGTAAAGCAAGGCTTGGACAATGCAAGCGGTTTGGTGAATAAGAGACAGGTAAAGCAAGGCTTGGACAATGCAAGCGGTTTGGTGAATAAGAGACAGGTAAAGCAAGACTTGGACAATGCAAGCGGTTTGGTGAATAAGAGACAGGTAAAGCAAGGCTTGGACAATGCAAGCGGTTTGGTGAATAAGAGACAGGTAAAGCAAGGCTTGGACAATGCAAGCGGTTTGGTGAATAAGAGACAGGTAAAGCAAGGCTTGGACAATGCAAGCGGTTTGGTGAATAAGAGACAGGTAAAGCAAGGCTTCGACAATGCAAGCGGTTTGGTGAATAAGAGACAGGTAAAGCAAGGCTTGGACAATGCAAGCGGTTTGGTGAATAAGAGACAGGTAAAGCAAGGCTTGGACAATGCAAGCGGTTTGGTGAATAAGAGACAGGTAAAGCAAGGCTTGGACAATGCAAGCGGTTTGGTGAATAAGAGACAAGTAAAGCAAGGCTTGGACAATGCAAGCGGTTTGGTGATGGTCTGGAGATAGAGATTTCGATCAAAAGAACGCCACTGACGAGCAAGATGGTTTCAGCATATCCACGGTAATAGTGCCACGTACAGCCCACTGTTTCAGTACAGCTGGAGTTTTGACCATCATCCAATAGCAATGTGCATTATCATTACTTCAGTCATTTTCGTAAAAGCTTACCATAGGGTGCCAAAAGGGGCTGTGTTGCCTTGATCGTTGAAACTGTGAGTGAAGTCTTCCAGGTGACCTTGTGTCATATTTGAGCAGGGTTTACATCGTACACAAAAGCGTCCTTATAGCCACGTAGTTTTGTTTGGGGGATCGTACGCTTGAGTTACTTCGAAGCATGAAGAGTTGTTGGCAGCAGTCAGCGTTTCCTGAGAGTTGTTTTTGTTTGTTTGATTGTTTATTCTGCGAGTATAAGAGGGAAGATTGAATCATACAGTTGATGGAAATCAGTTTAATTGATTTGAATCATACAGTTGATGTTAATCAGTTTAAGTGATTCCTGTCTGAGCGTGTGACAATATTTCTGACCAACACCACCTACGCCCATCTCTCCACCTGGGTATTCGTCAAGTTACACATGGAATGAAATTGTACAGCGCTGTCGAGTAGACTGAGAAAAGAAAATGGAAGTTCGTTGCATCATCTCCATTATCATCACTAAAACCAAAGTCTCCATTCAGCTTCCGTGCCGGTGGTTAGTGCATGTCGTGGCATTCTGTGTTGGAAGGAGTTTGGAAGCGGTCGTTGAATGACGTAGCAGCATCCTCACAAGAAGACGCCTCCGCGACTAAGCGCTTACTCCTGTCAGTAGGAGGCTTAGTGGGTAGTATCCTAAGTCTCTGTCAGTAGTGGGCTCAGTGGGTAGGATCCTAAGTGTCTGTCAGTAGTGGACTCAGTGGGTAGGATCCTAAGTGTCTGTCAGTAGGGGGCTCAGTGGGCAGTATCCTAAGTGTCTTGGATCAGACTTATTCCTGTCAGTAGGGGGCTCAGTGGGTAGTATCCTAAGGGCCTGTCAGTAGGAGGCTCAGTTGGTAGTATCCTAAGTTTCTGTCAGTAGGGGGCTCAGTAGGTAGTATCCTAAGTGTCTGTCAGTAGGAGGCTCAGTAGGTAGTATCCTAAGTGTCTGTCAGAAGGAGGCTCAGTAGGTAGTACCCTAAGTGTCTGTCAGTAGGGGGCTCAGTGGGCAGTATCCTAAGTGTCTGTCAGTAGGAGGCTCAGTGGGCAGTATCCTAAGTGTCTGTCAGTAGGAGGCTCAGTAGGCAGTATCCTAAGTGTCTGTCAGTAGGCAGTATCCTAAGTGTCTGTCAGTAGGAGGTTCAGTGGGCAGTATCCTAAGTGTCGGTCAGTAGGGGGCTCAGTAGGTAGTATCCTAAGTGTCTTGGATCAGAACAGGCACGAATGAACACAAAGAAATGACTCAGCAGCAACATTGTACTTGTCGTAATTAGTTACACCATGACAGCATCATACCGATAGATCAGAAGACTGCTACTGTTGTGGATGCAACAGGTTGAGACAAAGTGCGACTGTGTCTAAGAGAGGCGGACTAAGTAGCATGAGAGTTGTGGCATTCCAAGTGCAAAGCAAGAAGAAGACTTCAACGGGAAATCGAACAGGCTTGAGCAGTTTATAATATTATTTGACGATTCATTGACTGCTCGGGCGCACAGCTAAGGAAAGTGTGCCTACTTTAATACAACAATAAAGAAAACATAAATAGCATTGCCATAAGATTGTCCATAGGAAACATCACTGGACCTCACATTTGTAAAATTATTGTGTTCTTCCTCCGATAAGCTACCCTCTAATCAATATTGTTTCTCTCTGTATCTTTCTTTTTATCTCTCGGTCTCTGACTCTGTCTCTGTCTCTCTCTGTCTCTCTCTGTCTCTCTCTGTCTCTCTCAGTCTCTCTCTCTCTCTCTCCTCTCTCTCTCTCTCTCTCTCTCTCTCTCTCTCTCTCTCTCTCTCTCTCTCTCATTTTAGATTGTCGAAGAACAAAAACTGTGTATATTATTATCTGAGAAAAGAAAACTGCACAAAGTATGTATTTGGCATAAAATGATACATTGAATAGAAATAAGTTTCAAAGAAAGCTATAAAGCAGAAGAAATGTCAATCATCATTCTCTTTGTGAAAATTAGACCAGTTACACACACAGGTCTGCAGTAATATCGGAAAAGAGTGTGCACATGGAATGTTAAATTATTACGTGATATTAAGAGTGTGCACATGGAATGTTAAATTATTACGTGATATTAAGAGTGTGCACATGGAATGTTAAATTATTACGTGATATTAAGAGTGTGCACATGGAATGTTAAATTATTACGTGATATTAAGAGTGTGCACATGGAATGTTAAATTATTACGTGATATTAAGAGTGTGCACATGGAATGTTAAATTATTACGTGATATTAAGAGTGTGCACATGGAATGTTAAATTATTACGTGATATTAAGAGTGTGCACATGGAATGTTAAATTATTACGTGATATTAAGAGTGTGCACATGGAATGTTAAATTATTACGTGATATTAAGAGTGTGCACATGGAATGTTAAATTATTACGTGATATTAAGAGTGTGCACATGGAATGTTAAATTATTACGTGATATTAAGAGTGTGCACATGGAATGTTAAATTATTACGTGATATTAAGAGTGTGCACATGGAATGTTAAATTATTACGTGATATTAAGAGTGTGCACATGGAATGTTAAATTATTACGTGATATTAAGAGTGTGCACATGGAATGTTAAATTATTACGTGATATTAAGAGTGTGCACATGGAATGTTAAATTATTACGTGATATTAAGAGTGTGCACATGGAATGTTAAATTATTACGTGATATTAAGAGTGTGCACATGGAATGTTAAATTATTACGTGATATTAAGAGTGTGCACATGGAATGTTAAATTATTACGTGATATTAAGAGTGTGCACATGGAATGTTAAATTATTACGTGATATTAAGAGTGTGCACATGGAATGTTAAATTATTACGTGATATTAAGAGTGTGCACATGGAATGTTAAATTATTACGTGATATTAAGAGTGTGCACATGGAATGTTAAATTATTACGTGATATTAAGAGTGTGCACATGGAATGTTAAATTATTACGTGATATTAAGAGTGTGCACATGGAATGTTAAATTATTACGTGATATTAAGAGTGTGCACATGGAATGTTAAATTATTACGTGATATTAAGAGTGTGCACATGGAATGTTAAATTATTACGTGATATTAAGAGTGTGCACATGGAATGTTAAATTATTACGTGATATTAAGAGTGTGCACATGGAATGTTAAATTATTACGTGATATTAAGAGTGTGCACATGGAATGTTAAATTATTACGTGATATTAAGAGTGTGCACATGGAATGTTAAATTATTACGTGGATTATTAAGATGTGTGCACATGGAATGTTAAATTATTACGTGATATTAAGAGTGTGCACATGGAATGTTAAATTATTACGTGATATTAAGAGTGTGCACATGGAATGTTAAATTATTACGTGATATTAAGAGTGTGCACATGGAATGTTAAATTATTACGTGATATTAAGAGTGTGCACATGGAATGTTAAATTATTACGTGATATTAAGAGTGTGCACATGGAATGTTAAATTATTACGTGATATTAAGAGTGTGCACATGGAATGTTAAATTATTACGTGATATTAAGAGTGTGCACATGGAATGTTAAATTATTACGTGATATTAAGAGTGTGCACATGGAATGTTAAATTATTACGTGATATTAAGAGTGTGCACATGGAATGTTAAATTATTACGTGATATTAAGAGTGTGCACATGGAATGTTAAATTATTACGTGATATTAAGAGTGTGCACATGGAATGTTAAATTATTACGTGATATTAAGAGTGTGCACATGGAATGTTAAATTATTACGTGATATTAAGAGTGTGCACATGGAATGTTAAATTATTACGTGATATTAAGAGTGTGCACATGGAATGTTAAATTATTACGTGATATTAAGAGTGTGCACATGGAATGTTAAATTATTACGTGATATTAAGAGTGTGCACATGGAATGTTAAATTATTACGTGATATTAAGAGTGTGCACATGGAATGTTAATTATTACGTGATATAAGAGTGTGCACATGGAATGTTAAATTATTACGTGATATTAAGAGTGTGCACATGGAATGTTAAATTATTACGTGATATTAAGAGTGTGCACATGGAATGTTAAATTATTACGTGATATTAAGAGTGTGCACATGGAATGTTAAATTATTACGTGATATTAAGAGTGTGCACATGGAATGTTAAATTATTACGTGATATTAAGAGTGTGCACATGGAATGTTAAATTATTACGTGATATTAAGAGTGTGCACATGGAATGTTAAATTATTACGTGATATTAAGAGTGTGCACATGGAATGTTAAATTATTACGTGATATTAAGAGTGTGCACATGGAATGTTAAATTATTACGTGATATTAAGAGTGTGCACATGGAATGTTAAATTATTACGTGATATTAAGAGTGTGCACATGGAATGTTAAATTATTACGTGATATTAAGAGTGTGCACATGGAATGTTAAATTATTACGTGATATTAAGAGTGTGCACATGGAATGTTAAATTATTACGTGATATTAAGAGTGTGCACATGGAATGTTAAATTATTACGTGATATTAAGAGTGTGCACATGGAATGTTAAATTATTACGTGATATTAAGAGTGTGCACATGGAATGTTAAATTATTACGTGATATTAAGAGTGTGCACATGGAATGTTAAATTATTACGTGATATTAAGAGTGTGCACATGGAATGTTAAATTATTACGTGATATTAAGAGTGTGCACATGGAATGTTAAATTATTACGTGATATTAAGAGTGTGCACATGGAATGTTAAATTATTACGTGATATTAAGAGTGTGCACATGGAATGTTAAATTATTACGTGATATTAAGAGTGTGCACATGGAATGTTAAATTATTACGTGATATTAAGAGTGTGCACATGGAATGTTAAATTATTACGTGATATTAAGAGTGTGCACATGGAATGTTAAATTATTACGTGATATTAAGAGTGTGCACATGGAATGTTAAATTATTACGTGATATTAAGAGTGTGCACATGGAATGTTAAATTATTACGTGATATTAAGAGTGTGCACATGGAATGTTAAATTATTACGTGATATTAAGAGTGTGCACATGGAATGTTAAATTATTACGTGATATTAAGAGTGTGCACATGGAATGTTAAATTATTACGTGATATTAAGAGTGTGCACATGGAATGTTAAATTATTACGTGATATTAAGAGTGTGCACATGGAATGTTAAATTATTACGTGATATTAAGAGTGTGCACATGGAATGTTAAATTATTACGTGATATTAAGAGTGTGCACATGGAATGTTAAATTATTACGTGATATTAAGAGTGTGCACATGGAATGTTAAATTATTACGTGATATTAAGAGTGTGCACATGGAATGTTAAATTATTACGTGATATTAAGAGTGTGCACATGGAATGTTAAATTATTACGTGATATTAAGAGTGTGCACATGGAATGTTAAATTATTACGTGATATTAAGAGTGTGCACATGGAATGTTAAATTATTACGTGATATTAAGAGTGTGCACATGGAATGTTAAATTATTACGTGATATTAAGAGTGTGCACATGGAATGTTAAATTATTACGTGATATTAAGAGTGTGCACATGGAATGTTAAATTATTACGTGATATTAGAGTGTGCACATGGAATGTTAAATTATTACGTGATATTAAGAGTGTGCACATGGAATGTTAAATTATTACGTGATATTAAGAGTGTGCACATGGAATGTTAAATTATTACGTGATATTAAGAGTGTGCACATGGAATGTTAAATTATTACGTGATATTAAGAGTGTGCACATGGAATGTTAAATTATTACGTGATATTAAGAGTGTGCACATGGAATGTTAAATTATTACGTGATATTAAGAGTGTGCACATGGAATGTTAAATTAATATACGTGATATTAAGAGTGTGCACATGGAATGTTAAATTATTACGTGATATTAAGAGTGTGCACATGGAATGTTAAATTATTACGTGATATTAAGAGTGTGCACATGGAATGTTAAATTATTACGTGATATTAAGAGTGTGCACATGGAATGTTAAATTATTACGTGATATTAAGAGTGTGCACATGGAATGTTAAATTAATACGTGATATTAAGAGTGTGCACATGGAATGTTAAATTATTACGTGATATTAAGAGTGTGCACATGGAATGTTAAATTATTACGTGATATTAAGAGTGTGCACATGGAATGTTAAATTATTACGTGATATTAAGAGTGTGCACATGGAATGTTAAATTATTACGTGATATTAAGAGTGTGCACATGGAATGTTAAATTATTACGTGATATTAAGAGTGTGCACATGGAATGTTAAATTATTACGTGATATTAAGAGTGTGCACATGAATGTTAAATTATACTGATATTAAGAGTGTGCACATGGAATGTTATAATTATTAACGTGATATTAAGAGTGTGCACATGGAATGTATAAATTATTACCGTGATATTAAGAGTGAATAACAATTGCTACATGTAACAAATAACATATGTTTTATATTAATTGATCTGTTCTAACTTTAATTTAAATCTATCTCGTGTTTAACGCTTGTCATGGTTAGCTGTTGATAAGACAATGTACACTACATTCCCATTGCTCATTGGATCTTATTTCTAATAAACAGAGATCCAAACACTCAACCAAACAAACAATCTAGTTCTGCGTCAGCTCATAATCGCGGTACATCATAGTCTATAAAGTAATTTAGTCGTGTTGATCTTGAAGAGAGGTTACTAATTGACAACTTTATACATGATTCTTATTCATCATCCAGGTCTCCTAAAAATTCCACACACCTTCTCATTAAGGCAACCGTTACTTCGCACACAAAAACAAAGCAACAACAACACACACACAACAACAACAACAACAACAAACAGTCAATAGAGTCCTGCCAAACACGTCACCCAATGGCGGCAGCGAACATTGAAGGCATCTCCACTAAAAGGATCAGACTGTTGAGCGACTGGCCGTGTGCATCTCCCTTGGCAATGAAGAGGTGTCTAATGATGACCAGATGCATTGATGGGTGTTTAGTCTGACATCAACAACTTCGGACATGAAAAGGCACTCGTAAGCAAATATCATCATGCTACAGCATTTAATTTAAAAAGGCAACACGAGTAGACACAGACACACACACACACACACACACACACACACACACACACACACACACACACACACACACACACACACACACACACACACACACACACACACACACACACACACTCGCGCGCGCGATCCCTCCTCTACTCACACACATGAAACACAAAAAGGGCGTCTTAGAGATAGAGAGAGAGAGAGAGAGAGAGAGAGAGGAGAGAGAGAGAGAGAGAGAGAGAGAGAGAGAGAGAGAGAGAGAGAAGAGAGAGAGAGAGAGAGAGAGAGAGAGAGAGAGAGACAGACAGACAGACAGACAGACAGACAGACAGAGAAGCAAATTACCAAGAAACCCGACAATATCAGAGCAGGTGTCAGCTCTATGTCTCTACAACCACTGGACGTCACTCGGCATTTAGATCGACTGGTTGAAGAGTGCTGCATTCCCCTGGTAAGGGGAAGTCACTGTCAACTGTGGAGGAGATACGTCATGAGACTGTTTATGACTAGGGGAGGAACAGGTGTCAGAGAGGGACATTCCTGTTCGTCATGAGACTGTTTATGACTAGGGGAGGAACAGGTGTCAGAGAGGTTATGACTAGGGGAGGAACAGGTGTCAGAGAGGGACATTCCTGTTCGTCATGAGACTGTTTATGACTAGGGGAGGAACAGGTGTCAGAGAGGTTATGACTAGGGGAGGAACAGGTGTCAGAGAGGTTATGACTAGGGGAGGAACAGGTGTCAGAGAGGTTATGACTAGGGGAGGAACAGGTGTCAGAGAGGTTATGACTAGGGGAGGAACAGGTGTCAGAGAGGGACATTCCTGTTCTCTTAGTACCTTGTTCTCATGGGGGAAAAATCCACTCTTTTGTCTTTGAAACCTGTGTGTGTGTGTGTGTGTGTGTGTGTGTGTGTGTGTGTGTGTGTGTGTGTGTGTGTGTGTGTGTGTGTGTGTGTGTGTCTGTGTGTGTGTGTGTGCGTGTGTGTGTGTGTGTGTGTGTGTGTGTGTGTGTGTGTGTGTGTGTGTGTGTGTGTGTGTGTGTGTGTGTGTGTGTGTGTGTGTGTGTGTGTGCGTGCGAGTGAGTGAGTGAGTGAGTGAGTGAGTGTATGTGTGTGTGTGTGTGTGTGTGTGTGTGTGTGTGTGTGTGTGTGTGTGTCTGTGTGTGTGTGTGTGTGTGTGTGTGTGTGTGTGTGTGTGTGTGTGTGTGTGTGTGTGTGTGTGTGTGTGTGTGTGTGTGTGCTTTGAATTAGAATAATTAGAATTATGATTTTATCATGTTTTTTTTCTGTAATATGCGCTTTGGGCTCTTGCGAGGTAATACGCGCTCTATAAAATCCTTTTACATTACATTACATTACAAACCAGAAAGAATTTTCACCAGGTTCTCCAGGCGGCCGTAAAGAGGAAACAGTCTTGTGCCGCTTGCACACAGGCCACTCGTTTTATGCCCATTCTTTTTTTTTTTTTTCAAGGCGAAGAACCTCCGTGGTGCGTTCCATGTCACATCCCACTCACAGTGAAACATATTCTCTCAGATTGTTGGGACTTGCACGATGTGAGACATAAGCACTTTACAGCACAGTCCATGAAATCCCTGTTCAGAGATGTCCCACCTGACGTAATCTTTGAGTTTCCGAAAGAGGTTAAGATTTTTCATCTGATCTCAGATTTTACGGCAGAAAGATTTTTAACGAAGTTTCTGGTACGATTTTAGAAGATGTATTTTAAAGAGATGTGTGAAAGTTTTTTTTTTTTTTTTTTTGATGACTTGTGAGTTGATTCTAACGTGGTGACAGCCCTGATATGGCCCTTTGCGGTCGGCTGGGCTATAAGCAACATTACCTTACCATACCTGTGACTACACATCCACTGACAACAAGACAGACCACATCCATTCCCGGGTCTTATGCTATTGATTGCACGCCAGTCTATTTTCACTGCTTTTTAATGAAGAAAAACAATTACAAGCTCACAAGGGGGATTCACGTACCTTTGTATTTCACAAACAGTTTCCGAGATGACGTCAAATTGGATTATGTTGTTTTTAGCATATCTAGGAGATAATTCATGGCAACCCGAGATCGATTCAACATCATTGAGGAAGATATACATATAACAGCGTATTGCCATGCAAACAGTTTGGCGATAACCTGATAATAATCTAAATTAAGAAGCTGTTAATGCCAAACTCTTTTTAGAATACATAAGATGATAAGCGTTTTGACCATGGTCCTGTAGCAACGTGAATCTGTTGGATTCCATGAGTTCTTTGAAAAAGGACCTCACGGTAACAAAACACGTTATATGGTGTGGACGTTCCAAGGAGTTAAAGACGTTAGTGAAATCTTATGGTAGGTCGACCTATGGCCTGGTTTTATATCACAAAAACACAAGTATACCATTCGGCCTGAAAGAAATATCGTATGGAATCCCTCCGTCGTTTTGCAGAGGTTAATGTCATAAGATGCAAATTGGGATGTTATGTGCTGGTGTCCCGACAACAGATATTGAAGTTGTGAGAGTTGTACGCCTCATCTGGCTTCTACGCAGAGTTGTTAAGAGTGACGTGAGTGGGTTCAGGTAGTAAGACTGGAACCATCCAGTCTCACATTTCATCCATTAAGGGACGTCTGTCTGAAAGTGCTGGTCCTTTTTTCTGTTTCAACAAATATTGTATATGCATGTGTCGTTCGATCTGGTTTTCACTAGAAAGTATTTCTAAGGAAAATGTGGCGAGCATCTCTGTTATACTCTGTGAAGATAAAACAGGAATGTGCAGCATCATTGTCATCTTCATTACCAGTATCAAATGCATGAATCCCAGCTCTATTTTCATGCCAGTGTAAATTCCTGTCAAAGACTTCGGTGATTAAATGTTGACGGGATGTGTCACTGTTTGACGTGGTGATGTCTTCCAGAGGGTTGCCTCATTTCTGCTTGATTGATGACGAAACAATCATTGCCATCATAAGTTGAACACGT
>CM031611.1:86053695-86058695 GCA_018398815.1 Conus ventricosus | reverse complement strand
CTTTCCAGGAACGCCCAGCCTTCAGACTCCGGACCTTGAGATACCATCTTCTTCTACCACGGGTACCCCAGTTCTTGCTGCCTCCCCTTCATGTCCCTGTTCTACATCTCTACTGTGTGAGGAGGACCCTTCAGACAGCGCTACAACACACGGGGTGATTATTTTCCCACCAACTCCGTCACTGAAAATGGAAACAGACGATGGAGAAAACAAAGAGCAGTCCTCTCCCTCATTACCTTCAGTGCGGATTCTTCAGCATCCTGATTCTCCTGGTGATGAGGAAACAAAAGCCAGCACTGGACTTGATGCAAACAGGAAAAAGAAGAAGAGTAGTATGCGAAGGCGTGCCCTCTATTTTACCCCAACACACAAAGCTTCTTCTCCTCAGCATGTACCCCATGTTTGTCGGACTCGCTGGGAGCGTGTGAAAGAAGACATTGAAGACCTCCGTGCTTTGCCGATCGAATCCGATCACAGGATCACCACGCTTATCGAGGACGCTAAAACGTACACCAAGAATGAAATCAGAACTTTCTGCAGAGACCAGGCAGATAAAATGAACAGTCATACAAAAGAAATGAAAGCGCAGATCTCTGGTCTTCAACAAGAAAATGGACTTCTACACAAAGAGCTGCATTCCTGTAAGACTCAGCTGGGAAATCTACAATCAGAAATAAAGAAGATAAAAAAGCCCACTTCAAGAGAAACCACAGGGGTTCAGACTGTTTCCACAGGATCGCCCCCATCCTGTTCAACATTCTTTCAAGAAGCACGTCAACCTGGCCTTGGCACAGAACCCCCACAGCGGAACAACCTCCAGGACGACAAAGACAGCGAACATTTGTTGTTAAGGAGGGTAAATGATTTTCAGGATGCTGCCCCCTCCGATGAGGGGGCTGACCAAAGTCAGGAAGGAAAGGCACGGAGCCAACCTCAGTATGCCGTGTCCACGGCCAACACCTTCTCCCTGCTGGACAATTCTGAAGAAGAACCGATACAGGAAAAGAATTTGAATCCACCAAAATTCTCCATACCCCCCGATCATAACGACCCCCCCTCATCACCCAATCCATCTCCTGTTGATGTTTTAAAAACACAACGTGTTCCAGAGAGAGCAACAATGCTCATAACAGGCGATTCAGTACTGCGTTTTGTCAACCCTAAAAGACTTGCCCCTCCGAACGAATCTATGTACAAAATCTGTGTTCCGGGATGCAGGTACATGAATTGTTTTCCTGGCTGCTGTCCCTGAAATCTTTCCCTGACATCAGTCATGTTATCGTCCATGTCGGGGTGAACTCCTGTCCTGCTGGTCCTGTCCAGAAGGAAGTCTGGATGCGACTTGTATCCCGATGCTGTGAGATCTTCCCCAACGCCAAACTGTCCTTCAGCTCCATCGTTCCTGCCAGAGGTCGACATCACCTAAATAACTCGATCCGCCCATCCAACCGCCATCTACAGGCTGTCTGTGACCAGCTGGGAGTGTCGTTCATTGACCACGACTCCACATTCACCACTCCTTCAGGGGCCCCTCGTCTGGCCCTCTATCAGGACCTGATCCACCCCAGCGCCAAAGGGACTGGCAGACTGGCTGCCAACCTCAAGTCACTGTGGCGTGGAGGTCCATCAGGTGACGTGCATCAGCCGGCCCAAGGGGGCTCATCCAGAATGCCGTCCTTCAGCAATAACGTCTTTGTTGATGGTCCTCAGCGTAGGAGGCATCAACGCAGTACAGATACTGGACTTTATAATACCACTGGTGCCTACGATTCTCGTTCTCTCCATCGTGAATTCCCACCAAACACTGATCCAGTCCCCACAGACTGCCCACACCCTTCTTCCCTGTTCCATTACCCATCTCTAAATCCAAGACCAGACAGACAGACCTGCGCTCTGCAAATCATTACCCTTCCCACACCTTCCCCCCTGATGACGCGATATAATTAACAGAACTCCCCAAATCATTACCCGTCCAACACCTTTCCCATTGATGATGTGAATAAAATTATCAGGAATCCACCCCCACATCGTTACCCTCCTCACACCGTTCTCCCTAATGATATGAATAAAATTAGCCGTAATTCACCCCCATCCACGTATTTCAGACAGGAAAGGAGTTACCATGGTAATCCTTCCCCTGCTTTCCCAAACGTGCAGTATCCCTCTAACATTCCCAGTCAACCCATTTATAACACCTCAGTGGGTCCAATCACACCAATAATCAATATGCTCTCGAACTGTTCAGGATGGCATCTCAGCTACTTTCCCAACAACACTTATCTCCTCCTTAAATCAAAGAAAACATTACCATGGGCGTATATATGGAGAGAGAGAGAGAGAGAGAGAGAGAGAGAGAGAGAGAGAGAGAGAAGGAAGAGAGAGAGAGAGAGAGAGAGAGAGAGAGAGGTGCGATGGAAGGGGTTGGGGTAGGGGTGGAAAGGGTGTGTGGGTTTATGTTTCCACATGATTTATACTCACTCCTGTGTCAAAGAATAGAAATGCCTGTGCCAATGTGTAATTCTTAGAAATGTATTCAACCCATACGTGCTTACACGCACGGCGCGTGATGTGTGTGCGTGTGCGTTGTGTGTGTGTGTGTGTGTGTGTGTGTGTGTGTGTGTGTGTGTGTGTGTGTGTGTGTGTGTGTATGTGTGTTGTGTGTGTGTGTGTGTGTGTGTGTGTGTGTGTGTGTGTGTGTGTGTGTGTGAGTGTGTGTGTGTGCGTGTGTGTGTGTGTGTGTGTGTGTGTGTGTGTGTGTGTGTGTGTGTGTGTGTGTGTGTGTGTGTAAATGACATCACCGGGCTCGGCATGATTTATTGCTTGACTTGCTACCGAGGTTTTGACAGTGGTTTCGTTTTGTCTTTTGCATTGATATTTTACCTTTGTTACTGGCTGGGATTTCTTTCAGCGCTTTGTTTGTTGCTGCTTTGAAATTTGTATTGTTATTTGCATTGCAGTATTCACGGATCTTTGTATTTTTTCTCACTTGTTTGACTTTGCTACCGAGGTTTTGACAGTGGGCTGTGAATTGATAGGAGCGAAACAGACTGATAGTTGCGCTTGTGTTTATTTGGAGAATACTTCTTTGGTCTTTTGCATTGATATTTTGCCTTTGTTACTGCTGGTATTTCTTTCAGCGCTTTGTTTATTGCTGCGTTGAAATAGTATTGTTGTTTGCGTTACAGTATTCACTGATCTTTGTATTTTTTCTCACTTGTATAGTGGATTGTGGATTTCCTTGTTGGCCTGTATAATGTCAGAACGTGGTAGCCCTTGGCTAACCGAGGACGGACTTAGAGTGGGGCATCTAAATATTAATCATGTTATGAATAAGATTACTGAAATATCATCCATATTATCAAATTTTGGCAAACATTTTCACATATTTGGTTTTTCAGAATCCCATTTATCTCCTTTCATATCTAATAGTGACCTTTCAATTCCAGGCTATAATATAATTCGTAAAGACCCCATTCAAAAAAAAGAAACTGGCATAATAGTGTATGTCCATCAGTCAATTAAAGTTGAAAGAATTGATTACCTTGAACTGCATCACGTAGAAACTATTTGGATCGAAATACAGCTGAAGTATAACAAGCCTATACCTCTATGTTTTCTATACAGGAATCCAGCCGAATATGTCGACTGGATCGACCGCTTCATTTCAATGTTGGAAAATGCCAATGATAATTATAAAGATGTCATAATATTAGGTGATTTTAATATTGATTTATTCAAAACTGATAATCACTGGACTCAAACTTTTGAATCATTTGGTTTGATACAATTAATAAAATCAGCTACCCGTGTAACCAATTCCTCTGAAACATTAATAGATCATATATATGTTACCAATTCAGAAACAATAGTAGAATCAGTTGCTCCTGCTTATGGCTGCAGTGACCATTTTCCCATTTGTTTTACGTGGACTAAAAAGGGTGTCAAAATACCCAAGTTAAATCATAAAACGATTACATTCAGGAACTTTTCAAAATTTGATCGTGACAAATTTCTCTCAGATCTTTTAAATTCCCCTTTAAATGACGTGTATCAGCATACTGACCCCAATCAAGCTCTGCAAGTATGGTATAACATCTTCCATGACGTATACAATAAGCATGCTCCTCTTCAAACTAAAAGAGTAAAACATCGGATAAAACCACCTTGGCTTACAAAAGAAATACAGGACACTATATATCAAAGGGATTATCTGTTAAAAAATGGCTCTCGCGAAGAATTCAAAAAGTACAGAAATAAGGTGACCTCCCTAATACGATCAGAGAAAAGGAAATATTTCTTGGACCTAATTAATAGAAAGAATGACAGTAAATCTATTTGGAAAGCTATACATGGCTTAACCAAGAAAAATTCTGACCCTGTATTAAACTTAACAAAGGACATATCTGCAAGTGAACTGAACGCCCATTTTGCAAGTATAGCAAATCAAATCATACGAAACGATGAATCAAAAAGTAACGATCTACAAGAATTACTGAAATACTGCCGCCAGAAGAACATCCATTCAGCTTTGGATATTAGTGCCATGGATGTCCACGAAGTTTTATCTTCTCTTAGACAATTAAAACAGACAGCAACTCGTGGAATTGATGGAATTGACGGGAAAATTCTTAAGCTATCCGCATCTGTTATAGCAGAAACTCTCACATATATTTATAATCTCTGCATTGATAAGCATTGCTTTCCTGATGCTTTTAAACAAGCTAAAGTCATACCATTGTACAAATCAGGAAATATGGCTGATCCTTCCAACTATCGACCTATATCTATTCTATCAGTTCTTTCAAAACCATTAGAACAACACATAAAAAAGTGTCTTCTTTTCATGTAAAAAAATTCGATCTCCTACACCCTAATCAATCCGGATTTAGAGAGAATCATTCTTGTCAAACAGCTCTTACCAAGATAGTTGATCGATGGCTTTCAAACATAAACAACAAACACTTTTCCGGAGTACTCTTCGTTGATTTTTCTAAAGCTTT
>CM031611.1:86036418-86041418 GCA_018398815.1 Conus ventricosus | reverse complement strand
GTAAGTAAGTAAGTAAGTAAGTAATTTCTTTTTGTGTATGAGGGGTTGTTGAAAGTTAAAGACAAATTCCTACTGGACTACGTAATAGATGTGGGCATATCGAACAAAGTAAAGCATAATTATTTAAAATTTTTGGTAAAGTCAGTGGAGTCGATCTATTATGTGAAATATTAGAACCAGCTTTGAGCACTGTATTCTTTACTCTTGGACAATCTAGTAGCAGGTGACGTACACTGAGAGTTTCCCCACACATGCATGTAACATTTTTACTGTATTTGGTTCGAAGTGAATTTAAACGCATCCTATGAATTAAAGTTACTACCTCTCTAGATGTCGTATTTTCAAATTTGTCTAATTGAGTTTTGGGGTGGATGTCGGGATTTGGCTGTATACAGTTGTGATAATATTGGCTATCTGTGTCTTCCAATAATCTCTTGAAACTGTTAAAGGATGCTCTAGTAATTAAAGTTAACATTCTGATAGGTCTAGCGGAATGTTCAGAGTAGTCGTTCCTTCAATGTTGCGAGCTGCTCTCCGAGCAGCTTGATCAACTTTCTCATTTGTTGAAATTCCACAATGTGAGGGCACCCAACAGAAAGTCACATTTATTCTTTTCATCGATAGGAGATGTGTCACGTAATTAATTTCTGTAATAGTCTCACGGCGGATCTTTGGATTTAGAGACTGTAGGGCAAAAAGGGCTGACTTTGAATCACTGCACAATAAAAGTTGACAATTTTCTATGGAAGACTTTAAAACATACTTTAGGGACATTAGAACAGCAACTAATTCTGCAGTAAATATTGACAAGTGTTTGCCAAGATGATATATTTCCTCCACTTTTAATTTTGGTATTATAAAAGCTGCTCCTGCTCTATGGTCATCTAACACTGAACCATCTGTAAAAATTTGCAGATGATCCTTATATTGATCTTCCAAATAAGAATTTACATAATTTTTTTAAAAGATATGGTGGATCGTTTTTGTTCAGTTCAGTATAGTTTGTGTCATAATTTGCTTTGGTTTGTTCCCATTTGGGAATGGGTGGAAAGGACGGATTGACAGCTATTTTACTTTGGTTTATGTTTGTTTTTTTTCAGAAGGTAGATGTGTATGACTGAATAGATTTTGCTGATTTTATGTCTTTTGCTCTTTTAGCAAAATCTGTATCTGAATTTAGAGATACTTCATTTGTACAGAAACTTTTTTGTGAAAGGTTCTTTAAAACAATTTGGTGGAGGACACTTTTCGAAACTCGTTCAAAGGTAAAATTCCAATTTCATAGTATGTCCCAATGTTGCAGGTATGTGTGGGAACTCCAAGAGCAAGTTTATATGCTTTGCAGTCTACACTTTGTAACTTATTAAGTAGATGCTGTGGAGCGCTGAAGAATACTTCTTGAGCATAAATCAATCTAGACCGCACAAGAGCTGAAGACAGGAGTGTTAAACTCTCTTTATCTTGTCCCCATTTTTGCTTGCTTATGATCTTTAGAAAGTTTAAACTTTTTCTTGCTTTATTCAAATATGATCAATATGTTGGTTCCATGAAAGTTTTGATGTTAAATATACTCCTAAGAATTTAACAGATTTGACGTATTGTAAGACCGATCCATTCAGGGTAAATTGTGGAAGTTTGTCTGGGTCATATCCAGAGTTAAAAAGCATTAGATCTGTTTTTTCTGCGACAGTGTCAATCCATTTTTATGTAAGAAACTACTGATATTGTTTAATTCATGTTGATATTTGATCTTTATATAATTTAAGAATCTTAATGGGGTTTTTCTTTTCATAGTGACTTTCATCCACAAACATATGTCATCAGCAAACTGTACTAAAACTACGTCTTTGGATGAGCCTTTGGTTATGTCTGCAATTAGGATATTAAACAGGATTGGAGATAATACTGATCCTTGTGGAAGACCCATTTCCAGTGTTCTAGTGGAGGAATATGTATGCTCTATTCTTGATTGAATAATTCTACTTTGAAGGAAAGCTTTGACATAATCATACATGGTTCCATTTATTCCAATAGTTCTCAGTTTATACAAAAGTCGTTTATGCCACACTTGTTCATACGCTTTCCTTATGTCAAAGAAAGTTGCCAAGATGTTTTTACGTCTTGCAAATTGCTGTTTAACATGTGTAGTGAGTTTCACTAGATGTTCCGTTGCTGATCTGCCTTTCTGAAAACCAGCTTAATTTATAGGGATAATTTGATGTTTATTACAAAAGTACAGCAATCTGTTTAGGACAATTCTTTCCATTAGTTTGCATGTATGCGACGTTAAGGCATTGGACGGTAGCTGTTTATGTTACTTCGAGGTTTTCCTTGTTTATGTATAGGAACTATGATAGAATGCTTCCATAATGAAGGCAAATTGCCATTTTCCCAGCATTTTTGAATGAAGACCGAGATAAAGCGTTTAACATTAGGTGGGACATGACGTAGCATTTCATTGGAGATACCATCTAAGCCCACTGATGTTTTTTTGGTTCCAAGATTAGCAAGACATTCTTCTACTTCTTGAACTGTTATGGGAGCATTCAGATAGTGGTTTGCAACAGGGTCTGGATTGTTCTCGTGTGAAGTTTTCTTCTTCTTGCTCTCTGTGCAGTCTATTTTCTGTTGATAAACTATCTTTGCTGCCATTTTGGCGAATTATGTCAACAAAAGCTTCGGCCTTTTCTAGATTAGATGGGAAATCCGAGTTTGGGAGCTTGACAGGACACCTTGGCAAGTTTACTCCATTTTTCATTGTTCTTAACTTTTCCCATACTTTTTGGAAATCTTTATGATTGGATATTTCATTCTTACAAAAATTAGACCAATATTGTTGATTTGCTTGTGCTGTGATGTAATTAAAATGATTTTTGGCTCTTTTTTTCTCAAGAAGCTTTTCAGCGCGCGCTTCTCCTTTACTTCGTAAATATTCTCTCAGTTTGATGTTTTTCTTCTTTTTCTCTTTTTCACACGACTCATTCCACCAGACATTACCTGTGTCCTTTTTTTAACTTGATTTAACAGGTTTTATCATAGGTATTGACTGATTCGCGGCAGAAAGCATAGCATTCTGAAACCGATCATATAGGTCGTCAATAGTTTTTGTATCAAGTTCTTTTGTGTCGACGAAGAAAGTTTTTAGTAATTCCGTGAATTTACCCCAGTTAGCTAATTTATAATTATATTTTGGGACTTTTTCCTTTGTCAAATCTATTGATTCAAGCCTTGTAGTTTCGAAGGTAGTAATGATTGGAATATGATCACTATTTAGTGTGTCATCCAGGGTTTGCCAATCACAAAGTGGTGCTAGATCTGGAGATACTAAAGTTAGATCTATTGCACTTGGCTTGTGTTTAGGGTTGTCAGGAACATGTGTTATTCTCCCCTCATTCAAAAGATATAAGGACGAGTCGACGAGATTTTCAATAAAACGGTTACTAGTAATCAACTGGCAGTCCTTTTCCCAAACGGGGAATGAGCATTAAAATCTCCAGTTACAAGATATCTATTGTTCTCATCTGGTCTTAAATGAAAAGATCGTAACCATGCAGAATTGTGCTCGTTAGGTCCCGTGGTAGATAGACTGACACTACAGTTAACACGATGTTAGGCTAGTATTTACCTGAACCCCGACTGCGCAGGAATAGGAATCAGGTGTGTCTGGTGGAACGGGACTTGCACAGGAGGTGTAGTTCTCTCCTTCCTTGATGTAAATGGCTGTGTTGATTTTGTCATTAGTGTTTCCCTGTTGAACAATTGGGGGAAAATAATAGCCAGCGAGTTTAGGTAATTTGTTTCTATGTGTGTTTAGGGATTGTAAGGCCAATACATTATAGTTTTCCTCTTCAAGTTTTTGTACTAATTGGTCAAGGGAGGTTATAATAGATCGACAATTCCACTGAAATACCTTAAAAGAAGCGTCTTTTAACATTAGAAATTGTCACGTATCAACAAAACTTATTTGTAAGTTAGTGCAAACAATATTTAGATAAAGTAAACAACAATTATAAATTATTAAATGATTATGCCAATGGAAAATTGATGATGATTTTGTATGCTACAATTTGGATGTCAATGTGAGTTACAGTCACAAGTGGTGCTGGTACTGATTTTGCAAAGTTCCACTTTCACCAGTCGCCCAGCACGCTGAACCTGTTGCTCCAGGGGTCCAGGCTGTAGAGCACAGGATCCGGGTAGGGCTGATAGTACCAGGATGGCTGGTGCTGTGATCGTCGGGTCTTCCTGGGTCGGCTCCACAGAAGGTCTCTCACGTGACGCCCGATGTTTCTGGCCAGGATGCTGGCACCACTGTTGGTGGGGTGAAGGCCGTCACGGAGATGCCAGGAGCTCGTACGCAGGTTATTATGGCTGATCAGGCTGATGTCGCTGTCTTCATTTAGCTCTGATGTCAGGAGGGCGTTGAACAGATCTCTCTTGATGTTCAGTTGAGTATCTGTGACTGGAGCTATTTTGCTAACGATTATTTTGAGACCAGGATTTCCTTTCTTGATGTGTCTGATACACTGCACCAGATCTTTACTGCAGTCCGTGGGAGATGCTGACTTCAAATCATTCACTCCACAGTGAATCAGCAGCGCGTCCTGTCTTTGATATGCTGATTCAAATGTTTTTTTGGATATCCTTGATTTTGAATGATTTCCGAGATTCTGTTTGGAATCCAAACGAATATCCAAGTCTCTATCATTGACTTTGTTTGTAACAGAGTCATGTATCAAAAGCAGGCTTGGCAGATCAGACTCAGTTCTTTCGTCATTCTTTTTTTCCTTTCGAAGCAGAATCCTGATGTTTTGCTGTCTCCTTGACGTAATGTTTTTTTGCGTCACTTCGTTTGTTTTTGCTGTGTTCTATTTGTCATTTTATCGGTGTTTCCTTTGCCTTTGGGCTTGTTTGTCAGTCTTTTTTGCTGAGGGCCACTCTTCTGTTGCTCCGCGGGCGATGGTACTGGCCCGAGCTGACTGCTGCAGCATAAGATTTAT
>CM031611.1:86016418-86028918 GCA_018398815.1 Conus ventricosus | reverse complement strand
AAACGCTTTGCAAGGTTTTTGGTTCGAACCAAATGTTTTTTTTAAATTATAATGCAAACCCATTTTTTTCTAAAAGCATAACGTGATAACATGATCACAAAACAACGGGTTTTTTAACAGCAAAACCCCTAATATAAGGGAATGATGTTTCCCCCTCCTCTCCTCTCTCCCCCTCTTTCTCTCTCTCCCTCAGTTCCTCTCTCTCTCCTCTCTCTTTCTCTCTCTCGGGTGATTTTGTATCAGGAAAAACCCAGAGTGTTTTCCCATGGTAACAATTATGGCGTTTTTCCTAATTAAGTTATAAACTCCCCCCCTCAGGAAAAAATTTGAGTTTCCATTAATAGAAAAAAGGTGGCTGTTATGCAGATGGAAAATTAATGAAGAAAACGGTTCCACGGGAACAAGGGCCCCCCCCCCCCCCCCCCCCCATACCACCCGACTTGTTTTTGTTTTTGGGGCGGCCTATCTCCTGTTTTGGGGGGGCGTTGATTTGAACCCTGGACTCCAGACAAAAAAGACAGTGCGGGCCAGACGCTGACAGAAGCTTTCCTCGCCCCCCCCTTTTAAAACGTCCTATGATTCTCGCCTCCAGCGATACTGCACACCGATTCTAGACGCCATCCAGGAAGGAAACGGTTTTTTCATTAGAAGCTCCATGGAGCTATGAGAAAAGACCTTAGTGAAATCAAAACAATTTTGGTCGTAAAATGAAATGTGAGAAATAGATAAACGCTGTGGTAAACTGGAAAGTGAAGTAACAAGTGCTTCCCCTTACTTCAAGATATCACGGCTGATATCAATGAAAGATGCAGAGAGAGAAAGCGCAAAAAAGAAATGCAGCTACCACAAAAAAACCCATGAAAACCAAAAAATAACACGATGGGGGAGGAGGTGGCAGACGGGGGGTTCCCAAAACGAGACAACTCCGTATTTTTGGGGGTCCTGCAGCAGATGGGGGGGAACCTTCGACTCCGTGCCAAGCGTGGGGACACCTGAACAGCGTGGAGTCGGACAAGTTTGACAAGGAGACATTGCTCGGGCCCTCGTGAGGCCAGAGCAGAAATGGTGGACCCCGGCCTTTTTTGTCAAATTCAGCGGTGGAAGGACAAAATGCAGTTATGACAACAAGGAATTCCGTGCCAACTGAAGGACGGGGAAAATTACCCAATGCCCTCACCCACCAGCAAGCCAGTATTGTCGCCGAGGCCAAGAAAGGGGGTAAGGGGCTTTCTTCAGAAGGGGCATTATAGTGCAGCCCAACGCCCTGACCCAAAAACAATGGCGGGGGGGTGGATTCCGACTCTACGCGGTCTAACAACTGGGGGCGCCCCCCCTGCGGACACGTAAACAAACAGGTAGAGGACTTTTGGACCGTGCGGCACGGCCAAGCCGGGGAAATTTCCCTACCTTTTCGTCGCCATCTCGGCGGGCCCGGCACCCAAGGCATCACGTGCAAGCGTGAGGCAGGGGGTCACGGCAGTCGGAAAGTTGATGGCACGGTCAGGCAGTGGGGCAAGTCGTGATGGCACGGATCACGGCAGGGGGGGCCGTGGGGGAGTTCTTCATCGCACGCATTCAAGGCCGGGAAACACCGGGGACAAGCACGCCTGTGAACAAGACCCCAGGCAGTTTTACCCCCTTCCTCGTCGTTCAGACGGAAACTTTAAAAAAACAATAGGACAGGTTTGGGCCATCCTGTGATTTGAAATTCCTGACTTTAAATATTGAAAACTTGTACACGAAACTCCCGATATTTTTTTCTAAAATACTTGAACATTTGTTTTCTTTTTGCTTGACAGAAACTTTTGTGATAACATTTGACTACCGGGGAATTTTCTTAAACTTTTTGAAAATTTTATGACCTGAAAAAAAATTTTTCAAAACAAGGAAGAAATTTCTGGTGGGTTATGTTTTTTAGTACGCAGATGCCCCAAAACCTATTAAAAAATTAAAGATTGATTGGAAAATACTGTGGTTGTGAATTAGATAAGCGTTTTTTTTAAGGTCGTAAAGTTGCTTTTTTTATTGCACAACTTGCTCCCGGAGAACACCCTTTAACAGTAACAAAAGCAAAAAGATGGGAATTTTTTATGAAGAAGCTATCCTAATAAGAATGATGAAGAGTTTATCTTTGTCTGTGGTGATTTAAAAAAGCGAGGACAGGGGGAAGAACCTAACTGGAAGAAGCATTACCTTTCCCTTTGGAGGCATGTAATGTGTTGATATTTAAACCGACAGTCAAAAGACGTTGACAAAAACTTTGGTGAGTTTTGCGAAATTTTTGTTTATTTGGAGTATATTTTGGGAAAGGTGCAGGTTGGGATTTTTATGGTCATTTACTAGTTTTCCCCCAGGTAAAAGTGTTATTGTTATTTTATAATGACAAAGGGGTGTTTTGAATAATTGTCATTTACATTTTGGGACCTGTGGATTCTTTGGATTTGCCAGTTTGGTTTACTTGGAAAAGTGGGGCTTGTTGTTAGGGCAAATCTAGAAAGTAAGATAGGAAAATTGTTTTTTGGTCTGAAGATTTTTTGTTTAAAATACACACATGAGTTAAATTCACATGTGGTTCTAGCCCTATCAAGAACGGTTTTAAACTTTTCAATCGATGTCAACACTTCTCTGATATATTTTGTTAAAACATTGAGGGAAACGCCTCCATGATTCGAAATGTTGGGAATAAAAAAAGCGTAAATGAATGGTATGACAAACAATGCGCCCAAAAAAAGAAAGGTCCAACGTTACCTTAAACTATTCCAAAGGTCAAAAAAATAAGAGCAGCACAGAGATAAGATGGGAGAAAGGAGAAAAATATAAAGAACTTTTTTCCCGCAAGAAAAAAGAATTTGACAATGAAAGGATAATTTTAAATTAAAGCAGTCAACCCAAAGCCCAAGGATTCGGGGAAAATAATCAACGTAACAGAAAAAAAATTTTAGTGCCAATATATTTCTATGGGCCAGTGTACAAAATTTCCACAGGAATTTAATTGATAAACACCTGGACTGGATCAAGAGGAAATCTTAGCAGCGAACTAATGGACAATTCAGACGGCCCTTTTAAAACGACCCCATTTCTGAAGAAGGGCGTTGTATCAGTAAAAAAAACTTTAAAACCGTAAAATTTGTCTGATATTACTTTGGTGAAATGCTTAAACATGCCAGAAACGGTAATTTAAATTTCTCGAGTGTTTCAATAAGATTTTGAACAGGGGATTTTTTTCCAAGAATGGTTAAACCTTTTTATTTCCCAATTTTCAAGAAAGGGGGTGCTAATCTCCTGTAATTCCGTGGGGGTGGCATTTAAAAAGTACGTGGGAAAGGTACAATTTTCTAAAAAACGACTTTCACAGGCAAAGCTGAAGGAAAAATTGCTGAGGAACAAATGGGTTTAGAGCAGGATATGTCAATTTACACATTTTTCTTTACACTCTGTCTTGAAAATTTTTAGCAAACATTCAAGTCTATGTAGCTTTTTGTCGACTTTGGAAAGCTTGATTCTGTTTACAGAATGTCTATGCATGTGTTTTAAAGGGGAAAATGGCGTTATGGAAAAATGTAAAAACACTCGGGGGTTTATGTCGTCATTTCATGGTAAAATAACTTCTACTTGATTTTTTTTTTGTCCGAAGGAGTAAAACAAGAGTGTACTCACCCCTTTTGTTCTCCTTTTTGGGGGAAAAATTACCAAAAATTAACCAGGGAAGGAAGCACGGGAATCCCGATGGACCAGGAACTTCAAACATTTTTATCTTTTTCAACGACTTTTTTGCCTCAGATACTGTTATAGGCTACAAAATGCTGAAAAAATCAAAAAAAGGCTGACAAAACGTTTGAAGTAAATTAATAAGACAAATATTATGGTTTTCCGTAAGGGTTATCTTGGGAAAAAGAAAAGGCATATGGAAAAGAAGTTTTAAAAGTAAAAAACACTTTCAAAAACTTAGGCTTGATATTTACAACAAAATTAAATATGAATGCTGCCCTTTTTTTGAAAGAGAAAAGGTAAATTGGGGGGTTATTGAAAATTTAAAATCACTTTAAAAAAAAACTACTACAATTGATCCTTTTCCCCATTCTGGAAGCTTTTTTTACTCAGATTGAGCCACTTGACTTTTCCAAGAAGTTGGGGGTTTGAAGATACAGGGGTTTAAAAGAAAAAATACATACTTTGCCCTTAAAAAAAATTCTGGGGTGTCCCTAAACTCTTTAAATAAAAATGAGTTACGGAAAACAGGAAGAACCTTGTTTGTTCGACTGCTGAAAAAAGTATTAAAACGGCTCGAGGTAAAACTGCCAACTAAAAAATATGTAGACAAGCCTATTTAAATTTTATTACAATTAAAGAGGGAAATACAATTGGGGACAAAAGTTTGGAACACTTAAAAGAAAATGGGGGGGTTGGGTTTTGTAAATGTTTGGTTTAGAGGGGGGTTTTTTCGTTTGGGGAGAATTTTTTCATGTTTAAAAAAAAATTTTTTAAAGAAAATTCGAAAAATTGATCCTTCCTTTAAACAGTTTTTACTAGGGGGTTCTACTTTTTTAACGAATAAAAAAGGGAGGAAACCGGTAAATTTTGATTTTGAAGGGATGGTCGGGCCTTCATTAAAAAACGTTTTTAACAAGAATTTTTAAATTTTTCGGGTAAAAAAAGAAGAGATGAAATTTTTTTTTGTTTCCTTTTTTTTTTCCCGAAAAACCTTTTTTTTAACCAGCGACCCCAAGTGGGTTTTTTAATTTTGGAACAAAAAGAAAGCAAAAAATTTTTTTTTAATTTTTTCTGAAATTCCGCGAAAAAAATTTTTTGAAAAATTAAAAACAAAAGTATGGTTTTTTTAATTTCCCTTTTTTTTCACAGTTTTTTAATTTTGGTGGGAGTTTTTCCCCAGGGGGGGTTGTTTGTTGTTTTTTGGCCGGTTTTTCCACTGGTTTCTTTGGGAAAGGGAGGCCATGAGAAAGGGGGTGGGGGGGGGGGGGGGGGGGGGGGGGGGGGGGGGGGGGGGGGGGGGGGGGGGGGGGGGGGGGGGGGGGGGGGGGGGGCGATCGGGGGGGTCGGGGGCTGTCGGATTAGGGGTGAGGTTGGGGGGGGGGAATGGAAGAATTGACTTGCGTTTTTCTGTTTTTTTTTCGTGCAAGGGGAGAGAAGGGGGTTTGGGGAAGGGTTTTGGAACTAAAGGGACGGGAACGTACGAGGAAAGGACCCTGTACAAGTCCCCTTTAAGATTTGAGGTTTCTGTGGTAGTTTGAAAAAAAATTCTGTACCATCCTGACAATTAGCGACCCTAAAACCTTTACGTTCTGTATTTTTTTTTTTTTAATCATTTTGTTTCCTTTTACTTTAATGATACAATGTGTATTTTCCTTATACTTTCATGATGCAATGTGTCCAGTCGTATGTGTACCCCCCTTGCCTTAATGGCCCCTATAGCTGAAGGCAATAAATCATCAAAGCGTCTCTCTCTCTCTCTCTCTCTCTCTCTCTCTCTCTCTCTCTCTCTCTCTCTCTCTCTCTCTCTCTCTCTCTCTCTGTGTGTGTGTGTGTGTGTGTGTGTGTGTGTGTTGTGTGTGTGTGTGCGCGCACAGCAAATTCATTATTTTTATTTGTGTGTGTGTGTGTGTGTGTGTGTGTGTGTGTGTGCTGCTTATGTCCTATGAGCCGCTTTCACTCTAGAGGGTTATTGCAAACTGGATTGTCAGAATAAACAAAAATATGACAGGAAGAACGTTGAACGATTACTAAGGAGCCTAGCGAAATAAAATACAACATGACAAAATGTTACAATGTGTATGAAAAAATGAATTGAGGGAAAAAAAACTACTTCCCCCATTAGACTCATCACAAAGCAGACACAAATGAACTAGACTGGAGGGACAGGAATGTTTTCCCGGTCAAATCATATTGACTCGACACTTGAACACGTCACGCTGCTTTTATGTTCCACTTGTCAGTTCAGCTTACTGTCCACTTGCTCTCATCTCCATGCGGTTTGGAGTTCTGGGGTGTGTGTGAGCAGATGGGTGAAACTCGCCAACAAAGTGGCGTGAGATTTTGAAGTTCAGGATATCCTTGCGGGCGGTTTCTAATCATTTTTCCTGTTAGCTCCTCTGCAGTTGGAGATAATAGTAATCACGTTCGGTAGTAGCAGAGAAGATTATTTTGAAATATCCTTTATCAAAGCAAGATAGTTATAATCTGTAGCTTTTTTTCTCGATGTTTTGGCAGAGCGGTAAACAAAAAATTGTAGTATCAATTACTTAAGGTAAGGTATGTATGCACACACACACACACACACACACACACACACACACACACACACACACACACACACACACACACACACACACACACACACACACACACGCACTCACGCACGCACGCACGCACAACACACACACACACACACACACACACACACACGCACACACACACACACACATCGTTGCGTGTAGACAGTACCGTTTCCGATAAAGTCCTCTGATCGACAGTCTGAGCAGGAGATGGCGTACGACAGCAAATCCACACGTGCATTCTCCTAAGCAGTTACAGAGAGTCGCTCTCTTTTTGTGGAGTCATCTTCTCAACAAACGTTGTTGATGGAATATGTCAATACAAATTCAATGGTTGTCGCAGGATATGAATACTTCATCAACCAAGAAGCAAGTGAGGGAACTTCTTTTCTTCGTCACTACAAAGCGGCCTACCAGCACTCAATCTTCTGTAAACTCTTTGATTGAGTTTTCTTCTTCTTCTTCTTCTTCTTCTTCTTCTTCTTCTTCTTCTTCTTCTTCTTCTTCTTCCTCTTCTTCTTCTTTTTCCCCTTCTTCTTCTTCTTCTTCTTCTTCTTCTTCTTCTTCTTCAAAACGCACTCCACCACTACCACCAATCCGTCTATTTACTCCTTTTTGAGCTGTCAAAGACCGACAGAATAAGGTATTCAGTCTGAAATGGGGGGGAAAGGATAAGAAAAGTTTATGAAAACACGAATAGAATTCCCAAACGCTTAGATGAGGACATTCAGTTTCAGTTCTGACCACTGGTGCACTTCTTTTGAAATTGAATAACCTGTTTTCATCCCTCAGTATGTCAGATCCCGTGCGTATATGTAGAGAAAGGAATGGCTGGAACGAAATCACATGCTGACGCTGTTCAAGTACTGGTGGGGTAACAATTGACCATACAGTCTTTGTGCCTTCCCCTTTCCCTCTGACTCCATTTCTCATCTCATCTCCTCGCCATCCTTTTCCTTCCTTCCCCAGAACTTTCAGTTTTAACAGGACGAGATCCCCGTTCCAATGGAAACTTTGTCTTCTGTATGAAAAAGTGAATGTCCTAAATTCTTTTTTTTTAAATACACAAAACAATCATCAGTAAGACTACTCATGGAATAGACACACCCGTTTCTTGGGAAGAGACCGATGGCCCAGTGGCTGCAAAAGTCAGTTAACTACAACACAAAGCCAAGAGAAGAATCTTAGTGTAGAGTCTTGTCCCCAACTGTATTTTCTATATTGTATTCTATAATACAATTTCATCGCTTCAGAATTTTCTGTGTGAAAAGCATGGGTATTCTTCCTAAAGACCGAAATCATCCTAATGCAGAACTGCAAATCTGAGTTCAATCCAGGAGCCATGGACATGATTTTCCAGACGATAGTGTTATTTGCTAGTCGAACCAAACAGGTTCAGACAAGCAATGGTAGTAGAAAAAAAAAAGAAAAAAAAAACATTTACAGGGAGCTTCACAGCAGAGCGTTTTTTTTTTTTTTTTTTTATTTTTTTATTTTTTTAAGATATGAAGCCCACAGTCCCCTAAACCATATTTCACCCCCTCAGATGTGTTTCAACCCTGAAATCCTCAAACTCTAAGGAGACCAGGCTGCATCTAGATCAGGACTCCTAAATGCCCTTATAATGTCAGAAATATATTTGACAGTGCACAGAATAAAACCTATTTCTCATGAATGGTTGGGCGTCTTGAGGTGAAATCCAGAACAATTAAGTTTAGATGACAAATGGTACAGTTCAGTCCTGAATACTTTGGCTGATAAGAGAAGTGAGAACGTTGGGTAAACATTAAACGACAGTGAAAATAACGGTGTTGAGGAAGTCGTGTGAGGGAACCAGGTACATGTCATTAGACATTAGGTGCATTCTTCTCCTTTTCATTTCCTCTGGCGATTCTGGATGTAGTCGTCTGAATCGATGTATTTATTTCGATGTTTATTTGTGTATTTATTTATCCATTTATTTATATACTAACATTGTTTCATTGATTTTTTTTATCCATTTAATCATATATCGATTTATGTATCTATTTACTCACATTGTAAATTTAATCTCAAATTGTATCGTAACATACGTGTGTTAATTCTAATTCTTGGAATATCATGTCACCATGTTGCGCTATCACGTATTGTGCTAATTCTAGCACTTCCTCATATCCACCCCCACAGCACCCCCCCCCCCCCCCTTTTTTTGCCATCTACTCTACTGTTCCACCTACATCACCTTCCCCCCTCTCTGTCTCCAGAGAGAGAGAGAGAGAGATGGAGAGAGAGAGAGAGAGAGAGAGAGAGAGAGAGAGAGAGAGAGAGAGAGAGAGAAAGAGAGAGAGAGAGAGAAAGAGAGAAGAGCAGCCCACTGTATACAATCGGGAGACAAGGCTGTGGGGTTATTTGAGCCCCTGCTAAAGACTGACAGATAATGGGCAGTGCTGGAGACAATAGATAAAGGGTAAAGACTGACGGATAATGGACAGTGCAGGAGACAATAGATAAAGGGTAAAGAGTGACGGATAATGGACAGTGCAGGAGACAATAGATAAAGGGTAAAGACTGATAGATAATGGACAGGAGACAATAGATAAAGGGTAAAGACTGATAGATAATGGACAGTGCAGGAGACAATAGATAAAGGGTAAAGACTGATAGATAATGGACAGTGCAGGAGACAATAGATAAAGGGTAAAGACTGATAGATAATGGACAGTGCAGGAGACAATAGATAAAGGGTACAGAGTGATAGATAATGGACAGTGCAGGAGACAATAGATAAAGGGTAAAGACTGATAGATAATGGACAGTGCAGGAGACAATAGATAAAGGGTAAAGACTGACAGATAATGGACAGTGCAGGAGACAATAGATAAAGGGTAAAGACTGATAGATAATGGACAGTGCAGGAGACAATAGATAAAGGGTAAAGAGTGACGGATAATGGACAGTGCAGGAGTCAGTAGTTGGGATAAAGGGAAGCCCAAAGGTCAGGAAAATCACCGGTCACTCAAACCAGTGGACATGGGTAGGGATCAACAGAAATGAAGTGGTAGTCGACGGCAAAGGTGAAAATATAGGAAGGTATGGTGATTCAGGAGATGAAGACAGGAGGACGTTAGGAGAATCCTGAAAGCATGCCAGCGAGGCCAAGAGACAGTACTTGCTCGTCGATGTAGAAAGAAAACTCGTGGAGAGCGTGGCAGAAGAGAAGCCTCCTTCAAGCAAGTGTTTCGGCCCTTATCTCCTGACACTCTAGGGGGGTTGGGCCACACCCGGTTCATGACTCCAGATGTCCCTCTGCTGCCCCTTTTTTCCCATCTTGGGACGAGCCATGGCTGGGATTCGAACCCATGACCCTCTGGACATGCTCATTTTCCACTTAATGACTCGCGCTTTAACCACTGAGCCACAGGCAGGGACACCTGATATTTGTAGGGAAATTAAGCCTTATGAAGTTCACTTTTGTTCCTCCTTGACCAGATCCAGCTTGAACACCTCTCTGCCGCTTCTGCCATTGCTTTCAGGGCTCTGGTGTTTTCCTTCCCTGCAACTGAGAGCTGTTTCATGAGGCTGTATGCAGACGTTCCTACAAATCCCCTAGCTCCAATTTCTGCAGTGAGGACTTTGACCTGATAGCCTTCTCTCCTCAGGCTATTTGCCAGATCAACATACTTTTCAGTCTTGTAGATTTGAGCTGCCTCCATTCTGTTCTCATATGGCACCGTGAGCTCGATCATGATCAGCTGCTTGGTTGACTTAGAGTGGACTACTATGTCTGGTCTCATGCCACTCTTGCTGATGATCTCTGGGTGACCCTTCCATTCTGGGAGGTCTGCAGTGCGCTCCCAGTCATCTGCCCGTCCAGCAGACTCTGCCTGCATGTTTCGAGTGATTAACTAAGAAATACGTTATTATGGAGTTTTGTATCCCTCTCTCTGTGTCCATGTTTTGTTTTTCTTTCTTGTACCTGTCTCTCTGGCTGTGTTTATTGCTGCATTTCGCTATATTTTTTCTAGGTTATTGTTTCACGTTTTATGATTTGCATATGGTAAATGATGGTAAATGATGTCTGTTGCTTTTGATCAGCATTTCAATTTCACGTTTGACTTTGTTCCGATGTATATTCTTGCCTTTTCATTGTATGTTGTCTTAATTTCAGTTTATTTGCAGCCCGAACAGGGCTGCAAACGTCGGCTTGGTTATGTACATTATGACGATACTCCCTTTTAGATTGTCAAAGACTTTGACGATTTTGTCAACAACCATCAACATTCTGTTCAACATTAATATAAGGTATGATCATGGTAATTTCTAAGACCCTGCCAACATGAACAATCAATCTTCTTCTTAAGTTCACACACACACACACACACACGCACACACACACACACACACACACACACACACACACACACACACACACACACACACACACACACACACACACACACACACACACACACACACACACACACACACACACACACACACGCACGCACACACACACACACACACACACACACACACAAGCGCGCGCGCGCGCGCACGCACACACACCACACACACACACACACACACACACACACAACACACACACCACATACACACACACGCACGCACGCACGCACGCACGCGCGCACACACACACACACACACACACACACACACACACACACACACACACACACACACACACACACACACACACACACACACACACACACACAACACACCCGCGCGCGAGCATCTTTTCTTCGTTGTTTTGATGGATGTTTTCCCGTGCTGGTTACAGACTTGCTGATGCAACAGATAGTAATCAGGGTAAAAGAAAAGGTAAACGACCAATCAGATCAGCATCGAACGACATAGAACAGGTTTTTAATGTACCAGTGCCCGTCGTTCATTAACTTCTGTTGCGTACCAGCGTGTTATTTGTTGTGGTGGGTGATGAATACGTCAGCAAATTGTTTGCCTAAAGGTGAATAAAAGGTTAAACCCAAACTAACCACCCTCGCCAAATACCGAAATCGCTGCTCTACCATTTGAACAGAGGTAGACTGAAAAGGAAATCTGAATGAACCGGTGACGTCAACCCCGTCTAAAGATTGATGTTATGATGCTAAAGGAGCTGCAGCCCACCAAATTACCCTCAGACTGTAGTTAATTCTCGGGAACAGTCCGCTGACAAATGACAAATTCAAAGACTGTCTGACAGAATGGGAACTGTCACTGGATTCCCGAAGACAGGGTGAAGAAGCCAGACTGAACCAATTGATCAGTGGTACGGCATTCTCTCCAAACGGATCTACATTTGCTTTTAGCTTTTTGTGTGGGACATCGGTATCAAAAAGTCAGCACTTCCATGGCAGGACATTTGCTTTTAGCTTTTTGTGTGGGACATCGGTATCAAAAAGTCAGCACTTCCATGGCAGGCATGTTGATAAGGGTATTGAATGAAGTTTCTTTGGATTCTGGAAACATGATTATCAGGCCCCCTAGGTCACATGCAAATCAGCCCTGAAATGCGGTGTATAAAAGAACTGAAAACGCATGTGTGTATTATATGCTGCATTTAGCAGACTCCTTAATTTTGCGCATAAGGCACATTTCCCCCAAACATTTACCATGCTTTTTTTTTGTTTGTTTTTTGTTTTTTGAAAGCCTAATGTCGACAAGATCAGCTTCTTTTTAAATTGGGAACTGACATCTAGCAATTCAGTTTGATATCGTTTTCATTTGTTCGATCAACAGTGACGATAAGTTTCTCCAACTCAGAGCATGTGTTGTGTTAAAAGCGCAGCATGAGATAATGCAGACAGCTTGTGACCGGCAGATCAACGGCATGCGGACATGAAACTGACCTCTAGGTGGACCGAATGCAAGTGCTGACCTGTTGATAAAGCTGAAGGTTTTTGCATTTTGATCGAACACGTCATCTGCTGACTGGGGGGCTGTTATTGCTGTGTTGAAATTTAGCATGGACAAGATGATTACTAAGATTGGCATCCCACCCAAAGACCACTAAATGAGATTGTTGGAGGATGGATGTAAATTGCGGATCTTGTTGAAGGATGAAGAAGTCCCAGAGTAGAATGTTCTCGACCTGGATGATGTTGTGTGAGTGCAATGTAACTGTAAGAACTGGCTGCTGATTTAAATTAGATGGTGATTTCTGTGTCAAAGTCCGTAATCTTGGAAGTGTGACGACGTGTTGCTGTGCAT
>CM031611.1:85991418-85998918 GCA_018398815.1 Conus ventricosus | reverse complement strand
TTACACAGGCTAGATGAAGATTCTTTATTTACACAGGCTAAGTGAAGATTCTTTATTTACACAGGCTAGATGAAGAATCCTTATTACACAGGCTAGATGAAGAATCTTTCTTTACACGGGCTAGATGAAGATTCTTTATTTACACAGGCTAAGTGAAGATTCTTTATTTACACAGGCTAGGTGAAGATTCTTTCTTTACACAGGCTAGATGAAGCGGTAGCCTTGGCATCAAACAAAGGAAGTGGATAGCAATGTCCTGTGGGGAAATTAGTGTTCAGTGTCCCTCGCCACATGTTTGGACAACAGGACCACAAAACACCCTGCATTAGCTTTGAACTGTTTGAAGGGAAGGACATGTGTGTGTGTGTGTGTGTGTGTGTGTTGTGGTGTGTGTGTGTGTGTGTGTGTGTGTGTGTGTGTGTGTGTGTGTGCGCGCATGCGTGCGTGCGTGCGTGTGCGCGTGCGTTTGTGTGTGTGTGTTGTGTTGTGTGTGGTGGTGTGTGTGTGTGTGTGTGTGTGTGTGTGTGTGTGTGTGTGGTGTGTGTGTGTGTGGTGCTTGCTTCTGTGCTTGTGTTTTTACATGTTTGTGCGTCTGAATGAGTCGTTGTATATGCATACCTGAGAGCGAGAGAGAGAGAGAGAGAGAGAGAGAGAGAGAGAGAGTTGCCCTACTTGTTTATTGTTTACTGTTTCCCCGCCTCATTTTATGTTCAACTTTGTTTCAATTAAATCGAGATTATTTGTGTTTGTTTCTGTCTTTCTTCGTGTTTGTCTTTTGATCTCCCTTGCATCCTTGGGTGGATCCTCAGGCGTAGGCTCAAAGATTGTCCCCTACATTCTCTACTGATTGCACAATGCCTTTAATTTTTCAGCAACTTTTTTTCCCTCCCCACATTTTCGTTTTGTTTCATTACTACCCTTCGCTGGTTGCTTTGTGGTGCTGTTGGATTTTTTTTAACCCTTGGTGGTAAGAACACCACAGTGTTATGGATGTGGTGTGTTTGTATTTGACGCTAGGAGCCCAGACACAATCAGCCGTGTCTTTCTCATGAGTCCGATCCAGCGGTCGAAAGGTCTAGGAGCAGGCAATACAAATAGATCTGTCTTCGAGAGGGATTGCGATGGTTCCTTCATGCAGCTAGTGAAGAGTTTTCAGATTTATGATATATTAAATTTTTTCTTAATTTTATGTTCCCATTTTCTTCATCTTCACCCCCCTCCCCCCCCCCCCCCCCCCCCCCTTAAGTTCAAATCTTTGCCATGTCATGACTGTGATGACGGAGGGGTTGTTCGCCTGCGCTTGTTTCTTCCCTCACTGTATTATTGTTCGTCTTTGTATTTGTCTGACTTTATTCAAGTTTGAAAAGCTGTGCCAGTCTTGAATAAAAGTTACTCTGTGTTAGGTTTTCTTAAGCAAGAGTTGCCCCACTTGTTTATTGTTTACATTACCAGTTAATGGTGTGGTACTCGCTGCTGTAAGTTAATTTCCCCGATCTGGCAGCACCCTGTCATTAAACATCACCATCGATGACGAAGGGACCGTCAAAATTGCGAAAGCTAGTTCAACCTCTGGCAGACTTCACATCGATGTTTGGAACGGAAGAGGCATCAGTCTAGAGACCAAGCTAAAGTGTACAGAGCAGCCGTTCTCCCCACACTCCTGAATGCATGTAGACTAAGGACAGTGTATCAACGGTATACCAGGAAGATTAATCACCACAGAAAATTGCTAAACATCAAATGGCGGGAAAAGTTTCACCAAGCAGGTCTACCAGCCATCCACACCTAATGCTGTCTCAGCTTCGATTCGCAAGTCATGTAGCTCGCAAGCCAAACCACAGGCTACCCAAGGAAATCTTCTATGTGAGCTGCAGCAAGGTAGTCGTTCCCGGGAGATCGGAAGAAACACTTCAAAGAAACTCTTAAAACATCTATAAAAAGCGTTGGACATCAACCTGACACAAGGGAACAAGCTGCTATGGATCGAGCTAGATGGCGCTATTCTATACAAAAAGGCGCCAATTCGTGTGAAGAAAAGAGGACAGCTCCAAAGCAACAAAATAGACGGGCCAGCAATGAAGAGGACAGCACCCACGTTCACTGTCCAAGCTGTCATGGCACATACGCATCGATAATTTTGATCACCCATTTGCGCATCCACTGATCGTCTCACTTCTCTTAAGCCCAAAATGACAGATGTATCCTTGTCGTATCGACAGATGCTCAACAAGAGAGAGAGAGAGAGAGAGAGAGAGAGAGAGAGAAGAGAGAGAGAGAGAGAGAGAGAGAGAGAGAGAGACAGATAGACAATACTCTCCTTCACCACCACCCCCCCCCCCCCCTTACACACACACGTCAAGGACAGTTAGACATGAATTAGAGAGTTAAAAAAGCTAAAACGAATAAAGAAAGATGTGAACAGGAAAAAAGAGCCAAATACAAGTGTGAAAACCCAAGGAGAACCCAATTAGCAAGGACTGAACAGACGTGGAGGTGACGGATGCAGGCGAAGAAGTAGAAATCAACAGAGGACAGGGAGACGTGCTATTCATTTAGAGATGCAGACCTTCCTGATAATTAGTGTTTGCAACCCTATACCTCTTTTCCCTCCCTTCATGTGTTCGTAAGTGGGTAAAAAGTGCGTGGAACAAAAACTAGCAGACAGGAACTTTTTTTTTTTTTAAACAGCAACATTTGGCGCAACTTGTGAACCTCAGAAAAATAGAACAGCGTGCGCTTCGAGTGATATGAATAACTATAAAACAAATACATCTTTGAACATGGGATCTACATATCCTTCGAAACACACTGCATTACAACACTTTGAATAACAAGAAACGCATTCTCGCAAGCACGCACGCATGTACGTAGGCCTACACGCCCGCCCGAATGCACGGACACACACACACACACACACACACACACACACACACACACACACACACACACACACACACACACACACACACACACACATACACACACACACACACACACCACACACAACACACACACACACACACGCACGCACGCACGCACGCACGCACGCAACACACACACACACACACACACACACACACACACACACACACACACACACGAACAGACAGAGAGACACAGACACGCACGCACACACGCACACACGCACGCGCACACACACACACACACACACACACACACACACACACAACACACACACACACACACACACACACACACACATACACACACACACACACACACACACACACACACACACACACACACACACACACACACAGAGAGAGAGAAGAGAGAGAGAGAGAGAGAGAGAGAGAGAGAGAGAGAGAGAGAGAGAGAGAGAGAGAGTAGTGACTTAGAAGCATACATTCCAGTTGCAGGAATACAGATAATGTACGTAAAAAGAGCGAGAATGAATAAGAAGAATCTGACGAAACCAAGGAATGAGCCGATCTATGAATAATAGTGTCGAGTTGTAATGGCCGTAAACACAGCAAAGTAGTCCTCGCTAAGGAAATATTATTTTGACCAATGCATACATGCATGGATACATACAACATACATACATACATACATACATACATACATACATACATACATACATACATACATACATACATACATACATACATACAAATATGCGTACATACATACATACAAACACCTCTACGTATCTGCCTATCTATTTATCCATCTATCAGTCCATCTATTCCTCTCTCTCTCTCTCTCTCTCTCTCTCTCACTCTCTCTCCTCTCTCTCTCCCCTCTCCTCTCTCTCTCCTCTCTCTCCTCTCTCCTCTCCTCTCCTCTCTCTCTCCTCTCTCTCTCTCTTCTCTCTGTGCATGCGTGCGTGTGTATGTTCCGAATTCCGTACATATTTTGTCATGTTCATTTAACTGTCTGATTTTATACAGGCTAATTATTGTACGTTTTAGTACATTTCCATTTCAAATCATTACATCTCATGCTGTTCCCCCTCTCCCTTCCATCCTCTCTCTCTCTCGCTTTTTTTTTCTCCCCCCCCCCCCCCCCCCCCCCCCCATCCAATTTCATCTCACTTTGCTAATAAACCCTTTTACGTATTTTCATGCCTTGCGAAAAATCAATACATGTTGTGCCTTGCTCTCTCTCTATCTCTCTCTCTCTCTCTCTCTCTCTCTCTCTCTCTCTCTCTCCTCTCTCTCTCTCTCTCTCCTCTCTCTCTCTCTCTCTCTCTCTCTCTCTCTCTCTCTCTCTCTCTCTGCGTGCGAACGTGCGTGTATTTGTGTGTTCAAAAATATGTACGCACTTTGTCATATTCACTTCACATGTCTGTTTTCATACATGCCAATCTTGTACGTTGTAGTACACTTACATATGTTTCCCCAGCCCACCTCACTCCCTACCCCCACTCTCTCCTTCCTCTTCATTATTGTTATTCTCTCCATTTTTAAATTTTATTATTATTTTTTATTGTTGTTTTGTTTATTATTATCATATTTTTGTTTTGTTTTCATTTATCTTCTATTTCATTTGATGTTCCTCTATGATTACATGACCGCTTGCTTGCTTCTTTGATTTCTTACATTAATTGATTTCACTGCATGTTGTAGTCCCTACTCAGGCGAGGACTGGATGTAAAAAAGCACGTTAGTGCTTATCTATTATCCTCGTAAATAAAGAATTTTGTCTGTCTTGTCTTGTCTTGTCTTGTCTCTCTGTCTGTCTGTCTGTCTGTCTGTCTCTCTCTCACTCCTCTCTCTCTCTCTCTCTCTCCCCTCTCTCTTCTCTCTCCTCTCTCTCTCTCTCTCTCCTCTCTCTCTCTCTCTCTCTCAGTCAGTCTTTTTCTCACCCTTGTTTCAGCCCCAGCAGTCTCCTATAGTAAGTGGCCAGTCCCCTACCTGTTCTTACTTCATTCCTCAAGTTTCATTTGAAAACGAAACCCCAGTCAAATCACCATGCCACCCACCTCAAACCCGAAGCAGAGCCAAATGTCGCCAAACACACCTGACAGACACATTCACTACAACTCCTCGTACAGCCCCTGCCCCCTCTAGTAGCTAGGAATTCGGCCCTGCCTGTGTGTCAAACCACCCCACGGCTCAACAATCTGGCATTTTAAAAGATGCCAAAACATTACGGTTCTTAACTTACAATGTGGAAGGTATGTCAACAGTAAATGATCATGAGGTTCGCTCTTTTGTGTCTGTTTATGATTTCATTCTTTTCGTTGAAACCTTTTCAGTTTCCTTCCCAATTTACTTGTTTCCTTATCACGATGTATATATTTCTCCTGGTATTCAAGTTTCTGATTCCGTTACCGCTAGACTGTCCGGTGGAATTGCACTTCTTGTAAAGAAAAAGCTGACTAGATTTATTACACATGTCACAATTGAATATGACAACTGCTTGGTTCTCAAGATATCGAAACTACTAACGGGTTTTTATTCTGACTGTTTCTTGATTGGTTTGTATATCCCACCTTCAAATAGTGTTTATTATGCTGAAACTGAAATTGATAATGGTTTATGTTTTTTGGATAACTGTATCGCTGATTTATTTGAAGAATATGGTGAACTACCTCTCATTGTTTTTGGAGATTTGAATGCCAGAACAGGCAATGGTAATGTTTCTGAATTTTTCCATAGACGACTTTATTGGTGAAAATACAGATGATTCAAAGCTGTGTACAAGATTTCGTAGGGAGTCAAAGGATGGTGTTACAAATGAATTTGGTAAATATTTACTTCAAATATGTGATCAATATAACCTGATTATCATGAACGGACTTATTTTGGGTGATGAGGGGGGAAACTTCACTTACATTGCCTATAATGGATGTAGTGTTATTGATTACTTTATTGTATCTGAATGTATGTTTCATGCAGGTTCATATTTAAACGTTATTCCCAGAACTGACTCATAACATATGCCTGTAGAAATGTTTCTTGAAGTACCTAAGGCCATTGAACTGAAACCCACCTCGACCCATTCTACGACAAGGAAAGTTATTAAGTTTGTGTGGAATAATGAAAAGAAAAATGACTATTGTGCAATGTTTAATGATAATGATGTTAAGAAACAAATTCAAGATGCTAGTAATTTAATACATCTTGATATTGATGCCTCATTAGCCTCATTCATTGGTGGTCTCAAGATGGCTGGAAAAAGTATGTTAAAGACATATAGGGTAGATAGTTTCAGACAAAAGCCATGGTTTGACAGAGTATGTGCAGAAAAAAGACGTGAAGTACGTAAAGCTTTACAAACATTTCGCAGAGTTTGCGACAGTATTGTAAAAAATGATGTTGATAATGATAGTAAAAAGATACAAATGAATATTACAGATATAATGTATGTGATTTCAAGGAGACAGTATAAAAATCTGCTTAGCGTTAAGAGATCCGAACATAACACTCAATTCTAGATACCCTTGTGAATAGTAGTGGCGATCCTAAACGTTTTTGGGGAACTGTTAAATCTGTTCTTATATCTAAAGAATTAAAGCATAATTCGATCACTTCTGTGAATGGTTCGATCATTTCAAGATGGTTTTTAATAGTGATCTATCTAACGATACTGATTTACCAGATTTTGAAGAAACTTTTCAAACTAACTTGCCTGTAGACACAAACTTGGACTGTGCTCCACTAGACAGAGCGATAGAGCAATGGGAAATTGAGGATGCTATAAAAGCTTTGAAATAGGAAAAGCATCTGGTCCCGATGGATTAAGTGGTGAATTTTATAAAAACTCATCTCAAGAAGTCATTCTATTTTTAATTCAATACTTCAATAAACTGTTTGATTCTGGTAGTTTTCCTAAAAGTTGGTCTCAGTCTATCATTCTGCCTGTGTATAAAAAGGGTAATCCTGATTGTCCTGACAATTACAGGGGTATTTCCTTGCTAGATATTGGAGGCAGGTTGTACAGTTATATCCTTAATAAAAGACTTACTGAATGGGTCGAAGATAATGATTTAATTGATTCATCTCAAGCTGGTTTTAGACGAAATCGTAGTACAATTGATCACATTTTACCCTTTTGGCACTAATTCAAAAGCAGTTACTCAATCGGAGCAAGCTATACGTTGCCTTTATTGATTTCAAAAAGGCCTTTGACTTAGTTAACAGGCAGTACCTTTGGATGATATTAAAGAAGAAAGGAATCAGAGGTAAAATGTACAAAGCTGTCAAAGCCATGTATGAAACTGTCAAAGCTAGTGTAAAAGTGAACAACCAGTGCACTGAACCATTCTTCTGTCCCCGTGCCTGAGACAAGGAGACAACTGCAGTCCAGTTTTATTCTCGCTATTTATTAATGAACTTGCAATTGATGTAACCCGTAATGGTAAACACGGTGTAAAGCTATCCCCAGATTAATGGAAATTTTGATACTACTTTTTGCTGATGATGTTCTGTTACTATCTTTCTCGGTTATTGGTCTGCAACGACAGCTGAATATTTTGAGGGATGCCTCGCATAGAATGAATTTATCAGTTAATTTAGATAAAACTAAAGT
>CM031611.1:85978918-85981418 GCA_018398815.1 Conus ventricosus | reverse complement strand
GAGAGGTGTTGGGATGGGGGTCATGGAGAGAACGGGGCCAGCAGGTGAAGCACACAAACCAGTGCCTGCATTGAAAGGCTTTTCTTTCTTTTTTTCCAAAGTCCCTCGTGGCCATGCAGTTCTGGAATCGTCAAAGTCCCTCGTGGCCATGCAGTTCTGGAATCGTCAAAGTCCCTCGTGGCCATGCAGTTCTGGAATCGTCAGTCCCTCGTGGCCATGCAGTTCTGGAATCGTCGGGGTCTTTGTGAGGTAAGGTCATGTTTCTTATAACCCAGCCGACCGCAAAGGGGCATATCAGGGTTGTCACCGCGCCGAGGGGCGATCGTGGGGAAATCCAAGGAGATGTGTTTTGTGTGTCTGCAGACACTTACCGAGTTGGTGTTGATCTTCATTTTCCTCTGGGGATACCGGAGGGTGTGAAGACCTGGGCCATGTTGCTTGACATGATGTGATGTTCTGACCCTGTGGGATCTTGGTGATGAGATGACTCAGCTGTGGCTCAGGGGCGCTTTTCACTCAGTTTGACCTGGCTGATGGATGACAACGCACACATTTCGTGCTGGAGTCGGGGACAGCTCAGGGCCGCTTTTCACTCAGTTTGACCTGGCTGATGGATGACAACGCACACATTTCATGCTGGAGTCTGGGACAGGTGAGCAGGGTTGCAGGTGATCAGATTGCGTTGGTGGTAATCATCGGAGAAAAAGATCAGGTTTAAAAGGAAGGTAAAGTAATAAAAGTTAAAATAATGTGTCCATTTGCATGATTTCTTTTTACGGTATTTGGGAACTGGTGTCACATTGTTATTCTTGCTATCTCGTGTTGACATCTTGGACTAGCACTGCCTTTTGGGCCAAATGCTCGGAACAAAATTAATATTTGCGCATCTTGCAAAAAAAGAAAAGAAACAGAATGTGTTTAAAACCCAGTGTGGGGCTAATTTTTGCGCATCTCCCGAACGAACCGGGGTGTAATGTGTTTGATATCGAAAAAAAGACCGGTAAGTGGTATGTTTTGTCTGTTTAATAAACTGTTTGGGAGAAAGAACTCTCTCTCTCCTCTCTCTCTTCTCTCTCTCTCTCTCTCTCTCTCTCTCTCTCTCTCTCTCTCTCTCTCTCTCTCTCTCTTAGTGAGTCACCTGACAAGGCTCAGCGAATGTTTGCAGCATCATTTCACCACAAAAACCATCATTTGTAGAACATAATGATGTTGTTTTTTTCCGTATCATTACAACCAATAGCATCACATCAACATGTTCATCATTATCTAGCATCGCCAGACCTTCTTTCTTATTTACGTCTGCTCCCTGCTTCACCCTTATGTACACTGTATTTACAATATCAACCGGTTCACAACTCTGTGTTCCAACGCAATTTATCTGACACCTGTCTTTTTGCCGCTTTGCACAACTTGCACACCTTGCACAACCAGCACACGCGAATTCTTGATGTGTCACTGGTGTCGAATTGGACGGGCCTACCCCCAGTCCTGACTCCCTAAGAGTTCCCCCTCCCCTCTTCCACGTAATATTTTTCCCCCCAAAAAATAAGGAGATGGTCGCAGACCATGGTCGCTCGCTTGCTTTCTTCTCTGGCCTTTTTTCAGATGCGGGGAAAGTTGTCTACCTACATGTCTAACGCGTTAAGACAAACACACGACTGCCCTTCAGTTTGCGCTTGGTCTTGAGAATCTTTTCTTCATCCTCGAAGAAGGTACAGCGGGCAATAACAGGTTAGGTGGCCTTGCTGTTCAAGCGGTGCACCCTGTCAAATTTAACACTGCCAGCCAATCCAGTTTGTTCACAAACAGGTCGCCAACGATGCCTTTACATTCAATCTGCGTCTCGTCTGGTTCCTGAGGATGACCGTAGAAGATTAAATCGTTCCGCTTAGAGCGTCCTTCCAGGTCGTCGGCTTTTCGTTGGACATCTAGCATCCTCTTCGTCAGATCTTCATTCTCACGACGAAGGTCTGCCACTTCTCTAGTCAGGGACTGGGCCTCTTTCTGTGAATATGCAAAGCCATCATGGACGTCCCTAATGTCGTCTTTGATTCCATCAACTTTACTGATCAGCTGCTGTAGCATAGACACCACATCCGCAAGCATGGGCAGCTCAACAGGCTGAGAAGTTGATGACCTGCTGGTCGTGGACGTTGGTACTTTCTCAGAATTGGCTCTCTGTCTATGTACTGGCAGGTCTGGCGATAACTGTCCTTTCGTTGTTAACAAGTTTCTGAAAGGTTTTAAGGAAAGGTTGATTTCATGCAGATGGCAAGACTAGATTTTGCATATTGATAATATTGAGAAGGTAAACGTTTACAGAACCTCTTGTACTGCTCCTGATGTTAAAACGTAGTTATGAATCAATTTAGACAGACCATTGAAACAAATATTGACAAGAATTAGACTTGGAAGTTTTTTTTTAATCGCAGTGCATTATTGTTATAGCGCACACAGCGAAGGTGAATTAATGTGTCTACTTTGTCTAAAAGGGAAAGAA
>CM031611.1:85966418-85973918 GCA_018398815.1 Conus ventricosus | reverse complement strand
CTCTCTCTCTCTCTTAGTAAAGAGCCTGTTGTAGTACTGACAAAATGGTACGAACTATTATCCTTGTGCAGAATACCATCTACACAAAATATCTCCTCCTCCTCGTCGTTCTTACTGTTGTCGTCACCGTGGTTGTCAGCCTCAATCGGCACTCGATTCGCGTTTTGTTTACATTGAAGCCATCACTGTCAGCATCAGGAGGTATGAGACTTGCTACATGGCTGGAGTCAATCTTTCACTCCTTTACTGAAAAGATTTTTGTTTTTCCAGTTCTCTTGCAACAGAATCAGCCTCTTGAACATATTTCCTGAGTTCATCACCTGCAAGGCCTAGTTCCTTTCCGATCTTCACGTATTCCATGGTAACTCAGCAATCAGTCACTCAAACAATACTTTCCAGTGCTCAACTACAGACAGCAGTCTTCGGTTTGACTCTCCTGGCTCTGTAGGACCCTAATTGTTCTTGCAGACCCAGGCGACAGTTTCCTCCACTTCCCTGGACCTGCTCGATGCACTAAACGCTGTGCACCCACCCCTGTGTGTGTACGGAATCACGGCGGAAGACTTTCTTGACGCTGAACATTTTGATCTAAGTTTCGTTTCTTCTCAGACGACAGCCGATGCAGTAAGTGACGGCGTTTGTAGATCTGGACTGGCGCCTTCAAAACCTCAGTTCATTTAGTGCAGGGTAGTGAATAATGTCTCTGGAATACAGAAAATAGATTTTTATAAACCAAGAAAAAACAACTTAATCGCAGGTGGAGGGGATTGTCACTTTCAAAGAAGGTTCTGCCACGCGATGAGTCACTAATCCACGTAAGCGCAGAGGAGAATTAATCCTAAGATGGAAATGGACTGTAATCCCTAGTTAATCCTATGAAAACAAAATGCTAAACCCTATTTACAAGTGACAGTAAGCCATGCGAAAGGGGGCCATAAACCATTTACAAAAGGAGATAATACCATATTCAAACGAGGACCCTAATCCTGATGAAAGTGGGGGATTCCTGTGAAAAGACATTCAACCAATACTAAAGATGATTAAACCCTGCGGAAACATTACATTATACTGTATGAAAAGTTGACAATGGTCAGAACAAGAGGACACTAGTTACTATCACAAGAAGACGCTAAACAACAAGGAAAGAGGACCGTAAAGCTCGTGAAAAAGGAAACTTAACAACAAGGAAACAGGACAGTAATGCTCGTGAAAAAGGAAACTAAACAACAAGGAAGCAGGACAGTAATGCTCGTGAAAAAGGAAACTAAACAACAAGCAAGCAGGACAGTAATGCTCGTGAAAAAGGAAACTAAACAACAAGGAAGCAGGACAGTAATGCTCGTGAAAAAGGAAACTAAACAACAAGGAAGCAGGACAGTAATGCTCGTGAAAAAGGAAACTAAACAACAAGGAAGCAGGACAGCAATGCTCGTGAAAAAGGAAACTAAACAACAAGGAAGCAAGACAGTAATGCTCGTGAAAAAGGAAACTAAACAACAAGGAAGCAGGACAGTCATGCTCGTGAAAAAGGAAACTAAACAACAAGGAAGCAGGACAGTAATGCTCGTGAAAAAGGAAACTAAACAACAAGGAAGCAGGACAGTAATGCTCGTGAAAAAGGAAACTAAACAACAAGGAAACAGGACAGTAATGCTCGTGAAAAAGGAAACTAAACAACAAAGAAACAGGACAGTAAAGCTCGTGAAAAAAGGAAACGAAATCTCTGGAAGGATAACACCAGTCTTCCAAAAAGACACTCAACCCTATAAAAGAGCACCACACGACAGGATGCTAAACCGTATGAGAGGGTACACTAACTGAAAGATGAAACTAGATTCTATGAACGAAGGCCAAAACAATCTATGTCATGATCTATATGTTTACTGCAATTAGCAATTCGTGTGTTCTGTTGATCAAAGGACACTTGGATCAGGAGGTACCAGGTGATCACTAGGAAATATTTCAGGAAGAGGTTTAAAGACGTCCTCAAGACCTTTGCAGCTCAGCCCCAAAAGATCTGAAAACATGCGTTCATGTTCCAGATCCTGACTAATGAGACCTGCTACGCGGCTGGGGTTGTTTCCCTGTACTTGTTTTTTTTTTTGTTGCCAGTACGTATTTGTTTAGTGTCTTATTGTTTAGTCTAATTACTCGAGGATTGTATATTGAAGCAGATCCACATAAAGGCTTCTCTGCACAGTTCTGAGCTGCCGAAAGCACCGATGCGACCAGCAATGCTGGAGTTATTTAATTAAACAGTAGAGCTGAACACACGGACTGTTAACACCTTCTGACCACCCTTGTATTTTTTTTTTAAACGAACTCCTCAAGCGTAGGCTCAAAGGTTTCTCCCTATAGCTTTTATCCTTTCTGTAATGATGTCTGTTTTTAAGCGACTAATTTCCTTGTGATATTTTCTTCTAATACAACTTTTTTTCCCTGCTGGATGCTTTGAGGTGCCGGAGGATTCTGGGTTTTTTTTTTTTTTGTCCATCCCTTGGTGATAAGAATACCACAGAATTATAAGTGGTGTATCTTGATTTGGTGCCAAGGATGGATAAATGAATTAGTTGTTCATCTGCATTCAGTTGAAAATTGCTGAAGAATATTCGTCTTTAGGTTAGAATGTATTATGTCTTGTTGTTACTATACAATATTAACGGAACACTGATACTCTCGTTTAGTTCGTAGTTTCACAGTTTGTTATTTAATATCAGCAAAGTAGGGAAGGAACAAATCTAGTCACTAAACTCATAATTTAAACTGTTATATGTTTGTAGTACATACACTATTTCCATTACATACTATCGCTCGCTTATTATCAATGGCTATACTACGTTAATCAGGCGGGTATGTCAATGCATTGATACTCACTGAGTAACTTTGTACCTGTTCTCACCACGAGATTTTTTTTTTTTACTTATAAAATGAAAGAGATATGTTTACAATATTTTCAAACTAACCATCGAATTGACATTTGGTATTTACTATTTCAAAATCACGCAGGGGTGCAGGCAAACACAAACAATGCATAACAGTTCGACTGGTGAACTACGTGTTAGGGGCCAGATAGCCCGAACGGGGTACATCTCGATAGATCCCCGTCTCGATAGATCCCCCACTACATGTGGACGGATTTCCGTCTCGATAGATCCCGTCTCAGTAGATCCCCATCTCGATAGATCCCCGTCTCGATAGATCTCCCGCTACATGTGGACGGATTTCCGTCTCGATAGATCCCTGTCTCGGTAGATCCCCATCTCGATTGACCCCCATCTCGATAGATCCCCCGCTACATGTGGACGGATTTCCGTCTCGATAGATCCCTGTCTCGGTAGATCCCCATCTCGATTGACCCCCATCTCAATACTAAAACAAGTTAAAAGAAACAAGGAGCATACTGATACCCACATACAAGGCGAGAAAATGCATGTACAGGTTCAATAATTGTTGAAGGAAAATCATTTAACAAAAAAAGTCGCTCATCAGATTTGAAGGGGGAAAAAACAAACAGTTACGAGGATCCATCAAGACAGGGATCAGTCGAGACGGGTATCCATTGAGATGGGGATCTATCGAGACGGGGATCCATCGAGACGGGGATCCATCGAGACGGGGATCTATCGAGTCGGGGATCCATCGAGACGGCGATCTATCGAGTGCCTCCCCCCTCCCCCCCCCCCCCCCCCCCCCGAACGTGTACAACGTGCGCATATATACATACGAAACCGCCACAGTATGTACATAATTATATACTTAGCCCAGGTACTCTTTCTCTACGCGTGCACACACACCCGTACCTTGTATCAGAAAACAAAACAGCGCACATACCTCACGGAACGTCAACGGATAGCAAGTACATATTCTCTATTTACTACCTGACGGAACGTCAACGGATAGCAAGTACATATTCTCTATTTACTTAGAGTCCTTTTTCCCTTGAGAAAGAGGACGCGCCTGAACATGGCAGTGTAATAAGCACACATACTGACTTGTGTAGAGAAAGTGAAAAACTAACCACGTTGCGTCTGACCTCTCGTCATGTTTTTAACACACTGAGAGAGAGAGAGAGAGAGAGAGAGAGAGAGAGTATAGGATGCATATATAAACATGACAGTCCGCCTGAGCAATAAAATCATTGTTATTCTCTCTCTCTCTCTCCTCACTCACACACAAGATAATCACAATATCAGATCTATGTCCTACCAGTCGTGAAGAGAAACCGCAAACCCTGCTAAAGTTCGTGTGTTGTTTAGAAATCTGACGGTAAGCAAGCGTTTTTGCTCTTCGTTGGCGGGCAGGAATACGCCCCAGGAAGTGACGGTGCCTCAACCTGTACGGAAGGCACAGGCACGAGCGTGCACGTGCAACAGGCACGATCCTGAAATAGAAACACTTTACCGATGGTTCCTGCTCAGTTAGATCAAGGATCTCATACATTCATGAAGGGGATATATTGATTGAAAGAAATGCGAAGAGACAGAAAGGGAGAGTGTGTGTGTGTGTGTGGGGGGGGGGGGGGGGTGTAACTATTTGATGTACCACATCAAAAATCACAGAGCAGACCTATGCATCCAGACCAATAAGAACTAGAAAAAGTACCGCCGTTCACACAGTCATAATTCGCAATGAAAAGGAAGGAGAGGTATGAGCACTATTGCAGTATCAAGTCGACCATTCTTTGGTAACATTCTGAAAATCATGGTCACAACGACACTTGATCACAAGCACACTTGGTCACAACATGTGGTCACAACGACACTTGGTCAGAACGACACTTGGTCACAACCACACGTGGTCACAACAACATGTGGTCACAACGCCACTTGGTCACAACCACACTTGGTCACAACAACATGTGGTCACAACAACATGTGGTCACAACGACACTTGGTCACAACGACACTTGGTCACAACGACATGTGGTCACAACGACACTTGGTCACAACCACACTTGGTCACAACAACATGTGGTCACAACAACATGTGGTCACAACGACACTTGGTCACAACGACACTTGGTCACAACGACATGTGGTCACAACGACACTTGGTCACAACCACACTTGGTCACAACAACATGTGGTCACAACGACACTTGGTCACAACCACACTTGGTCACAACAACATGTAGTCACAACAACATGTGGTCACAACGACACTTGGTCACAACGACACTTGGTCACAAACCACACTTGGTCACAACCACACTTGGTCACAACAACATGTGGTCACAACGACACTTGGTCACAACCCCACTTGGTCACAACGACACTTGGTCACAACCACACTTGGTCACAACACCATGTGGTCACAACGACACTTGGTCACAACCACACTTGGTCACAACCACACTTGGTCACAACGACACTTGGTCACAACCACACTTGGTCACAACAACATGTGGTCACAACGACACTTGGTCACAACCACACTTGCTCCTATCAACAGACCCCACAGAGAGAGAGAGAGAGAGAGAGAGAGAGAGAGAGAGGAGAGAGAGAGAGAGAGAGAGAGAGAGAGAGAGACAGACGGACGGACGGACGGACGGACGGATAGACAGACAGACAGACAGACAGAGGAAAAGTAGGACACCCTTTTCGGAAAGAAACATCTCTGGGATGAAGTGTTCACCTTGACTGCCGCACATACAGTCATTGCGTATACTGCACAGAGACCACCCGTAATCCGGATAAGGACATTGCAGAGTGTTGTCACGGGGCATACAAACTAGTACAGTCAGGGCAGAGAGTGGGAGGCTGGTGTGATTCCGATAGTGGCAGTGAGCTGAAGTGGGTTGATGCTACCAAAGGCAGCGGAAGAAATGGATGGCCAACTTGCTACGTGTTCCGCTGATTTGTTCCCTGTTCGTTGTGTATGTGTGTGTGTGTGTGTGTGTGTGTGTGTGTGTGTGTGTGTGTGTGTGTGTGTGTGTGTGTGTGTGTGTGTGTGTGTGTGTGTGTGTGTATGTGTGTATGCCTCATTTGTGCTAGCCAGCCCTTTCACCTCACCCTTGTAGATCGTGTGCTAAGTCTTCATCACCTCACCCTTGTAGATCGTGTGCTAAGTATTCATCGCATCTAAGTATGTAACTTTGAGTTATCGATCCCAAACAAGGGAATACTCCTCTTCAAAAAGTGGCAGGGGATTTAACGTGCGCGGTTTTTTTTTATTATTTTTTATTTTAAATATGTCAACTTTCACATATACAGCTTGGTGTACAGTCCATCCATACAATTAGTAAGAGACTGGAGTATATGAATGTATGGGTTTTTTTCCCTAGTCTACTATCTCTAATTCAATCTATGTGTCCTACCTTTGAAAAGGAGCCAGAGAGTTACTCCACAGCCCGACAAAGCCCTGCTTTCCGTGTGTACAAATCATGTGTGACCATCTTTGCAAACACACACACACCACACACACACACACACACACACACACACACACACACACAAAAACGTGAACGCAGGCACTCACGCATACCTACTCGTGTATACAACTCTCTCTCTCTCTCTCTCTCTCTCTCTCTCTCTCTCTCTCTCTTCTCTCTCTCTCTGTAACAAAATAGCCACAAATAATTTGTGCACATATACTATATATATATATATATATATATATATATATATATATATATATATATATATATATATGTTAAAAAGTAAGGTCTAAAACTATCTACAGCGCTGTTTCATGCAATGCAATCATCAGGATGTGGTGGGTCTGTGCTGCCGGTGTTTTATAACTGCTTGTGTTGTCTGTCATCACGTGCTGTCTGTGTTTTTCGTGTGTTTCTGGTTCTTGTTCACTGATAGGGAATTTCCACTTGTGCCTGCAGTTGTTAACCATTTCTATCCTAGTATTTAAAGTTGCCAGTTGTGGTTTGCATAGTATTATGTACTTTTCTGTTGAGCATAGGTTACATCTTTTTGAAATGTTGTTGTATGCCACTTTGAGCTTCCAGATGTATTTACTCAATTCTGTTTGGTTTTTGTATCTTTCTTTGTTAAATGACTGTTTGTGGTTTGCATATCTAGTTTTAAATTGGTTTTCAGTGATACCTATATATGTTTCTTCTGCGTTCTCTGATGTTACAGTGGCTTGGTACACAATGCTGTTGTGGAGGCATTTGTTGCTCAGAGGGCACTGTTCTTTCTTGATACAGTTGCAGGATTTCCTTTCATCACCCTCGTTTTTCTCTGTACTGCTTTTCGTTTTGTTGGTTGAATCAATGATGTTTTTAAGGTTGGGCATACATGAGTATGATAATTTGATGCTGTTTTTGTTGAATATCTTGGATAATTTGTGCTCTTTGGGGAATGATGATGTTAGGATTCTAAAGAATTCTTTCCCTATATTTGTTTTCACTCTTCCGTCATATGGGGGGTTGTACCATATGATCTTTCTTTTCCTGTTCTTCTTGTGTCTGCTCATGTCATTATCTGGGTCATATTGTAGTTTGTAGTTGTAGCCACTTTTGTGTAATCACTATAGAAGCAAATA
>CM031611.1:85933368-85945868 GCA_018398815.1 Conus ventricosus | reverse complement strand
CGGTCACCCTCGAGCGGTGCCTGTCACCTGAGAAGCATTTCTTTGAATTGGTCATGTCTGGCCCTTCATTCTGATGCTTTGACCAATGGTGACCTCAACATTATTCATTGTTATGCCATACCTGCCCTTGTTGATTGTTGTTCATTCCAGGTTGTTTCCCTTGGTGCTAGTGTTTGGGTGACAGTGCGCGACTTTGGAAAAGCGCTGAAAGATGGCGTCAGTGTTGGCAAGAAGGGGTGTCAATGGCGGTGTTCAGCTGTCGTGCATGTAGACACAGGAATCCTTTCCTTTCCTTTCCTCTGACAGGCAGAAGGGGTAGTCAATGGGGGTGTTCAGCTGGTCTGTGCATGTAGACACAGGAATCCTTTCCTTTCCTTTCCTCTGACAGGCAAAAGGGGGTAGTCATGGTCGTGTTCAGCTGGTCTGTGCATGTAGACACGGGAAAACCTTCCTTTCCTTTCCTCTGACAGGCAGAAGGGGTAGTCAATGGGGGTGTTCGGGCTGGTCTGTGCATGTAGACACAGGATACCTTTCCTTTCCTCTGACAGGCAGAAGGGGTAGTCAATGGCGGGGGTTCAGCTGGTCGTGCATGTGGACACAGGAATCCTTTCCTTTCCTTTCCTCTGCAGGCAGAAGGGTAGTCAATGGTGGTGTTCAGCTGTCTGTGCATGTAGCCACAGGAATCCTTTCCTTTCCTTTGCTCTGACAGGCAGAAGGGGTAGTCAATGGCGGTGTTCAGCTGGTCTGTGCATGTGGACACAGGAATCCTTTCCTTTCCTTTCCTCTGACAGGCAGAAGGGTATCAATGGTGGTGTTCAGCTGGTCTGTGCATGTAGCCACAAGAAATCCTTTCCTTTCCTTTGCTCTGACAGGCAGAAGGGGTAGTCAATGGTGGTTTTCAGCGGGTTTCTGTGCATGTGGACACAGGAATCCTTTCCTTTCCTTTGCTCTGACAGGCAGAAGGGTAGTCAAGGGCGGTGTTCAGCTGGTCTGTGCATGGGGAAACACAGGAATCCTTTCCTTTCCTTTCCTCTACCTAGTTAATCATTCATTTGGGTCACGATTCCAGAACCTGAAGTGGAACGCAAAAAGCCTCTGGTCTTCCCGGGTTTGGCACCATTTTTGTTATTCCAAATAATTCAGTGAATACACAGCGACTTCTATGTGCAGAAAATATTGGTACAACGTCAAATTCGATCACAACTGTTGCGTTCTATCCACGGCGCAAACAAGTTGGAATGAGTTTGACTGACTATGCATGACATGTTGGATTGTTGGTTTTTGTGTTTGCTGGTAGAATGTATTGGGTTTTTTTTCACATTCTTTTACATTTAATGCACGGTTTTCTTATGAAACAGTTCAAGAGAATACATGTCAACATTCTGATTATCGTGACCGGGGTCTTAATTGTGAATCACCGGGAAATACCACGATAGAGAAATGAAACTGTGGACCAACTAATTCAATTCAGCATGTTATCAAACAAAACATTTCAGATTAGTTCAGTCCATAAGCTTAATTACACCCCCCCCCCAACACACACACACACACATCTATCCATCTATATATCAATTTATCTATCTACACACACACAACACACACACACATACACACACACACACACACACACACACACACACACACACACACACACACACACACACACACACACACACACACACCACACACAACGCACGCACGCACGCACGCACGCACGCACGCACGCACGCACGCACACACACACACACACACACACACACACACGCCCTGCTCCTCCCCCTTCCCGCCCTCCCCAATTCCCCTCCCCCCCCCCCCCCCCCCCCCCCCCCCCCCGACCCCCCACCGTTTTCCCGCGTACATACTGATCATTTATCATCAATGTGATACCAACTATAAACATATTCAGTCTATGCACACGCCAGTGAGTGTGTGTTACGATTCTGTAGATTGTTTCCGTTCTTTTCACTTTCCTATTTCTTCTCTCGATTATTAACTGAGTATTGTCAGAATAATGTGATCCTGTGTACATAAGACAATTAATCCCCTTATGAAGCAAGTGCTCACCGAAATTTGATTAACGAAGAGTCATCTTGTTGTTCATGTGTGCATTGCCCCTCCCCCTCCCCTCTTCTCTCTTCTCTCTCTCCTCTCTCTCCTCCCCCTCTCTCTCTCCTCCTCTCTCCTCCTCTCTCTCTCTCTCTCTCTCTCCTCTCTCTCTCTCTGAAAGACTGACTGAGTGATACTCTGTATTATTGTGTTTTTTTTCTAGTGTCGTAAAAACCATGTAAACAACCATGTGCGACACGCCAACTGCAGGCTCCGACTTCACGGGCCTGCAACAGTATCCCCTCATTCTGGCATACTCGTGACACAGCTGACCCACTTACAAAAAAAAATTCCACTGTAGCAGACGTGAACTGGCCACATGGAGGCAATGCCTCCTACACAGATACCACCCTGACAATCTACCCAGTGAATTCTCAGTAAACGTAGAGTCAAGGGACTTTGACAAATGTGCCATCAACATCAGTGAGACTTCCCCAATTAACTTGTGCTCCCACTACCACTAACTTTGCCAAAGCGTTTATAAGATTATTAGTTCAGGGGCGTCAGATAATCGTTATCACACTCTTGTTAAGAGGGGGGAAGATGTTGGGGGAACAGTGCTATTGCAAGGTGCCGGCTGTCCTACATTTGGTGTAAAACAAAATTTGACCAAATTTAAAGGCCCAATAGTAGGTCATCTTTAAAGCCAGTGACTTAGCAGCTGCATTGACAAAAACTTTTCATGAAAGGATCCTAGCTCTACCCTTCCCGATCGGGAAAGACAGTCCAATGCCCAGAACATCCGAAGAGGAGCCCCATGAACTAGATCACCACACAAATGTCAAAAAACCGGAAAAACCTACGACCAGACATTGACCAGCTCTGTGTCAAACGACCCCATCGACGAAGGTCGTCAAACAGATTCATTCGCCACCCTGTCAAAGGGATCACATCACCAAAGATCACCAGGACACTGCAAACCCTACAAGAGAATGTGGACAAACAACACACACCGTTTGTCGGATGCAGAAAATATTGTCCAAAGCCATATTCTAGATTTAAAAGAACAGATAAAAAATGAACTAAAAAGCTTTGCCAAAGAGAAATTAGAGCCCCCTTGAAGATCTATGCAAATCACTATCTACTAAAGTTAAAACTTTTAGAAAATGAAAATCAAAAATTTGAAATCAATGTTGGCGAGCATAAAAGAATTATTACAGATCTCAAGAAGCGGCTTGCCACCAGTTCTCCTCATGAGTACCCCCATTGAAACCTGCCTGTGAACCCCCATGTCCACTGCCCCTGTCTTTTTTTCCACTGCCTTGAAGAGGACCAGCCTGCATCAAGCGACGACAACCCATCAACAGATGCACAGATCACCTGACCTGTCTAAACCCACCAGCCCTCCAACCCTACCCAACCACCCACGGTCAACCCAGTCCCACCTCCGTCCAAGTAAAAACATTTCTTGCACCCAGCCTCTCTTCCACCCATTCCACCTCCCTTCCTCTGACATAGCAGACACCAGTCTACATGCCAGTCCCGCCCCTCTCAATTTTAGACATGCTCCTGTCTACTCCATCCCAGTTAGAAATCGTTTTGATCCATCACCATCATCACCTGACATCAGTCCATTCCTGTCCATGTCTCCAAAGACAAACAGCTACTCCCAGCCCCCCCATTGCCTCCAACAAACTTCATTGGAAGAACAGACGGACTGTTTGATTATAGGAGATTCCACAATACATAACATGGATGCACACAAAATGAACACAGGTAGCTTCAAATCAGTTCAGAAAATCAGTGTGTCCGGTCCCAGGGTCTCTGACATAAAACACGGCTTGAATCCCCGTCCCCCAATGCCCATATGGTAGAGTTATTTTGCATGTAGGAATCAACGACTGTAAAGGGGGAGAGATTAAAAACACACCAAGGGAGGGCTCTCCTTTACTCATGCAAACGACCTTCCCCAGAGCAACAGTCGTGGCCTCGTCCATCATCCCCGCATGTGTAGACATTTAATGAATCCAGCCATTGTTCAATCCAACCTAAAGCTTCAGACAGAGCAGGAACTGTCTGCAGTATTTGTAGACAACAAAGATTCCTTTCTTGCTAGGAGTGGTGCCCCCGGGAAAGACATGTACAAATCTCCCCTAGCCATCAGCCACAAGGTTTTGCTAAAACTAGCATGGAATATCAAATAGTGTGTTAGTGCCTCCTCTAACGCACGACTCCGCCCTGCTGCAACCACAGAGGGTCAATAAACACACACAACCAACACACCATCAGCCCCATGTTCCGGCCAGCGCTGCTCAACCAAACCCAGCGCTACACTCAGCGGTCGCGCCGAAGCAGTACAACACAGGCCACGCCCCCCTGTTGAGAACCCCAGCTTCTCAGATTTCCCATGGCCGGCCCTGTCAGTAAATTCAGTTGACTAACGCCAACGCGCAGAGCACTGGTCCCCAACCACTGCCCCACTTACGGCACCGCTGTTTCCGCCACGGTGCCTCCCTCCCCCACTATTTCCCCTAACAGGCCATTGCTGAAGCAGTGCAACTGCTACAGGCAGCCTGTGGCCTTTCTTCAGGTGAAGACTGTCTTTGTAAGAGTCATCCCTTCCACACCCACCAGCGCCCCCCCCCCCCCCCCCCAAAAAAAAACAAAAAAAAAAAAAACACAAAAAACTTGAGGGAAATAGCCGTGTGTTATAGGTTCAAGCCCTTGATATAAGTGTGTGTGTGTGTGTGTGTGTGTGTGTGTGTGTGTGTGTGGTGTGTGTGTGTGTGTGTGTGTGTGTGCACGCACGCGCGTGTGTGCTGCGTGTGTGAGTGTGTGTGTGTGTGTGTGTGTGTTGTGTGTGTGTGTGTGTGTGTGTGTGTGGTGTGTGTGTGTGTAACCTTTCATCCTTCCTTGCCAACTGAGAATTAATCCTCGGTTTCTACTTTGTGCGTGTCATTATGTTTCCCAGGAATAATAACTATCTTTTCACATCGGCATCTATTGTTGACAGTGATCACCGTAGGCTGTGCTGAAACAATTTTTTGTTCTACTCATTTACTATCAAAACCACTCGTGTTTACTAAAGACATTTCGCCCCATGTTTCAGAAATGACTGAACTGTGTGGCTCATGAATCATAAAGTGCCTTCACTGAATGTCAGACAAATTTGTTTTCTAAAAAAAAAAAACAACAAAAAAAAACTTTCTTTTTACCTGCGTTCGGTGGAATTGACTGATTGGAGAGCGCTCCAAAGTGCAACGCATTTGTGCCAAACAGACTTGGGCTATAACAATTAATCTGATTATCAGCATATATATGTGGGGTTCAGATACATATGAGTTGGGATTCTGTGCGTGCAACATACAGGAATTGTGCTTTTTAGTCTTGCAGTACTTCGTCCGTACAACCTGACAGCAATTAGTTTGAGTGCACATTAAATTGTAAGTGCATTCCAGTCACCTATTTCCGAACCACTGCTGTGGTACCTAATCTACCAGTTTGTTTGATTGATTTTTTCTTTTTTTGTTGTTGTTGTTATTGTTGCTGTTTGTGTTGTTGGTGTTGTTGTTTTTTGTTGTTGTTGTTGTTGTTTTCATTATTTATTTTACTTTTTTATACGTGTCCCCGTCTTCCCCTTTCTTTTTGTTTTTTCCCTTTTACTTGTACACTCAGACATAAAATGACCACAAACCAGAACTCATGGCCATCGAGAGATGGACTGAGAATTTGCCATTTAAATATCAATGTGCAGTCAGTAAGATCTCTGATATCTCGACCCTGATAATCGAACCACTCAAAAGCCATTCCATGTTTCTGGGTCCCCTCCGAATCAAGACTAAATACCTACATTAGGATAAAGATGTAGCAGTCCCAGGGTTTAAAAATCGTTCGAAAACCCTACTAAAGACAAAGAGACAGGTCTTCTAGTGTATGTCAGTGAATCTCTCAACTTCAAGAGACTTTCCCACCTAGAAAAAGCAGACGTAGAAGCAGTGTGGATACAAATCACACTGAACAAATCACGATCCATTTTAATCGGGTTTTGCTATTTGGAACCCAGCAGAAAGAGTCAGCTGGACTGATAAATTTGTTACATGATGGACGCAGTTTCCTTAGAATGTAAGAGATAGTTTTAACTCGGTGACTTCAATGTAGATCTTTGAAAACAAACAGCCAATGGAGCCAAACGATAAGTGTGTTGAATTTACATCAGATTATCAAAACACCCACCAAGTGACAAACCAACATCAAAGACAATCATTGACCATATCTATATCTCAAAAGAAAAATAACATACTAGAAGCTTGTGTACCAGTCTTCTCTTTTAGTGATCATTAACCCGGTGTGTGTTACATGGTCTAAACATGGAGTGAAAATCCCAAAACCAGGCCACAAAACCACAACCTATCGTTGCTCTCAAATTAACGAACAAAACTTTTTGCTTGATTTAATGAACTTTAGAACTTAATACAGTATACAATATTGCTGATCCAGATTCAGCGATTGACTTTTGGATCGAAATTTTACAGAAGTCTATAACAGACTGCTCCGTTAAAAACAATCAGAAAAGCATATTCCCAAACCACCGTGGTACACGAAAGAATTACAGGAGGCGTGCAACCTTAGAGACCTTTTGAAAGAACATGGCTATGAAAAGAATCAAGATCACTAAGAAATGCAATAAACTCCAAAGCGCAGGGAAAAAACTAAATACTACGCGAGTTATTAACTTCCAAACAAAATCCAAAACTGGTTTTGGCAAAACAATAAACCAGCTTAACAACAAAAGTTCTTCTTCAAAATCAAATGTTATCAAAAGTATTTCTGCTGAACAACTTAACAAACCCCTTCTCTACGATCCAGATACAGTTGTTACTACTGATCATTCAAACTCTAATGGGCTTAAAGAACTCCTCAATTTTTTCCGACAAAAAAATCACGTCTGAACTACACAATTCCACCATAACTGTGCACGGGTGTATCAGTACCTACTTTATCTCAAACAGTCAGGAACACGTGGACTAGATGGCAAGATGGCAAAATACTGAAACTCTCGGCTCCAGTATATAAACTGACACGTTAACGTATATCTTTAATCTGTGCATAGATAAAAGTATTTTCCTAATGCGTTCAAAAAAGCAAAAGTTATACCCATTCATAAATCTGGTGATAATACCTGATCCTCAAACTATAGACCAATATCAATCTTATCTATCCTTCCAAACCTCTAGAAAAGCATTTAAATAAACACATCCTTCATCACTTCAACAAGTACGATTTGCTCCATCCCGGACAGTCTGGTTTCAGACAGAAACATTCCCCGCCATTCTGCATTAATCAATCTTGTAGATGTGTGGCTTAATAATATTAATAACAACAGATATGTGGTGTCTTATTCGTTGATTTTAAAAAGCATTCGATGTCATTGACCACAATCCCCCTTATTTGAAAACTGGAGATATACGGTCTTTCAAAATCCGCCCTTATCCTTCTAAAAAACATACATCACAAAACGACAACAATGCGTCTTAAACGGGGACGGGTGTCTCTTCTATAACAACTCTTAAGTTTTGGCGTTCCACAGGCTCCATTTTAGGCCCGCTAAAATCTTCTCAATCACATTAATGACTACCCCTACATGTGAATCTACATGCGACCTCTTTGCAGATGACACCACAATTCACAAACCCGCCCTAATGATCCTTCCAGTCTTTCAAAACTTTGCAAGAGAGTACCACGACCTTGTAAAATGGACCGAACTAAATCAATGTCACTTCACCCTCAAAAAACAAAACTCATGTACATTACAACTAGGCAAAAAAGACAAAAGCTCACCAATGATTTCCCTCCTATACACCTCAATAATGTACTTGTGGAACAAGTCACTCATCATAAAGATTAGGACTAATAATTGACAATAGTCTCAGCTGGAATCCCCCATAAAGTTACTATGCAAAAAGCCTCCCAGAAAGTCTATCAGCTCACCAAAATCAAAACTTTCTTGACCTTCAAATTTACGAAAACTTTTTTCCATGCTCATATTCAGTCCCCATGTTGATTTTGCATCGACTATATGGGGTTCTGCAAGTGCAAACAACACTAAAACCATTGTTCAGCCTACATAAACGAGCGCTCAAAACTAATCCTTCTGAAGAAACTAGCCTCGAAGCTCTGATTATAAACATCTTCACATTCTTCCATTCAGCCAGAGACTCAAATACAACAAAGGGCTAATGATGCACAAGATTCTGACCGGGAATGCTCCCCAAAAAACTTTTAAAGAGACGATTCTCAAAAGTCTCGTCGAGAAACTCCCACAACTCCATATCCCAATCCCCAGAATTGACCTATTTAAATCAAGTCAACGTACTCGGGAACCTCTTGTGGAACTCCCTTCCAGAATACATCAAACAAATCCATTGTACCACAACTTCAAAAACACTTACCTTACCCATCTTCTGCGGGAAAAAATAATAAAAAAAGAAACATAAAAAAAATAAAATAAAAAAACCATAAGTAATACCAAGTAATCTCAAAAGCATAAATCATCCCATTTTCATGTACTTAACCAATTTGTCTTTTCTAATTTTTTTTCTTTTTTTTTTTCAAAGTATCAAGTATCTTGATATATATATATATATTTTATAATATAAAATATAAATATATATATATATATTTATATATATATATATATATATCACCAGTGTGTGTGTATTATGTAGTAATGTTTGTAGTATGTATGTATGTGTGTATATATTATATATGTACGTGGGCGCATGTAGTGTATGTGTGTGCGTGTAGTATGTATGTACATGTATGTGTGTATATGTTATGTATGGAGGTAAATATGTATATATATATATGTATATAATATATAATAAATATTATATATAAAATATATATATATATAATATATATATATATATATATATATATAAATATTGAATTTTAAACAAAGCTTTCTCTGAAGGCTCATTTTGGAAGCACTATTTTTATTTCCCCATTCACCACTCAAGCACATACTGTTAGTTAGGGAGAATCATCTACCACTGCAGATTTGAATGCGTATTTCCCACTATTTCTTCAATCTAAGACATAAGAGCAAACTTTTTTATAATTCAATATTTCTTGCAGTCATTGCAACACCAAGCTGCTCTGTAAGTTGCTGGAACGGTGCGGTATTTATCCTTGGAATTTATTAGTTTGTTGTATATATATAAAATATATATTAATTATAAATAAAATATATATATATAATATATGTGTGTGTGTGTTGTGTGTGGGGTGTGTGTGTGTGTGGTGTGTGGTGTGTGTGTTGGGTGTGTGTGTTGGTGTGGTGTGTGTTTTGTGTGTATGCATATGTGTGTGGTGTGGGTATAATATGTGTACATATGGATATAATCTTTTGAAAAATGATTATATGTTGTCCCCTTTTTTTCACTTCTCTCTCTCTCTCTCTCTTCCTCTCTCCCCCCTCTCCTCCCCCCTCTCTCTCTCTCTCCCCTCCTCATCTCTCTCCCCATTTTTTTCTCTCTCTCTCTCCTCTCTCTCCTCTCTCTCTCTCCTCTCTCTCTCTCTCTCTCTCTCTTTTCTCTCCCCTTTTCCCCCTCTCTCTCTCTCTGTCTCTGTCTGTGCATGTGTGCGTGTGTTGTTTCCCAATTCCGTACATATTTTGGGCATGTTCTTTAACTGTCTGAAATTTTTTTTCAGCTAATTATTGTACGTTTTAGTACAGTTCCATTTTAAATCATTACATCTCATGCTGTTCCCCCTCTCCTTCCATCCTCTCTCTCTCTCCTCTCTCTCTTTTTTTTTTTTTCTCCCCCCCCCCCCCCCCCCCCCCCCCCCCCCCCCCCCCCCAATGTCATCTCACTTTGTTAATACGTTCTACGTATTTTCATGCCTTGCGAAAAATGAATGCATGTGGTGCCTTGCTCCTCTCTCTCTCTCCCCTCTCTCTTCTCTCTCCTCTCTTCTCTCACTCTCTCTCCTCTCTTTTCTCTCTCTCTCTCTCTCTCTCCTCTCCTCTCTCTCTCTCTCTCTCTCCTTCTCTCTCTCTCTCTCGTGCGTGCAAACGTGCGTGTATTTTTTGTGTTCAAAATATGTACGCACTTGTCATATTCACTTCACTGTCTGTTTTCATACATGCCAATCTTGTACGTTGTAGTAAAACTTACATAGTTTCCCCAGCCCCACCTCACTCCTACCCCCGCTCTCCTTCCTCTTCATTATTATTATTCTCTTTATATTTTTTTAAATTTTTTTATTAATTTTTTGTTGTTGTTTTGTTTTTTTATTATTTCTTATTTTTGTTTTGTTTCATTTATCTTCTATTTTCATTTGATGTTCCTCTATGAGTACATGACCGCTTTTCTTTCTTTTTTGAATTTTTTACATTAATTGATTTCACTGCATGTTGTAGTCCCTACTCAGGGCGAGGACGGATGAAAAAAGCACGGTTTGTGCTTATCTATTATCCTCGTAAATAAAGAATTTTGTCTTGTCTTGTCTTGTCTCTCTCTCTGTTATCAGGGAGAAAAGGGGAGAGAGAGAGAGAGAGAGAGAGAGAGATGAGAGAAAAGAGAGAGAGGGAGAGAGAGAGAGAGAGGGAGAGAAGAGAGAGAGAGGAGAAGAGAGTGAACAGGCAACGATCGTTGAATGTACGCGAGAATTATGTTAAGTTTTGTGTGTTTATGCAATACTGTATTTGACGATGTATTGATTTCTTTCCTTACTTATTTCATTTGCGATCAGTTTGATTTTGTGTCTACCCCCTCCCTCTGTTCCCGTTGACACGGGCATGTGGCCTAGTTCAATTAAAACATTTTTCTTGTCTTCTTTCTCTCTCTCCTCTCTCTCCTCTCTCTCCCCCTCTCTCCCTCTCTCTCATCTTCTCTCTCCTCTCCCCACTCTCTCCTCCCTCTCTCCTCTCTTCTCATCTCTACTCCTACTCTCTCTCTCTCTACTCTCTGTCTGTTGCTTTCAGCCTCTCTTTCGCTAGAGGACATCGGTCACTGACCCTGTTGTTTTTGTTCAAACAACACTCATCGTTGTGCAGTTCCTTTTTTTAGGTCAAGACATTTAAACTCCTGACCGAAAGCCTTACAACAACGGGGCACTTTCTTGGGGGAAAAATACATTTGCGTCTAGGCCAGTGTGTTGTTAGTACAAATATTCTCTTTTTTTATTTTTAGCCAAGGAACAATTCATCTGAACAGGAACTGAATGGCGCTAAAAGGGCTGACAGACGCTTCAAAATAGCACATATGGTTGGTGTGTGTGTGTGTGTGTGTGGTGTGTGTTTGTGTGTGTGTGTGTGTGTGTGTGTGTGTGTGTGTGTGTGTGTGTGTGTGTGTGTGTGTGTAGTGTGTGTGTGTGTGTGCATACTTTGTTTCATGCAGAAAACACACTCTCGTCTCTGTCTGTCTCTGTCTCTGTGTCTGTCTCTGTGACCGTCCCTGTCTCTCTGTCTCTGTCTCTGTCTCTGCCTCTCTCTCTCTCTTCTCTCTCTCTCTTCTCTCTCTCATCTCTCTCTCTCCCTCTCCGCTCCCTCTCTCTCTATCTCCCCTGCCCCACCCCCCCCCCCCCCCCGTCCTCCCCCCATCTCTATCTCTCTCTGTGACTCTTTCTCTTTATCTCTCTAATGGCAATGATTCTTGGAATGCTTGGTGAATCAGCAACTTTTGCCTCCCTCCCCCTCTCCTTTTTCACCTATCCATATATTTATCAAGTCCAGATGAAGAACTAGTTCAAGCATGAAGAAATGACTTAGGAGATGGTTTAGCTGACAGATGTACATATCAAGGATGTTAAATGTTCCATAGAAACATCCTTGTTTTCTAACTGGAAATGTAATCGCATTGTAACCTGGAAATATCAGTGAGGATCTGGCATACTGGTCCTCACGATTCACTATGGATTCACTAGGGTGTCTTCGAGGATTTTCTGTCAAACACGTCCCGCTATGCCCAGTCAATTCTCAGAAAGTCAGGCGGAGTACAATCAAGGCAAAATCCTCCCTTAGAAAAGGCTGACAGATGCATTTGGAGTCATGAAAAGATAAAAGAGTTCGGGGACCAAGTCGTGTTGTTGTTGTACCCTGGCTAAAAGACAAGGATCATCCAAACAGCCGTAACATTTGAACATTATGGTACAAATGCATCAGCTGGGGATGAGAACATTACGTGTGTGACCGTTTCTGATTACCCCGTCACATGGGCAGCCACACTCCGACTTCGGGGAATTTTTTTAGAATGTTAAATGTCATGCTATGAGCGATTGTCACAACTGAAGACATACCCCGCATAACTAATGCAGAGCATAACAACATTTTGATGTAGCCTTGGTGTTTCTAGCCTATTCAACGGCCTGACACAGCCTTAAGCCAAGGCGAGGGGACCAGGTCAGATTGGATTATTCTTGGGTGTTTCACGACTGACGGATTCATCGTG
>CM031611.1:85927046-85929546 GCA_018398815.1 Conus ventricosus | reverse complement strand
GTGTGTGTAAGTGTGTGTGTGTGTGTGTGTTGTGTGTGTGTGCGTGCGTGCGTGCGTGCGTGCGTGCGTGCGTGCGTGCGTGCGTGCGTGCGTGCATGCGTGCGTGCGTGTGTGTGTATGTGTGTGTGTGTGTGTGTGTGTGTGTGGTGTGTGTGTGTGTGTGTGTGTGGTGTGTGTGTGTGTGTGAACTCTCAGTGACTTTTACAAAGAGGCTGGCTGCCGCCCTCTCAGGGACTGACTTTACAAGGCTTAGCAAGTGATTTCTTCACATCATGATTAAAAAAAGAACAGTGAGAGAGAGAGAGAGAGAGAGAGAGAGAGAGAGAGAGAGAGAGAGAGAGAGAGAGAGAGAGAGAGAGGGAGAGATAGAGAGAGAGAGAGAGATGGTGGGGGAAATCTTTAGAAATGGAGAAATGAATGAGGGGATGCCACTTGGGGGGGGGGAGAGCACGGGGGGGGGGGGGAGGGGGAGCAGGGCTGGGAAGATTAGTCCAGTCAAAGACAAAGCAATCTGGAAATCTTTCTGAATAGATTTCATTTCCCTGATTGGATAGAACAACGTGAATGAGCCTTTAATTTACTGCTATCAATATCACATGTATCACTATTCCTTTAATTATTTCATTTTCAATTTCCAATTAACGAGATTTGGTAGATTATATGGGGGAAAAACATCACCTGTCTAATCCTTTCCTTTGTTTCTTTACCTTTCCTCATTTGATAAATGTATGTCTTCTTCTGTCTTCCACAAGATCAAGTTTCAAACTAACAACAACAAAAAATAGAACAGGACAATTCTTAAATTAATCGGGGAAAAAAGAATGTGTTAGAAATTTAAAAAAAAAGGGGGGGGGGGCTGTTGTGTAATTTGTATAATTGGTATTTTTTATATTGATTTTCGATTGTTGCTTATGCAAACGTGCGTAAGAAAGATTTGTTTCTAAATCAATGAGTGTGTGTGTGTGTGTGTGTGTGTGTGTGTGTGTGTGTGTGTGTGTGTGTGTGTGTGTGTGTGTGTGTGTGTGTGTGTGTGTGTGTGTGTGTGTGTGTGTGTGTGTGTAAAAGAGAGAGATAGACACAGAGAGAGAGAGAGAGAGAGAGAGAGAGAGAGAGAGACAGAGAGAGAGAAGAGATAGAGAGAGAGAGAGGGGGGGAGGAGAGGACAGGAGAGGGTAAGAAACGGGAGCGGACAGATCCGCAGACAAAACAAGCAGTCCTTTCAGGAAAAAAAAAATAGGGCATGTTTTTAATACAATATTTAGAACATGCTCTCAATCTCCAATACCTGCCCAGCTTTCAAAAGCAAGAACTAGGCCAATAATAAAGGGCCTTCAAGATGGCATTTCTATTCGCCACTGTCCTGATTTCCATTTTAAATTTGAAAAAAAAAAAGAAAAAAAAAATACCAGCACCCTCTCTCGGCACAAAGGAAGGAGAGAAGCAAGACGAAAAACGTAACGGGAAAAAAAAGAGTAAAAGGACAAGCAGCCGAACTGAATATATAATGGAGTCTGTCCTGTAAAAGGCAGAGGGAGGTAGGGGGGATGAGGGGTGGGGGAGGACGGAAGCGTTTCATTTCTGCTATTTTCTGTATTCATTTCTGCTTGATGCGCATGTAAACGTGCCTAAGAAGGGATTTGTGAAAGTTAGTGTGTGTGAGTGTGTGTGTGTGTGTGTGTGTGTGTGTGTGTGTGTGTGTGTGTGTGTGCGTGCGTGCGTGCGTGCGTGCGTGCGTGCGTGCGTGCGTGCGTGCGTGCGTGCGTGCGTGCGTGCGTGCGTGCGTGCGTGCGTGCGTGCGTGCGTGGATGAGTGTGTGCGTGCGTGCGTGCGTGCATGAGTGCGTGCGTGCGTGCGTGCGTGCGTGCGTGCGTGCGTGCGTGCGTGCGTGCGTGTGTGTGTGTGTGTGTGTGTGTGTGTGTGTGTGTGTGTGTGTGTGTGTGTGTGTGTTCAGTTTTTCTTTCTTTCTTTAATCTAAGGTGATTTTTTTTCCACTTTTAAAACGTATTCCACCGGTGTGGCCAAGGAGTGTTGATGCTCTTTCTGGAGTTCTGACCATCCACGCGCTGTCTGTCAGGAATCCACACGTCTTTGCAGAAATACCGCTTTCACTACACAGGTGTTTGCAGGAATACCGTTTTCACTACACAGGTGTTTGCAGGTATACCGCTTTCACCACACAGTGTCGTTCTGGCGGACTATAGGAGACATCAGTTTTAATTGTGTAGAAATATATGTTGAACAGAAAAAAATAAGAAGAAAAAAAGAAAGAAGGAAAATGAATGAATAAGTGATGAAAAAACCAGTCCAGCAATTATTCGATCAGTCAATCACGAAACTGACAGACGGAAGCTTCAGATCTTAAACCTCAAGGTTTCATCATCTCCACTCTTTCTGCATGGTGTCTCTATCCATTTCGTTCCTTTTCGTGATCACCTAGTTCATCATCACACAACACATTACACTCATAAACTATATTCAGCTCAAAACAACCAGCGCATTA
>CM031611.1:85904546-85909546 GCA_018398815.1 Conus ventricosus | reverse complement strand
TAGATATACACACTCAGCGTACTGAACACTTTTAGATATACACACTCAGCGTACTGAACACTTTTAGATATACACACTCAGCGTACTGAACACTTTTAGATATACACACTCAGCGTACGAAACACTTTTAGATATACACACTCAGCGTACTGAACACTTTTAGATATAACACACTCAGCGTACTGAACACTTTTAGATATACACACTCAGCGTACTGAACACATTTAGATATACACACTCACGTACTGAACACTTTTAGATATACACACTCAGCGTACTGAACACTTTTAGATATACACACTCAGCGTACTGAACACTTTTAGATATACACACTCAGCGTACTGAACACTTTTAGATATACACACTCAGCGTACTAAACACTTTTAGATATACAAACTCAGCGTACTGAACACTTTTAGATATACAAACTCAGCGTACTGAACACTTTTAGATATAACAAACTCAGCGTACTGAACACTTTTAGATATACAAACTCAGCGTACTGAACACTTTTAGATATACAAACCAGCGTACTGAACACTTTTAGATATACAAACTCAGCGTACTGAACACTTTTAGATATACCCCACTCAGCGTACTGAACACTTTTAGATATACACACTCAGCGTACTGAACACTTTTAGATATACAAACTCAGTGTACTGAACACTTTTAGATATACAAACTCAGCGTACTGAACACTTTTAGATATACAAACTCAGCGTACTGAACACTTTTAGATATACAAACTCAACGTACTGAACACTTTTAGATATACAAACTCAGCGTACTGAAACACTTTTAGATATACACACTCAGCGTACTGAACACTTTAGATATACAAACTCAGCGTACTGAACACTTTTAGATATACAAACTCAACGTACTAAACACTTTTAGATATACAAACTCAGCGTACTGAACACTTTTAGATATACACACTCAGCGTACTGAACACTTTTAGATATACAAACTCAGCGTACTGAACACTTTTAGATATACACCCTCAGCGTACTGAACACTTTTAGATATACAAACTCAGCGTACTGAACACTTTTAGATATACAAACTCAGCGTACTGAACACTTTTAGATATACAAACTCAGCGTACTGAACATTTTTAGATATACAAACTCAGCGTACTGAACACTTTTAGATATACAAACTCAGCGTACTGAACACTTTAGATATACAAACTCAGCGTACTGAACACTTTTAGATATACAAACTCAGCGTACTGAACACTTTTAGATATACAAACTCAGCGTACTGAACACTTTTAGATATACAAACTCAGCGTACTGAACACTTTTAGATATACAAACTCAGCGTACTGAACACTTTTAGATATACAAACTCAGCGTACTGAACACTTTAGATATACACACTCAGCGTACTGAACACTTTTAGATATACAAACTCAGCGTACTGAACACTTTTAGATATACAAACTCAGCGTACTGAACACTTTTAGATATACAAACTCAGCGTACTGAACACTTTTAGATATACAAACTCAGCGTACTGAACACTTTTAGATATACAAACTCAGCGTACTGAACACTTTTAGATATACAAACTCAGCGTACTGAACACTTTCAGATATACAAACTCAGCGTACTGAACACTTTTAGATATACAAACTGAGCGTACTGAACACTTTTAGATATACAAACTCAGCGTACTGAACACTTTTAGATATACAAACTCAGCGTACTGAACACTTTTAGATATACAAACTCAGCGTACTGAACACTTTTAGATATACACACTCAGCGTACTGAACACTTTTAGATATACAAACTCAGCGTACTGAACACTTTTAGATATACAAACTCAGCGTACTGAACACTTTTAGATATACAAACTCAGCGTACTGAACACTTTTAGATATACAAACTCAGCGTACTGAACACTTTTAGATATACAAACTCAGCGTACTGAACACTTTTAAGATATACACACTCAGCGTACTGAACACTTTTAGATATACACACTCAGCGTACTGAACACTTTTAGATATACAAACTCAGCGTACTGAACACTTTTAGATATAAAACACTCAGCGTACTGAACACTTTTAGATATACACACTCACGTACTGAACACTTTTAGATATACAAACTCACAACCGATTTTGGAAAATTATCTTAGTCTCAAGAAAAGTTTCAAGGATTTATGCAAAAGGAAACAGACTGAATATAATGAAAACTTTTGAATGAGCTTAATGTTTCTTGTAGCAATAAAGATCAAAGGCATTCTGGCAAAAACTGAAAAATATTACCTCATCAAAGATGAATAGGTCAAATGAAATTCTACCACGCACATGGTTTGACTACTTTAAATCATTATTCCACTTAGAAATGTCTTCTTTTTGTTCAGAATTTAATGAGGCCGTTAAAGACACAGTAACTACGCATGACCCAAACAGTTGTGAGAATTGCATTAATTCTTGCATGAATGAGGGATAAGGGAAGTGAAGAGTTAAATGCCCTGAATAATATCAAAAGTGGGAAAGCAACCAGTCCGGATGGTCTATCTTCAGACTGTTTCCGTCATGCTACTGATTTTCCATGCCAAATTTTTGTTGCCTGTTTAACAAAGTTTTTACAACTGGGATTTACCCCGAATGTTGGTCTAAAGGCGGTAATATTTCCACTGCACAAGAAAGGTAGCACTGAACAAGTTGCGAATACAGGGGCATATCACTGTTAAACATTATCGGTAAAATATATAGTACAATATTGAATAGAAAGGTTAACAAAATTCTGAAGTCAAGCAGATTTGATCCCGGAAGCCCAGGCAGGTTTTCGTAAAGGTTATAGTACAATTGACAACATTTTTTCTCTGCAATCTCTCATACAAAAATATCTCACAAGGAAAGGTGGCCGTTTCTATACTCTTTTTGTTGACTTTTCAAAGGCGTTTGACTGTGTTGATAGAATGAAGTTGTTGTATTTACTGTTGCAAAGGGGTATCCATGGTAAACTATTTTTATCATTACAAAGCATGTACAAAAGTGTAAAAGCAGCTGTGAAAATTGGAACAAATATAACAGAGTATTTTGACTGTATTTCTGGTGTTAGACAAGAATGCATTTGAGTCCCATGTATATTTTCAATTTTTCTTTCAGAACTGGAACAAGAGCTTAATAATTTTGGTACTAGAGGAATAGACGTGTTTGCTCATCCATTTGATATATTCTTACTAATGTATGCAGATGACATTGCTCTTGTCTCAGATTCATTGGCAGATTTACAGAAGAAGATAAATTGTTTAGAACATTATTGTAAAAAAAATGGGGTCTCGTGGTCAATATGGATAAAACTAAAGTGATAGTATTCAAAAATGGTGGTTTTGTTAAAAATTGTGAGAAATGGCACTATGCAGGAAAACAGATAATTGTAGAATCTAGTTATAATTACTTAGGAGTTATTTTTGGTTCAACTCTTAACTGGTCAAAATGTGTTGAAAATTTATCAGGAAATGCACTGAGAGCTGTTGCAGGGATTAAAAAACTATACTTTAAACTACAATGTATCGCTGCCTCTACAGTTTTTAATATCTTTGATGCAAAAGTTAAACCCATTCTCTTGTATGGATCTGAAGTGTGGGGCTATCAGCAGTATGAGGATGTTGAAAGGGTTCAGGTCAAGATCTGCAAAATGATCCTAGGGGTTGGTAGGGATATAAAGAATGACATAGCTCTGGGTGAATGTGGTAGATTTCCGATTTACATTGATGCTTTCATTCGATTAGTTAAGTATTGGATCAAATTGATTGACATGCCTCACCATAGGTACCCAAAACAATGTTATATGATGCTACATGCTCATGATACTTCAGGCAGAACGAACTGGGCAACACACATTCGAAAACGTTTATGTACCCATGGTTTGGGGTATGTCTGGGCAATGCAGAATTGTGGAGATACTTTGTCATTCTTAAATACGTTTAAGATGCGATTACATGATATTCACAATCAGAAATGGCACGATTCCCTCACAAATCAGCCTGAATATTTAGACTACCATCCAAACATATGCAGTGCAATTTACATGATGAAATGAAATCAAGTGAACTTCGTAGAGTTGTTTGTTTGCTACGAACAAACAAATTACCTTTAAACGGAGTGTCTCGTTATGGAAACCCAACGTCCAACCCTTTCTGTTTGCAATGTGATGGTCAGCATATTGAAGATATTTTTCATTTTGTGTTTGTATGCCCGAAATACTCCACCCTTCGTAGAAAGTTTATTCCTTTGTATTATTATAGATTTCCGTCAATTGTCAAACTTCGACAACTTTGTACGACCACCAATGGAAACCTTATCTACAAAATTGGGTTATATCTTACTAAATGTCTACACTTAAGAAATAGCAATGTTCACCTCTCATCTATTGACTCATTTTGATCAAATATTCTGTTGTTCATATGGGCCAACAGGCCTGCAAAAACTGAATAAAATTATTGTTATTGTTATTGTTGTTGTTGTTGTTATACACATACACACACACACACACACACACACACACACACACACACACACACACACACACACACACACACACACACACACACACACACACACACACACACACACACACACACACACACACACACACACACGCATGCACGCACGCACGCACGCACACACGCACGCACGCACGCACGCACGCACGCCCACACACACACTCACGCACGCACGCATATATAAGTACAAACATGACATGTGGAGGAGGGGTTGCGGCGAGAACAGAAGACAACTGATTGACACTGTCCTGGTGACCGGTGTGACAGTCAGACAGTCAGTTGGATAGCCAACAAGATTGAACTTAGCATTATGTGAACTGTTGGACCCTCTCTCTCTCTCTCTCTCTCTCCTCTCTCTCCTCTCTCTCTCTCCTCTCTCCTCTCTTCTCTCTCTCTCCTCTCCTCTCGTCCTCCTCTCTCCTCTCCTCTCTCTCTCTTCGCTCTCTGTGTCTTTGACTCTATCGCTT
>CM031611.1:85892046-85899546 GCA_018398815.1 Conus ventricosus | reverse complement strand
CTCCAAGATGGGAAATGTCAGCCGAGGGTGACCATAATGGCATTCTTTACTATGGCGTAAGAGTGAAAACATTCATCATATTCCTTGAAGCGTTCTTCGATAGTTTCATGAAAAAGTACGACCTAACAAATGTAAGATTTATAAATGAACAAATGAAAATACTCTCACATATGTAAGTTGGGAAGAATAAGCGAAATACACGCACTTCTTCTAAATCGATCTTTGTATATATTTGTCTGCTCTCTCTCTCTCTCTCTCTCTCTCTCTCTCTCTCCTCTCTCTCTCTCTCTCCTCTCTCTCTCTCTCTCTCTCTCTCTCTGTTACATCCCTCCACACCACACACACACACACGCACAGATCGTCCCTGCATACAAAAGTATTAATTTCCTGATCTATCAATGTCATAATGGATAAGGGCAGTATCATAATTATACTGTGCGTTCGCAGTGGTCAGCGAACTCAAAATATGTTTCATGGCGAACATAATTCTGCTCTCTCTCTCTTCTCTCTCTCTCTCTCCTCTCTCTCTCTCTCTCTCTCTCTCTCTCTCTCCTCTCCTCTCTCTCTCTCTCTTCTCTCTCTCTCTCTCTCTCTCTCTCTCTCCCTCTCATTCATCTAGTCCATAGCTTTCCTTAACTATCTGTCCACAAATTGTATAAATTAGGTCGAGGATGAGCATAACGATATTCTTTGAGAGGATGCTTCGATCAGAAGGGCTGTTTTGCCTTGAATGTTAACGTCCCTCTTTTAGCCATTGGATTCCCACTGTGTGTAGGCAAACGACATATGCTAAGGCTTTCAATTTTCAGTGAATCATTGAACGCAACATGATCTGTAGCAAATAGATAGATAAATAAATCGATAAGGCATGACACAAAGCAAAGCACACAAATTAATAATCGCAGCAGCAAGCTCCTCGAATTTCCAGAAGACAGTCTTCATGCTGCAAAATCATTCTCGAATGGATGCTGAACTCACTTCAGCCACACAGGTACTCTCTCTCTCTCTCTCTCTCTCTCTCTCCTCTCTCTCTCTCTCTCTCTCTCTCTCTCTCTCCTCTCTCTCTCTCTCTCTCTCCTCTCTCTCTCACACACACACACACACACACACACACACACACACACACACACACACAACGCACGTACGCACGCACGCACGCACGCACGCACGCACGCACGCACACACACACACACACACACACACACACACACACACACACACACACGCGCACACACACACACACACACACACACACACACGAGCACACCACAGACAGACACAAAGACAGTCAAACAGACAGGGTGAGAGACAAAGTGGAAGGGGTAGAGTCCATCCGTCTTTCTTGAAACCCAAAGAGTGTGTAAAGAAGAAGAGGAGGCCAAATAAAGGGGTGGACAGAACGCGAAGCAGGTGACAAACCATCTAAGTTTCTTTGTCTTTCTTAACCCACAACGCTGTACCGAAATGAATTTGACGTCAAATATAAAAAAAAGCCAGCGGAAAACCCTTGATCGTTACCCTTATCTGACTCGTTGCTATGGCTACTATTAAAAAGAGGATTACTTCATCACGGTAGGCGATGTTCTTTCTTATCTGTCTTCTTTCTTTTGTTTTTTTCTTCTTTGCTATTTGCCTTCCTTTTGTCTTTCTTTAATGTCTTTCTTTCTTTCTTTTCTTTCTTTCTTTCTTTCTTTCTTTCTTTTTTCTTTCTTTCTTTCTTTCTTTCTGTTCGTCTATCTATTCGTCTGCCTGACCACAATGTGTGTGTGTGTGTGTGTGTGTGTGCGTGCGTGCGTGCGTGCGTGCGTGCGTGCGTGCGTGCGTGCGTGCGTGCGTGTGTGTGTGTGTGTGTGTGTGTGTGTGTGTGTGTGTGTGTGTGTGTGTGTGTGTGTGTACGCGCGCGTGTGTGTCTGTGTGTGTAAGTGTGGTGTGTGTGTGTGTGTGTGTGTGTGTGTGTGTGCGTGCGTGCGTGCGTGCGTGCGTGCGTGCGTGCGTGCGTGCGTGCGTGTATGTATGTGTGTGTGTGTGTGTGTGTGTGTGTGTGTGTGTGTGTGTGTGTGTACGTGTGTACGTGTGTGTGTGTTTTCTGGTGTTGTTGCTGATGTTGCTGCTGACTGCTTGCTGCTCTCCTTTGCAGCCCCACGCCTCCGGTAGTTGTAATGCGTCTTGCAGAGTGGAGTCAAACCAATATAGTGACGAAATAGTGCCTGTAGTTTTCAGACTTCTCACTCCTTTGCAGCCCCACGCCTCCGGTAGTTGTAATGGGTCTTGCAGAGTGGAGTCAAACCACTACAGTGACGAAATAGTGCATGTAGTTTTCAGACTTCTCACTCCTTTGCAGCCCTACGCCTCCGGTAGTTGTAATGGGTCTTGCAGAGTGGAGTCAAACCACTACAGTGACGAAATAGTGCCTGTAGTTTTCAGACTTCTCCACTCTCTCATGATCTCATGTACCGTTCCATCCCTGTCTGTCTATGTGTGCCTCCCCCCCCCCCCCTTCCCCCTCCCTGTCTCCCTCTCTTTGTCTCGTTTTGTCTCTGTCTCTCTGTCTGTGTCTCTCTGTATCTGTCTCTCTTATTCTTTTCCACATACCCTGCCTCAAATGCACACACACACACACACACACACACACACACACACACACACACACACACACACACACACACACACACACACACACGCACACACACGCACACACCACGCACACACACACACACACACACACACACACACACACACACACACACACACACACACACACACAGGGGGAGAGAGAGAGAGAGAGAGAGAGAGAGAGAGAGAGAGAGAGAGAGAGAGAGAGAGACAGAGAGACAGAGAGAGAGAGAGAGAGAGAGAGAGAGAGAGAGAGAGAGAGAGAGAGAGAGAGGGAGGGAGAGAGAGACAGAAGATGTAGCCATCCCTTGGCAGATACGATCGGAACATCTTTGAAGAAGACCAGGCCTTTCAATCACTGGACTAGTTTGTGGGTTGACAGGAAAGCAGACAGGAGCAAACGCAGGGTTGAGAAAGACGCTTAATTTCAATAGCTGGACTTTCGTCCTTTTCTTCAAACCCGTTACTCAGGCACGGAACAGAAGCCTTTTTACGTCTGAAAACACAAAGAAGTGTCTAAAAGGAATCATTAAAAACAGAATTGAGAAAAAGAAGACCAAGGCTAGCTTACCGGCATCGCCTGACTCGTCTTTTTCAGTTTGGTGGTTTGTTGTTTTTTTTCCTTCAAATTATGCTGGCGGCAGACGTACTTCTCCTTCTCTCTCTCTCTCTCTCTCTCTCTCTCAGTCTCTTCTCTCTCTCTCTCTCTCTTCTCACTCTCTCTTCTCTCTCTCCACTCTCTCTCTCTCTCTCTCCCCCTCTCCTCTCTCTCTCCTCCCCTCTCTCTCTGCCTCTCTCTCTCTTTCTTTCTCTCTGTCTCTCCCTCTCTCTCTCTCTCTCTCCCCCCCATCTCTCTCTCTGCCTCTCTCTCTCTCTCTTTCTTTCTCTCTCTCTCCCTTTCTCTCTCTCTCTCCCTCTCCCCCCTCTCTCTCTCTGCCTCTCTCTCTCTCTCTTTCTTTCTCTCTCTCTCTCCCTCTCTCTCTCTCCCCTCTCTCTCTCTCTTTCTCCTCTCTCTCTTTCTCTCCTCTCTGTTTATCTCTCTCTTTTCTTTTCTCTCCTCTCTCTCTCTCTCTCTCTCTTTCTTCTCTCTCTCTCTCTCTCTCCTCTCTCTCTCTCTCTCATTCTCTCTCTCTCTCCTCTCTCTCTCTCTCTCTCTCTCTCTCTCTCTTTTCCCACTCTTCATTGCCCCTATTTTCTGTCCTTCTTTCTATCCTTCCTCATCGCCTTGTTCTTGTCACTGATGTTATTGCCATATGAACGCAACTGCTTGCTCCTTCCCTTGCCCATCCCTACGTAAGACGGGCTGTATTCTACGAAGAACAAAAGTTCACAAAGGTTCTTAGAGTACATCGAAAAACATCTTATGTCAGCATCTCTAGATCTTTCCTCGGGATCAGGCTGTCCCTGTCGGAAGTACTCGCGACTATCCAAGTAAGGATGGCAAATGTTGACATTATGTTGCAGGCTGTTCTGGTCGGACGTTATTCCGACTTTTTTTTTTCAGAACTGTCAAAACGTGAACATTGTGGTGCGCTACTGCTGTCGGAAGTTTCTCAGACTAGTTGTCCAAACACTGAACCTGAGTCGGTTTGTTCACCTTGTTGCTATTGGCCGACGTGGTGTGTGACTCTGTCTCTCTCTCTCTCTCTCTCTCTCTCTCTCTCTCTCTCTCTCTTCTCTCTCTCTCTCTCTCTCTCTCTCTCTCTCTCTCTCTCTCTCTCTCTCTCTCTCTCACACACACACACACACACACCTCTCTCTCATCTGTCTCTCTCTCTCTCTCTCTCTCTCTCTCTCTCTCACTCTCCTCTCTTCTCTCTCTCTCTCTCTCTCTCTTCTTGTATTTTCCCCGTTCTTTTATCCGTGTATCTGGCCATCTTTTTTTGCAACCAATTCCCCCCTTTCTTTCAATGTGTCTTTAGGTGCGTCTTTTGTTTTTTCCTCCATGATGGACAGTTTTCTTGGCTTTTTATACGAAGCCAGCAAATGTTGACAGAGAAGTGCACTGTTCGCGCTGCTGTTTGTCTAAAGGTGGTAAACGTGGTCCTATGATGAACACACGTCCTCTGAGGATATGCTTTAGTGATGTTTGTTCAAGAAACACTGATCTGTTTTTCTGTCAGATTTATTTTTGCCTCCACCCCCCCCCCCCCCCCCCCCCCCCCCCCCCCCGACCCCCACTTTGCCCATTCTTTCTTCACTTCCCCTTTTTAGCAAGTGTGTCATTTTACAAAATGCTTCAAGGTCCAGAAATTTTCGATTATTTTCTAATTAGGTTTTTGTCCCATTTGCATTTTCATGAATAGAGACTGCGCGCGCGCGTGTGTGTGTGTGTGTGTGTGTGTGTGTGTGTGTGTGTGTGTGTGTGTGTGTGTGTGTGTGTGTGTGTGTGTCTGTCTGTCTGTCTGTCTGTCTGTGTACGTGTGTACGTGTGTGTGTGTGTGTGTGTGTGTGTGTGTGTGTGTGTGTGTGTGTGTGTGTGTGTGTTTGTCTGTCTGTCTGTCTGTCTGTCCGTCTGTGTATAGGTGTGGGTATAGGAGTGTGTGTGTGTGTGTGTGTGTGTGTGTGTGTGTGTGTGTGTGTGTGTGTGTGTGTGTGTGTGTGTGTGTCTGTGTGGGTGTGGGTGTGTCTGTGTGGGTGTGTCTGTGTGGGTGTGTTTGTGTGTGTGTCCACGTACAAGCATGCAAGTACGTTCGTGTGAACGAGAGAAAAATATTTGATCAAAGATTGAACATGAGAGAGAGAGAGAGAGAGAGAGAGAGAGAGAGAGAGAGAGAGAGAGAGAGAGAGAGAGAGAGAGAGAGAGAGAGAGAGAGAGAGAGTTTTCTTCGTGACATACAACTTCCAACAGGAACACATTCAACTGCACACACACAATCACACACACAAAATAATGATAATAAATAAATTATAAAAAAAAACGAACAAAGAAAGAGGGAATGAAGAGTCGAAAGATTTTGATTTTCCTTTCTCAGTCAGAACCCGATCAAACAAAAAAGCACTTCTAGTGTTTGGCCTCCCCCCCTCCTCCACCCCCCTCCTCCACCACCCCCCTCCTCCCCTCCCCCCACCCCCCACCCCCCCCGCGAAACCAAGCTGCACAACACGATTCCAGACACTATTTGTCTTCTTTGACGGAGGGGTAAAACAGAATGTCATTCTGTAAAGACGACTCGATCAACGTGTGCAGGTTTCTGGGCTAACAGATAATCGCACCACACACGAACTAGGAGTGAGTTTGAAAGTCTTCTCCCCGACATTTTCAGCAGTGCAATCTTAGGTAAATGCATTCACCGAACTGTGCACTCACCTCCCGTTTTCGCCAACTCTAGTTGGACGTTTGTCGTGGATTTTTTTTGGGGGGCTCCTGTGCCGAGCGACCCCCCCCCCCCCCCCCCCCCCACTACCCTTTTAGCCTTCCTTTCCCCTGTTGTTTCCTCAACTCTCCAACTCTGCCTTCTGTAACAACTTTACCACTCACCATTTCTGATATCAAGTGTAGGCAGGGCAGGCCAAAATTGTATATGAGGATGGTACCTTGAATAAGCAGAATCTGCTTTGTTTTTCATCAAGCTATCTGCAGAATAAGACGAAATGAACAGTGTGGCAACTGAAAACAAATGCATACGGAAACACATCCAAGAACAAAAATAAGGTGCGATATCTACACCATGAGCGAAGAGATATGTGTTGTACGCAGTGTACCATCACACACTCTCACGTATGGGGCAGTACTCTGAGTACCACACATATGCAAGTGTTACACACACATACATATATATATATATATATATATATATATATATATATATATATATATATATATTTAACCACAAACAAAGCTTGCTCCCATGTCTTAGACTGGAAAAAAATATATATATATATGTATTATATATATATATATATAGAGAGAGAGAGAGAGAGAGAGAGAGAGAGAGAGAGAGAGAGAGAATGGTAGCAAGTACCATCAGAGATTTTAAAATGCTCAACCGTGCTGGGAGCAACATCCTGACGATTGCAACCGCATGCGGTTTCATGAAACAACGTTTTAGATAAAATTTTAGACCTTACTTTTTAATATATATATATATATATATATATATATATATATATATATATATATATATATTGAATTATAAACAAAGCTTGCTCTTATGTCTTAGATTGACGAAATAGGGGGAAATAAGCATTCATATCTGCAGTGGTAGATGATTCTGCCTAACTAACAGTATGTGCTTGAGTGGGTGAATGGAGAAAAATAAAATAAATGCTTCTAAAAATGAGCCTTCTGCAAGCTTATAGTCTCCAAGGGGGAGACATCCTCCAATAGGGAGGGAAACTCACTAACATTTAACTCCTGGTCATATACCGATATTTCGAAACCTTGTTGTTTCTCCTCAGTGACCGCGGAAAGTGGTAATTCGACTCCTCTGCCTTTTCAGTTTTAAGAAGAATGCAATCCCAGAAAAGGCTGGTGTGCAATACCGTAGTATATTTGTTGAGTTTTCAAAAAACCAACCAAAGGTGCCACCTAAGAAGCAAAAGAAAATCATGAAAGAGCAAAACAAGCTACATTTTCTTGTGAAAAGTAAAAAAAATATATAAAGATATCCTCTTAAGACACAAGTGCTGAGGGTCAGTTCTTGGAATGAATCCACAAGGGACTAAAATACAACAAACTAATAAATTCCAAGGATAAGTACCGCGCACCGTTCCAGCAACTTACAGAGCAGCTTGGTGTTGCAATGACTGCAAGAATATTGAATTATAAACAAAGCTTGCTCTTATGTCTTAGATTGACGAAATAGGGGGAAATAAGCATTCATATTTGCAGTGGTAGATGATTCTGCCTAACTAACAGTATGTGCTTGAGTGGGTGAATGGAGA
>CM031611.1:85857046-85874546 GCA_018398815.1 Conus ventricosus | reverse complement strand
GGAGACATATTAAGGAGCACGGAGACGGCAGACAGAATATCCAGACCTTAGCATGGGGGATCTGTCGTCGTACACCTGATTGCGGAGCTGCAGAAGAACACTGGAAATGATTTTCACCTCACTTTCGACAATTTCTTTACTTCACTCAGACTTGGCGACTCCTGCAAAACATTGCCTGCACTGGAACTCTTCGTGCAAACAGGATCGAGGACTGCCCGCTTAAACCAGTCAGTGAAATCCACGAGCTACTGAATGGGACCTATGACCATGCCATGGATGCCAAGACAGGACTTGCGCTCGTCAGATGGAATGACAACAATGTGTTGAATGCAGTATCCAACACACTTGTGCTCGTCAGATGAAACGACAACAATGTGTTGAATGCAGCATCCAACGAAGTTGGGGTCCACCCCATTGAGACAGCTATTAGATGGTCAAAAGCTGAGGGAAGAAAAGTGGAATTAGGTCAGCCATGCCTCTTCCAGCATTACAAAACTCTGCGTGGGGTAGACAGAAGCGACCAGACCATTGGCAAGTATCGCATTGGTGTCAGGTCCAACAAGTGGCGGTGGCCCGTCTTCGTATATTGCGTGGATCTTTGCGTGCAGCAGGCTTGACACCTGTACAGAGCGACCCCACAGGCTGTTGAGGACGCCTTCGATCTCCTGGCCTTCAGGCGTGCCATCGCTAGGGCATGCCTTGCACGAGGGCCTCGTCATGCTCATCCTGGACGCCCACGTGGATTTGCTGCATCAGATCACCGAGTTTCTGACCAGATTCGCTTTGACCGCCTGGACCATCTGGTGCAGCCCTGGCCCATCAGCTAAAGTGTGCCTCTCACGGGGTGAAAACAAAACACCGGTGCTCCAAGTGCAAAGTCGGCGTCCATGATGGATGTTTCATTGTGTATCACACTCGGTGAACATATGGGTCATCCAGAGCAAGCCTTACAGTTGATGTTCTTTAGCTGTGTTAGGCTTTCCCTTCTGTGAATTATTCTGTTGCAGATTTTATTTGAGAACACTGGATCACAATTTTCTGCCTTCTCAAGTGTGTTCAGAGTGATCTGGTTTCTAGATGCTCTAAGTACACATAGAGAATGGTGCTCTGGGGCACCTTTTAAGTCTATTCAATTCCACTTTGTTCAGTAAAACAGCCTATTTGATGATAATGTTTTCTTTTTAAATTGTTTTTATAATTATGGGAAACCCTCTGCCCTCTCGGGACCACGATCCCAAATATGGGATCGGTATATTTTTTAGCCATATTCGTTAGGATCGGTATATTTTTAGCCATATTCTTTAGGATCGGTATATTTTTAGCCATATTCTTTAGGATCGGTATATGTTCAGCCATATTCTTTTTTTCCGCCATAAAGACAAACTGTCTGACATGTTACAATAGCATTAAAATGTTGTCACATAATTAACATCTAGCTGGAAAAACTTGGTCCCAAATGATCATTGGCTCTGTTGATCGATAATCCAAACCAATAGCAGATACCGGACCTGACGTACCTAGCAGTTGATAAATCAGATGATGTATAAATGTAACATGCAGCTTTAATAACACCTCTCTCTCTCTCTCTCTCTCTCTCTCTCTCTCTCTCTCTCTCTCTCTCTCTCTCTCTCTCTCTCTCTCTCTCTCTCTCTCTCTCGTGTTGTTTGGGATAGTATGGTTGAGCCAGGCAGTCGGAAACGAGACCGCTTTTATGTCTGAATTCAAAGATAGACTAATTTCCTCGTATAAACAAAACTGGCACAGCCAACTAGAAGAACATGACAGATATTCCTGGTTCCTATCCTTCAAAAGTAACTTGGAGGCAGAAAAGTATTTACATCTAATATCTAATCGATGGCAAAGAGGTATCCTTGCAAGATTTAGAAATAGAACACTGGGACTAAATGCTAATAAAAGATGGTATCTAAATAATGATGCTGTTGATGATTCATGTCCATTATGTAATGATATTGCAATTAGAGAAGATGAGTTACATTTTTTGTTCACTTGTCCTGCTTATGGGAACATTAGAAAAAGATCAAGACTCTTTGATCATAACATAGTCAAGAGTCGAAACCTTAACAATATTTTGCAAACAAATGATGGAACATTGTTAAAGATGCTAGCAAAATATCTAACAGAAGCTGTAGACACGCGGAAGAAAATTATGAATGAAAAAGTTCAAAACACTGAGGGGATATCAATTATATTTCATTTTTATTGTTCAGAATACTTATTTGACCTTGAAGCTTGATGGTTCAAGTGAGTGTTTTTTTCATATCAAGCCAGATAAATCATCTGTACAGAGAATGTTTGTGAATGGGGAGAAGGGAGGATAAGGATACAAATGCGTGCGTGTAAGTCGATGGAAGATAGAATGGATAAGTGTGCGTATGTGACGGGAATGGATGTTGTGTGAGAATGATTTTGTATTAGAACATATACAAGAAACGCAAATGAGTGATGGAAATGGAAATCATTTCTTAATTTTGATTAGTTGTGTAGACACCTAATTTGCAGTTCTTCTTTTGTTTTCATTTCTTCTATGCATGAAAAAAGACATTGTACCCCCTTGACAAAAAAGGCTATAAGCCATTGTCAATAAAAGATGTCAGTGTCAGTGTCAGTGTCAGTGTCTCTCTCGTGTTTTCCTTGTAACCTCTCTCTCTCTCTCTCTTTGTGTGTGTGTGTGTGTGTGTGTGTGTGTGTGTGTGTGTGTGTGTGTGTGTGTGTGTGTGTGTGTGTGTGTGTGTGTGTGTGTGTGTGTGGAAAGCCTCAAAGAGGAAGGGAACAGCTCATGGAATGTAACTGGCATGCGAATCCGTTTCAACAGTCCATTCTCCCTTCCATACTTATGTTTAGGTATTCATTTATTTATATATTCATCAATTTATTTTGCCTTTTTGGGTTTTGTTTCAAGGAGAGTTTTGGTTTGGGGTAGCCGTGTAGGGAGGAAGGTAAGGAGGTAGGATTACAGAGTTACGGGAGAATGAGGGAGAGGGGGGGGGGACATTAAATAATTTAATAAACAGTTGCGTAACGGAATGTGTGGTGAGTGTTCGCATTTAGCCCAAACCGATGATAAACATAACGTAAGATGGAGATCTGCATTCCGCAGAACATTCTGTCATGGGCGACTTATGTATAGCATGTCTTTCGGTCTTTTCTGTGTGTACACCCTTGGGACATCTTTAGGATGGATTATACAGGAGCTGCACGTTGCTGGTGGGGTGTGGTATTAAGTCTTTCGGTCTTTTCTGTGTGTACACCCTTGGGACATCTTTAGGATGGATTATACAGGAGCTGCACGTTGCTGATGGGGTGTGGTATTAAGTCTTTCGGTCTTTTCTGTGTGTACACCCTTGGGACAACTTTAGGATGGATTATACAGGAGCTGCACGTTGCTGGTGGGGTGTGGTATTAAGTCTTTCGGTCTTTTCTGTGTGTACACACTTGGGACAACTTTAGGATGGATTATACAGGAGCTGCACGTTGCTGGTGGGGTGTGGTATTAAGTCTTTCGGTCTTTTCTGTGTGTACACCCTTGGGACAACTTTAGGATGGATTATACAGGAGCTGCACGTTGCTGGTGGGGTGTGGTATTAAGTCTTTCGGTCTTTTCTGTGTGTACACCCTTGGGACAACTTTAGGATGGATTATACAGGAGCTGCACGTTGCTGGTGGGGTGCGGTATTAAGTCTTTCGGTCTTTTCTGTGTGTACACCCTTGGGACAACTTTAGGATGGATTATACAGGAGCTGCACGTTGCTGGTGGGGTGTGGTATTAAGTCTTTCGGTCTTTTCTGTGTGTACACCCTTGGGACAACTTTAGGATGGATTATACAGGAGCTGCACGTTGCTGGTGGGGTGCGGTATTAAGTCTTTCGGTCTTTTCTGTGTGTACACCCTTGGGACAACTTTAGGATGGATTATACAGGAGCTGCACGTTGCTGGTGGGGTGCGGTATTAAGTCTTTCGGTCTTTCCTGTGTGTACACCCTTGGGACAACTTTAGGATGGATTATACAGGAGCTGCACGTTGCTGGTGGGGTGCGGTATTAAGTCTTTCGGTCTTGTCTGTGTGTACACCCTTGGGACAACTTTAGGATGGATTATACAGGAGCTGCACGTTGCTGATGGGGTGTGGTATTAAGTCTTTCGGTCTTTTCTTCTTTTTTTTTTTAAATTTTTCATGCAAATACATAACATTCACATACATATACATAGACTAGAAAGAAAAAACAGCCAACATACATACATACACAAACCTTATACAGATCACCAGATGAGAGTTTAAGGTAGTCTTTCGGTCTTTTCTGTGTGTACACCCTTGGGACAACTTTAGGATGGATTATACAGGAGCTGCACGTTGCTGATGGGGTGTGGTATTAAGTCTTTCGGTCTTTTCTGTGTGTACACCCTTGGGACAACTTTAGGATGGGTTACACAGGACCTGCACGTTGCTGATGGGGTGTGGTATTAAGTCTGCCATGCCGAGATGTCCTGCAGAATGTAGCTCTACACCGTGAGTTATGATTGTTGTCGGTAAGGGCTGACTACAGTGTGCGGTAGTCCGCTTGTAGTCATAAATCACAACAGGCAACGCTGAAAAGTGTTGGTTGTCCGCCCTGATTAAAAACTACACGGAACGTTTTTGATGTATGGAGTGGGCTTTAATGGGATTCTTGCACCTATCAAGACATAATTGAGCTGCTCAGATCTGTGAGTCTCTGTTACTCTTTCTTTCTTTCTTTAACATGGCAGGTGTCTGGATCTTCTGGGTCTGGTGTAAGCCGCAAAGAAAACATAGTGTACCGCCATGTCATACATGACTTCAGACCAAAAATGAACTTCTACAGCGTTGATCGTCATCATCCACATCTTCGCTGACAATCATTAAATAAGCAGTAGCTAAAACAGAATCGTGATTATGTGGCCCTTCTTCCCCTACTCTCTCGTTGACTTAAAATTCGGTATCCAATGCAAAACCCTGCATTGATGTGTCTGTTCAGCCTTCGCAGATTGATGGGGACTATCGTTTGATGCAAATGGTAACTGGCTCTCCATGACCGGATCCTTTGGCCCCGCGACTAATTCATCATAGTCGTCAGTGAAGGACCTGTTAGGCAGTGTCCTCTGAATATTACCAGGGACATTTCAGAATTGCTGAAATCGTTCAGCAGGTGTACAAAGTCTCCGGTGGTACGTGATCTCAAAACGACTTGGTACTGAGGGCTCTTTTTCGAGTGGTGATAACAGGACTTTGCGTGTGTGTCATAAAGATCAGGATTGAAACGTTTATCTTGTCTGGTGTTACTAGTTAACGTGTTTTATTATTATTTAATGAAGATTTAACAAATTCTCCTCCTCTCATGGTGACCTCAGTTTCCATGTCATCTCCATGTTTATGGCCTTGGTTTGGTTCCGTCGGTGTCACCGGCATTGACCTTGGTTTGGTTCCGTCGGTGTCACCAGAATTGACCTTGGTTCGGTTCCGTCGGTGTCACTGGCATTGGCCTTGGTTTGGTTCCGTCGGTGTCACCGGCATTGGCCTTGGTTTGGTTCCGTCGGTGTCACCGGCATTGGCCTTGGTTTGGTTCCGTCGGTGTCACCGGCATTGGCCTTGGTTTGGTTCCGTCGGTGTCACCGGTTTTGGCGAGTTGATAGGGGCTGTCGTTGGATGGACGAGGTGACGCTCCCCGGAGGGAGAGCTCACTCACGCCGCTCCGCGGCTAAGCGATTATTGTCGTCAGTAGGGCTCTTAGCAGGTGGTGTCCTGCGTTTGTTAGATCAGAACAGGCGCCACCGAACACCACCGAAGTGACTCGGCAGCAGTGCAGTGTCTCCTCCAGTGGGTTACCTCTTGACGACTTGACATTGACTGTGCCCTGTGGGTTGCCAGTGCCGCGGTTGCGGCGGGCTGCGTTGGACTGTGGCTGTAGACAGGGGGTCGGAATGAGCGGTGTGCATGCAATGCTACTGAGTGGCACAAATAATGCGACAAAAGAAAAAGGTTTAACATATTTTGTTTGTCAGAAACGTCCCGATTTATATGTTTTGATCGTAAAAAAGCAAAGATTTACAAGTTAAATCGTAACAAATAAGAATCAACGTTTTCATATCGTCAGAAAAATATTTTTTAACATGCTTACTCTGTCAATACCCAAAGTTCAATATGCTTTTTTTAAACTGTACGGTTAAACGTATTGACAGATGACACAAAACACACCCGTCCGAGCGCTCACAAACACACACACACACACACACACACACACACACACACACACACACACACACACACACACACACACACACACACATATATATATATATATATATATATATATATATATATATATATATATATATATATATATATATATATATATATATATATATATATATATATCTACGATAATAAATGCAGTCCCAGTTGCTTTCATTTTCCAGAGAGGAAAGAGTGCAAACGTTAGAAACCCATCTGGATGCACACGATTTTTGTTTTTTTGATTTTTTTTTTTTTTTTTTTTTTTTTGTCCCTGAAAGGACCTGCCTGTGGGGGAAAAGGCGACAGGGGAAACGACTCTTCTCGTGCGCGTGTTCTGTAAGTCACCAGTCCATCGACATGTGGGATGAGCGGGCAAGTAGTCCGCGACTGTTTCGCTCTCTGAAGAGCTAATCAGGCTTACTGCCGCCTCCTGGTTCCCTGCTGGTTCCCTGCAGTGGGGCAGATTCTGTCAGCTATGGAGGGTACGTCCAACACGATAGACATGAGGACTAACTGCACAACACACTCTGTCTTCGTGTGGTCTGTATAGTCAGCTGAGCTAAAGCAACACGACTGAACGGGAAAATTTAAGAATGAGGAAGACTGCATATTATTATGCTGATAAAACGAGTTTTAAGCAGTTATGTACAGCAGTCTGATGGCATTCCAGACATAACCTTCAGAAATATGCGCACAATTTATTCATTAATTCTTTTTATAACATTCCATGACTGAAATGGCTTCATTATAGAAATACTTTGGGAAAATGTCGGAATTGACTATTAAAGCATGACGCCTACGCATGATTAACATAACTTCTTAATTTAGTCTCAGAGACACTTGAATTCGAAGCTGTAGGAGCGTTTTGTTCATTTGCGTTTCTTTCCATGTGAAACAAGACTTCAAAGAAATGTACAAATATATGCCTAAAACAAGCAAAAAGGCAAATAAAAATGCTAACAAAAGCATAAACGACAGAAAACAGGTGCTCTTACAAAACATACATTTTAGAAGAAATAAAAGGCAATAGAACGGCTCTCTGTCGCTCTCCCAACTAAACAGAGCAAAAATTCGCACATATAAAGGCAAGAAAGAAAGAAATACACTAACAGATGCCAGACATCTATGAATATTCAAAACGCATAAAACGTACAGACACTAGAGACACAAGAAAACACACACATACACACTTATGATTTTGTCCAAAACGTGTGTGTAAGAAATATCGTTGTGGTTGTTTATGTAAATGATGTGGGAGGGTGGGGGAGACATAAAGCACGCGATATTTTTTCCCCAGAGAAGAAAAAACGCGTGTACAGCTTAAAAGTGAATTGCTCAATGAACTTGTATTCAAACTGTAGACCACAAAAAGTGTCAACAATATAAGATAACAGGTGAAAAGAGAATGCATAGTTGTCTCCGGCTTAGCTTTGAACAGGGATATCATTTCCACCGCAGCTCTGAACAGCTCTGGTAAGTGGTATTGTAAAATGGAACAGCCATTAAATTGTCAGTTTTGGCTGTAAAGGATAACAGAATTCTACAGTGGTCTAAACTTTTTCGTTGGAAAATGCCATCGTTTTTGTCCCAGAGGAATATCTCTGAATGTCAGATCTTTGATTCAGTGTCGTTTTGCTTGATGCATTGCAGTTTTTTTTTTTTCTGAACTGCTTATGACAGTCATTTCGTGTGAACATGCCAGGATTGTTTTTTCTCCAAGAGATTGTTCACTCGTATTTCTTGGTGTGTTTGGCTGTGTGTGTTATTTGTCTGTCAGTCGATTTACACAAAAACTACAGACATTTATATAAATAAACGTCCTGAGAAGAAAAAAAATGTGGACCAAAGATGAATCCTTTAAGTTCAAGTGATCATGTGTAGTGTGGATACAAATCAAGAATCTGATTCAGGATCTGTTCAATCTTGAGAGGATTGCTACAACATCTCCACTGAGCATGAACACTCTAAAGTGGCTGTTATGAAGTATATTTCACGAACAATAAAAATGTTCTTGTAATATTAATTTAAACGATTTGTATTTGGCATATCCTTTTCAAAGAAACAGTACACAGTAATCGTCAAGTCTGTGCCAACTAAATATTATGACTGCTATAAATAAAACACACACAAACGCACAAACAAACATACAAACAAACAAATAAGAACTACTGAATCGACTGAATTGACTGATCCATGATTTGTTTGATCTGGCAAAAGCCAGCCCATGTCCACAGTGTCTTTCCAGTTTATTCATTCGAAAAGTTTGAAAGAAACTTGTGGATCAAGCGTTTCGCCATTTTTCAGGTCCACGTATGTGCAAACGTGTTACTGACTGAAACCACTTTGTTCGGAAAAGATCAGACGTGCACCCAAAATATCCTGTGAATCCATCGTGTGTTTCGGAAACACATTAGCATGATCCAGGACTAGGGAGAGGAGATGGTCATTGCCAGGCATTCCCCTTGGCCGCTGATGTCCGGCACTGGGTAGAGGAGGTGGTCATTGTCAGGCATTCCCTTGGCCGCTGATGTCCGGCACTGGAGAGAGGAGGTGGTCATTGCCAGGCATTCCCATTGGCCGCTGATGTCCGGCACTGGGTAGAGGAGGTGGTCATTGTCAGGCATTCCCCTTGGCCGCTGATGTCCGGCACTGGAGAGAGGAGGTGGTCATTGTCAGGCATTCCCATTGGCCGCTGATGTCGCGGGCTGGACAATCAGACAGCATCAAGATCGTTGTTCTTGTGTTTCATCGCAAGACTCTGTGAAGTGTGGTAATCAAGATAATCGTAACAATGATGATGGATTCTCCCGTCGTGTCCGACGGATGAGTTGGCAGGCCGGTCATCTGCCGATGTGGGTCCTCATGTGGGAATGAAGACCAATTCCTGGGCACAAAGTGATACATAAATGCTGCATGGAATGGAGTCCTGCAAGGATGGGCCCTGTTTTCTCCGATTCCTCTTTCCCTGAACGACAACTGCTTTGTTGCGCTTGAATGTCTTTGTGCCCTGGGTACACCGTTGCTTCCACTGTGTTCTGTCAAGGGCGACATCTCTCAGGACTCAGTGTCGATGTTGCAGCTTGTGCAAGATCTGCAGCACCAAATGGCCAGACAGAGTGGCCAACCGACAGGTCCTGGAGAAGTGTGGCTTACCCAGTATTGGGTGGTATACTCATCGAAAGCTAACTCCGATGGACAGGACACGCTGTCCGTATGGTGGACAGCAACATTCCAAAGATGCTGCTCTATGGACAACTGATGGAAGGGCCACGTGACCAAGGAAGGCCTCTCAAGAAACACAAAGATGCTGCTCTATGAACAACTGATGGAAGGACCACGTGACCACGGAAGGCCTCTCAAGAGACATAAAGATGCTGCTCTATGGACAACTGATGGAAGGGCCACGTGACCAAGGAAGGCCTCTCAAGAGACACAAAGATGCTGCTCTATGAACAACTGATGGAAGGACCACGTGACCTAGGAAGGCCTCTCAAGAAACACAAAGATGCTGCTCTATGGACAACGGATGGAAGGACCACGTGACCTAGGAAGGCCTCTCAAGAAACACAAAGACGCCTTGAAGGCCAACCTCAGAAGCTGCAACATCGACAATCATAACAACAACATCAGCAACAACTATAACAGCTACTACTTCTGCTGCTGCTGCTGCTACTACTACTACTACTACTACTACTACTACTACTACTACTACTACTACTACTACTACTACTACTACTGCCGCCACCATCACAACCACTACTACAACTGCTAATAATGATAATACTACTGCAACTACTATTTCGCTGCTGTTGCTGCTGCACTACTACTACTACTACTACTACTACTACTACTACTACTACTACTACTACTACTACACTACTACAACTACTACTACTACTACCGTCACCATCACTACTACTACTACTACTACTACTAGACCTTGGCCTGTCCATAGACCCCCTCCCCCCCCCTGGGGGGATTTGTGGGTGAATTTTTCTGATACTTTGTTCATTTTGAAATTTTATGGCATATGTTACCCCGCTGTACCAGGTTATTTAAGATATACGAGCATTAAACTATAGTAACCCTACCGATAGCGATTATTCAGGGGGTGGGGTTACTTTAAGTCTCTTAAATCAAATTTCTTCTTAAATATTTATATTAAATTTGGTACCAAACTAAAGAATATTGAAAAGGCTATCTGCTCATGTACAGTTTACAACCATACAAGGTATGCGGACATGTTATTTACAAACAAAGTCTAAAATGCATATGAAAACACAGTACGATACAAAAAACAACTTGTCAACGGTAATGACATGTTTCTGAGTACAGATAAAAACCTCTCGCCCTATTCATTGCTGATGTCACAGCCATCGTGAAAGACAGCATCAGCCAAGTTGCCAAGCTGAGGTGGTTGCTCCTCTGTGTCAAGGTCTGGATTTTCTTCACAGAGAATGTCCACCAGTTCTCTTGGAAGGATGTCTCCCTCGGTCCACTGGATTCGAAGCCCAGATTTGCCTGCATGCCATCCTTTCCCCTCAGGGTTGGAATGTCAGATTCTGAATGTGTGCCTTTTTCCAGATGAGGGTCTGGTAGTTTGATCTTTCTGTAAGAAGCCTGAGGGAAGTTTTGCATGGTGGGAAGGAGACTCAGGTCCGTCCCATCACAGCCTGAGAGAGGCCCTGACCCTCCTCCAGTCTGGAACTTTTCCAAGCACAGGTCATACCTCAGTTTGTTCACACTTGTGTAGTTCGGTCTACCATAGAGGCAGCAGACAAATCGTTCAACATCACCATGGGCATCATTGCCCAAGACCGGACTGCCAAGCGTAGCAAACGTGTTGCAGAAACTAGGATCTTTTTGGAATTTCTTCAGAACAGTGACTGGCATGTAGTCAACAGTAGACTTCATCTTTTTCTATCCCTTCTTCTCCTGTGAGAGACACCCACCCTCCCCATCCAGGCACCAGTTGATTTCCGTCTTTCGCCTCAAATCTGGAGCAAATCCACCAAAAGTCAGCAAGTTTAGCTTTGTACACAGCCTCTGGGTTTGAGAAATGAGTGTCGACAACATTCAACTTGGGTTCTGCCTTTTCTTTTGCAAAGCAGGGTGGTACGTTTCTTGGTTCATACTGCACGGAGCGGGAGCATCTCATCTACCCCCCGGCTCGTTACTCCCCCGGCTCGTTACTCCCCCGGCTCGCCTAACCCTATCCCTAACCCTATCCCTATCCCTATCCCTAACCCTATCCCTAACCCTATCCCTAACCCTATCCCTATCCCTATCCCTAACCCTATCCCTAACCCTAACCCTATCCCTAACCCTAACCCTATCCCTAACCCTAACCCTATCCCTAACCCTATCCCTAACCGTAACCCTGACCGGGGGAGTAACGAGCCGGGGGAGTAACGAGCCAGGGGAGTAATGAGCTGATCCCACGGAGCATTGCTGGTTTTGAGGAGCAGGGGGTAGTTCTGTTTGAGAAGGAACTGTGTCATGCACTGTGTCTCCTGTAACCTCTTGAATAACTATGCCATGAGTGGAGTGGGTGGTGTCAGCTCCTGAAAGGGTTTCTTCGTTGAGGTCAAAGTTATCCCAGCAGAAATGAATCACCTTGTTCTGCCCCAAACTCACCGTTGAAGGCAGAAGACTAGCACACTGATGTACAGAGTTGGCCATAGCAGTCTCAAGTCGTACAACTGTTTTGTATCCAGCAACGTGCCCAAAACGATTCAAGAGACTTAGAACTTCAGAGCTACCAGTAACATGTCTGATAGACATTTCAAGTAGAAGATGTTTGGGCATTTTCCACTTTCCCCCTGTCAAAGAGTAGCTATGTCCTGGCCAATGGAGGATGCCAATCTGGTGGTTTTGTTTTGCTCCACATACTACTCTTTCCAGATAACAGATTTTGGAGAAAGTCTGTGAGAATAGCTGGAGGATTGCAGCATCAACTGAAGGTACTCTGCAGATGGAGGCCATGGCATGTCAGGTGCAGCTCTAAAAGCATCACGATGTGCCGACGAAGGACAATGCAGACTCCTCAAGTCGCCTTTCTTCTGAAGCTGCTGAACAAACGCTGTCTCAACTGCCTGACCTCTGGCAAGTTCGTCACAATAAACAAGTTCACTGCGATGGTTTGGAGCCCAAAATTTTAATTCTGAAGCCAAAACGTTTCATTATCTTTTCGTTGTAGTTTGTATCTTGGGTTGTGAAGTCAGGGGAATTGTTTTTTTTTTATTTTTTTTTTTTTTTTTTGCTGTCTCAACTTCTGCGCCACGTCAGAGCACTGCACCCAGCGCGTTTTCCAACACCCGTCCAAGCACAGCCCGGTCGGCCCCGCCGCAGCCCCGGCACGAATCCACAAGGTGTTCAATGTCAAGTCGTCAATGGCAACTACCGGAGGAGACCTGCACTGCTGCCGAGTCATTCGGTGGTGTTCAGTGGCGCCTGTATGATCTAACATAGAGGACACCACCTACTAAGCCCCACTGACGACAACATTCTTTAGTGCGCGGGCGCGTGAGTGATTCCTTGAGGCGCACAACCACGTCCGATCCTAACGACAGCCCCCTGGACTTTTCGCCGATACGGTGACCCGACGGAAGCAAACAGCCCAACTTGGAGGACATCGAATTGGATGAGAGCAGGGCATGAAGGGCCCCAGAATTTGGACTTTTTTTTTTTTTTTTCAATGCTGATCGTGACAATGAGGTGATTAAATGAGTACGGTTTCCATTTCGGTCTGAATACATGACCAGGGCTGTATCTAACTGCTCTTTAAATACCCGCGTCAACGGCCGAGAGTAGGAAAGAGTCTTTGGTCAGAAATTGGCAACATCTCAGAAACGCATCTATTAAGTGGATGAAACTCGACTGTTGTCCCGTCTTCCCAACTGAGTACCGCAGCAAATCATCTGGGGAGGCGGTAGGCACGAAATCACCCAGTGCAAATCTGATGGGATCGACCAGCTCCAGCGGAGTCCGCGACTAACCACTTCGCAGGACCGGCAGTGTCAGGGCAATGTTGTTGCATGTACCACAAATGTCTTACTCGGCAAGTCAGTTCTCTCCACTTCATAACCTTGGCACATTTGGAATCAATTATACAACGAACTCAAGCCCCTTATTTGATGCTGCCGCACAATTTTGGCCATGGTTCGCATGCTGCCTCAGGGTAGCAGAGTCTTGCTGAACCTATGATAGTGAGCTTCATGTGACAGATCTACAATCTGATAAGAGTGAAAAGATCAGCTTAGTTTTTGGTGGGTTCCTTTATGGACATGTCTGCCGTCTGGAGACATTTACAAGTTTAGGCTAAAACATGCACTCTTTTGAAGCTTTCTGTTTGATTTTTTGCATAATCAATGTCTGTTGAAATGGGCCTGATGTAGCAAACAGCAGTCCTCTTGTTTAGGGTCGTGCACTCTTCACTCCTGTCCTCAGTTTCTTTACGGCAATTTCATTGGTAAACGTGCATAACAGCTTCTGTGATCAAGCAGGGGTAAAGTCCATGTCTGTTTGGATACAATTAAAACATCATCAAGAACATGAAAATTTGAGCCGCAATGGAGAGACCGGAATGTTTATTGTCGTTAGTGGGTTAGTCTTCTCTTTTCTGTGTTTTTGAAAGAATTATACTGTTCTCCCTTCTTGAAAATTTCATTTGCAATAGTGTGGCTTTAAAAGTCACTGGTTGTTCATACCATGGCAAATCTGATATCAACAGATGTGTGTCAGAAAGTGAACATTTCCATTCATGTAGTCAGGCAAGGGAAACAACACCTTCCCAATGACCTGACAAAGACGGTTTAAAAACAAATGGATACTATATCGGCAAAGGGTTTGCCAATCATAACTTTTGGAAACTTAAGATCCGCAAGAGAGAACTAAAACTACAACCGAACCAAGGCACTGTTTTTTAAGGCAGCGCTCTGCACGGTCTGGCCAAATAACGAGACCGCGCGCGACGTGATGGGATGGCGGAGGTGTGTAAACTAGGTGTATGAATCGTTTACAGGAGAGATGAGAGAGATGGTAGAGAGAAGACGAGAGAGAGGTGAGATGGGGTAGCGGGGTTTACCAAGGCATGCTACATCAAGGCCATGAATCACTGGCTAAAGCACGCAGTGACATGCATACCGTTTGCATGTTTGATTTCTTACAAAACACAACATCATCAAACCACAAGAAAAACAAAATACACAGCGCCCTACAAACGGACCAGTGAAACACCGATCAGACGCACGTAGTTACAGTACGACTTTCATAGCATTCTCTCGACACAATGATCAGGCCCTAAGTAACATGAAACTGTTTGTGATACACACTTGGGAAACACCAACACCTAGCAAAAACGTGGAAAGTGTCGACGCCGACCCTCGCTGGAACAGAACACGCACAGCTGGTTAGTGGTCACGACAGATACAGCTGCATGCGATTCGGAATGCCCACAACAAACATCACTGATCTCATTTTTGTAAAATGCCACAAATAGTGTGCAGAAGCAGAAAAATTGGTTTAGTGACCTCAAGACAAACCTAAGATATCAGCCAGATTTGGACACAAGAGTAACACACCTACCCACACACACAAATACAAGGCCAAGAGGAAAAAATACACTATTAAGCAGCTCTCACTGCCAAAATAACCTGTTACCAGAGGGTAACATGCAAATGTTTCTTCCAATACAAGCTTTCTAGAAACATAAGTCCAAAAATTCCCGCACAGGGGAGGGGAGGTTTCCACTCCCCCAAACCAAGCTATACTGCACTACCGATGCTCGCTCCGCACACACTACAGTTGCTCTACACTCTACTAATATATACTGTATGATACTCTACAACATCCTATGATTAGATGAAGATTGTGTTTCGGCATGGATCGCTGATCACGTGAATTGCTTTGATGTACCCCTTCACTAATGGAAACTGCAATTATCACTAACATGCAGTGTGGACATTACCAAGGCCTTTAATCGATACCATCTATGCGTCAAAGCAGACATATGCGGCATTTTTATATTGTTTTATATTGACTTAAAACACAGCACACACACACACAAATACACACACACACACACACACACTCATCACACCACACACACCACACTACGCTTCGCATACGCACTCACACGACGTCTCCACGTCCGCAGTACGCACGCACCACGCCGCATGCCGCACGCATCACAACCAGCCCCGCACGATCACCACGCACGCCGCAAAGCCCACGCACACCACACACAGCACGCACGCACGCCGACCACACACACTACACGCCCACCCACGCATCGTCCCGCACCACGCACACGACGCACGCACGCAGCACCACCACACAACTACACACTCAGCCACACAGACACTACGACCCACACCACATTTTGATTATCCCTTCATGCCCGTGCAAAGCAGGACAATCGGAGTCCTATTGATGAACTGACTGATAACAACACACCACACACCACACACAGGTTCCCATCCACACCACACACACTTCACACCCACACCACGCACGCACGCACGACGCACCACGCACAGCAACACAACACACGGACGCACGCACGCACGCACGCACGCAAACACACACACCACACACACACGCCACGCACGCACGCACGCACACACGCCGCACGCACGCACGCACACACGCACGCACGCACACACACACACACACACACCACACACACACACACACACACACACACACACACACACCCACACACACACTTTTGTTTATCCTTCATGCCTCGTGCAATAGGAATATGTTTGATCTGCTTAAACATGCCTTATTGAATACGGAGTGAAGATTGCATGTTCTTCCCCACGTCGTCTCTCGATGAGCGTTTCACACACCACAGATAGCCGCCATGTCATGTCTTGACAGCCCTCGAATTCGTCCGTTAATGAATCGCTGATGTAGGATTGAACTGGCTTTACACGTTTTCCATCTTATGCATAAATCGTTCTCGATAATGATGCAGTCCTTTTTTGTTTTGTTTTGGTTTGTTTGTTTGGGAGGTTTGTTTGCTAGTTCAGCAATTTTCAAGAATTTTCTTCTTTTCTTTTCTTTCTTTCTTTCTTTCTTTAATTTTTCTTTCTTTCTTTCTTTTTGTTCTTTTTTCTTATATTGTTTGTTTGTTTGTTGTTCTCGTTGTTGCTTTTGCTGTGTTGTCTCCCCGCCACCCAGTAGCATAAACTCACAAACCCTTCAATAAGGTTTTCCCCGTCCGCCACATGATATTTGTCTTTTCCCAGTCCTCAGCCACACGTGATTTTTCCCAGTCCTCAGCCACACGATGATCTGTCCCAGTCCTCAGCCACACGATGATGTGTTCCCAGTCCTCAGCCACACGATATGTGTCCCAGTCCTCAGCCACACGATGATTTGTCTGTTCCCAGTCCTCAGCCACACGATGATTTGTTCCCAGTCTTCAGCCACATGATGATGTGTTCCCAGTCCTCAGCCACATGATGATGTGTTCCCAGTCCTCAGCCACACGATGATGTGTTCCCAGTCCTCAGCCACACGATGATTTGTCTGTTCCCAGTCCTCAGCCACACGATGATTTGTCTGTTCCCAGTCCTCAGCCACACGATGATGTGTTCCCAGTCCTCAGCCACATGATGATGTGTTCCCAGTCCTCAGCCACATGATGATGTGTTCCCAGTCCTCAGCCACACGATGATTTGTCTGTTCCCAGTCCTCAGCCACACGATGATTTGTTCCCAGTCCTCAGCCACATGATGATGTGTTCCCAGTCCTCAGCCACATGATGATGTGTTCCCAGTCCTCAGCCACACGATGATTTGTCTGTTCCCAGTCCTCAGCCACACGATGATTTGTCTGTTCCCAGTCCTCAGCCACATGATGATTTGTTCCCAGTCCTCAGCCACACGATGATGTGTTCCCAGTCCTCAGCCACATGATGATTTGTTCCCAGTCCTCAGCCACATGATGATGTGTTCCCAGTCCTCAGCCACATGATGATGTGTTCCCAGTCCTCAGCCACACGATGATTTGTCTGTTCCCAGTCCTCAGCCACACGATGATTTGTCTGTTCCCAGTCCTCAGCCACACGATGATGTGTTCCCAGTCGTCAGCCACATGATGATTTGTCTGTTCCCAGTCCTCAGCCACACGATGATTTGTTCCCAGTCCTCAGCCACATGATGATGTGTTCCCAGTCCTCAGCCACATGATGATCTGTTCCCAGTCCTCAGCCACACGATGA
>CM031611.1:85844546-85852046 GCA_018398815.1 Conus ventricosus | reverse complement strand
GCTTAGTGGAGAGGCTTCGCAGACGGTACGATCCACCCAGACTGACTAAGCCGTTTTGACCGACGCCTCGATGTCTAGCGAGACGAGTCGTAGCGCCGGGCTCAGGATCATCTAGCCACTTTGTGGAACCAGCGTCATTGTTACTCAGACGTCGTGGCGCCTACCCAGACTCAGCTAGCCACTTTACACTGACCAGTGTCCACGACTTAAGCCACACGGCGCCAGTCAAGTAGGAAAGGGGGGAAGATAGTGTGTGGTGGGGGTGAAATCTGGCTAATCAATTAAATGACCAATGGACCACCACAGAGAGTAAGGTGTGTAGGCGTGACTGTCATGATTTGAACATCCAATGGAATTAGAGGGGGATAACTTCGGGTGTCAGGGCGGTAAAAATACTGACCAATGGTACTCGCCCTTTTCGGACAGATCGGAACGAATAAGAAAGATGTGAGAGAGAGAGAACGGCAGAACGAGGGGAGAACGAACAGAGAAACAGAGAGAGAGAGAGGTTCTAGGTCTGCTTGAGAGAAAAGCAGAGAGATGAGGGGAGGAGAGAAGAGAACCAAGTTGAGAGATTAGCATGAGATAGTCTGCAGAGGAAGGACTGAGGAGAGATGTGGAGAGAGAGAGAGAGTTGCTAATTAATGAAGAAGAAAAGAAAGAAAGAAAAAAAAAAGAAAAGAAAAGCAACCATGTCCATTTGATAAGAGCAGACTAGAAGAAAGAGAGAGAGAGAGAGAGTGCAATGCGTTAATGCAGGAAGCAAGAAAGGAGAACAGATCGATGTTGATAGTCACTGTTCTATCCTAACCGGGGGTTCGACCTCATACCTGGTAGCGTCACTTCGCCAAGCAGAACCACAGACCAACGCCAACAGTCTCACCTGACCAGGCGCCATCAGACCAACACCAGTGCCGGCAGTTGTGTCGTGTTGTGAAAGTGCCAGTGAAAAGAAAAAGAAAAGAAAAAAAAAGCCCATTGATTCGTGAATATTTTAAGATCACCGGGCCCCGGGAAAAGTAGAAATCAAATTTTTCCCCCCTTTTTTAATTTTAATGGGTTTTTAGATAAAGATTTTGTGAAGCTAAAGGAAAAGAGAGAATGTTTTTTTTTGTTTGTTTCCCATAGCATTGATTTTTTCGTTCTATGATCATGACAAAACGTTAAAGATTTTACTAGTGGTTTGATGTGAGAATGCTTTAAAATAAAAGGAGTTTTGAAAGCAAGCTGGGGATGTGTTTTGGGCTGGGGCGCTAGCCCTTTTCCTCCACTGACATTACACCGGGGTTTGGACAATTTATTGGCGATTTGCCAGGAAAATTCTGGCCCATTTATTATAATTTTTTAAAACTTCTCAGAGAGGAACTGGGTGGGATTAAAGGGTATTGAAAAACCTAAAAAAGGGGGTTGTCTTACGTATTTTCCCCAAGATAGTTAAAAATACTAGGCTTGGCTTTTGTTTCCCAAAGTATTTAAAATACTAGGCTTGGCATTTAAAGCCCCAGATACCTTTTTGGGCACAGATTGCCAAAAATTTTCCTCCCCACAGTTGGGTCGGGGGCGCGGGGCTCTTATAAAAACTAACTCCCGTTTTCCCAAGCTAAATTTAAATTCATAGGATTGTTTTTAAAACGTCACTCGTGCCCGGGAAAACCACCATTTTGGCTTCGAAAGTTATAAAATCTTGTTAAAAAAAAAAAAGGAAAAAACAATGGCGGAAAAAAAGGGAAACCAACCCCAATTGAACAACCGTAGCGTCGCTGGGAAAATTGGGTTTTACTCATGAATAAAGTTCCCGTGCTTTTCGTTAAAAACCAAAAAAAGATGGAAAGAGTTTCCCGCCAAAAAACGACGCGTAGCATTAAAAACAGCGCAGACGGGAAAACCCAAAAAGAAAAAGGGATTCGGGCAAATGATAATCGGGTTTTACGCGGAAACAGAAAGAATGAAGCGGGAAAACAAAAAAGACTAAGGGAAGCGCAGGAAACAGAAAAAAAAAAGGGGAAGCGCAGGAAACAAAAAATAACCCCAGGAAAGGGAAAGATTAAAGGTTCAATTAAAATTTAGAGAAATGAAAAATCCAAAGGGAGACCCCCGGGAGGATGGTAGTTCAGTCTCCAGTGCCCTCTGGTGCCAGCTATTCCCCCCCGACCCAAGTTCCCAAAAATTCTGGGAAAGGGACCGATTCGTTTAAAGCATCCATCAGCGTTTCAAAAACTTTTTTGCAACCAGTCAGGGGTTTGGCCCCAAAAGAGGGGGCAGCCATTTTGTCGGGGGTTACGGACGGTAAGGCATTACAGATTTTAAACCTGAAAATTGCCAGCAAAACCCAATCGTTTTGGGTTGTGCTTTTAAGGGAATCGTTAATGAAGGGATTTGACCTCACAAAAGGAAGGGGAATTTCAGAAAGAAATTTCTTTTCAGAAATTACAACGGGTGAACGTACACTCAGTTTGGTGCACGTTTAGACCCAAAAAATTTGAAAAGGGTTGGTTAGATTTTGAGGGGGACAAAAAGGATTGGGGCTGAAAAAAAGAGCTATTTATAAAAAGGAAACCCGTTTTTTTGTCGGGTTTGCGGCCCGAGTTAACCATACATTTAAAGAGAGAAAACCAGAACACGGGAGAGTTTTTTGAATTTCCCGCAGAGGTGTATAGAGGGGAAAACTTTTGGGGGCCCCAAAGGTGGCAGGAAAACAGGTCTGCACAGGTGAGAAAGAGTGCAAGGAAACTAGGAGATTTTCCCGCAAAGTCTGAAAACCCCAGGGGTGGGGCAGAATGAAGGAAAAGGGGAAACCTTTAGGTTTTTTCATTTGTCACAAAAAGGGGACATTTTGGCGAGGGATTGTCGAAAAGGGGTTTTTCCGAAGGGCCACCTTTGCAAGAGGGGGGATAAGGGTCGTCGGGGGAAACGACCTGCATTTAAACCCAAAAAGGGGAATCCAATCGGAAGAGGGTGGATTGCACCTATGGCAAGCACGGGAACCGCGACATTTTTCAGGGATGGGGGGCCCTGGGCCCTAGGGGTTCGTTCCCAAGGGGAAAAAGGGTGGTTTTGGGCCCAGCAGGGGGGAAAAAGTGTTACGAGCACGTTGCCCTTCCCTGTTGACGAAAAACCCGCTGGCCCGAAAAAAGGGGGAAAGGACAGGGAAAATTTCCAGACCGAAACCTAACGATGGACTGTGAGGGTTTTTCCATTTTGCAAAGATAAAAGAAACGTACCCCTTATTTTCCCCAGGCGAGTTGTCTGCGCTGGGATGGAAAAACCCCCCTTCACGTTTGGGATCATTGGAAATATTCCAGGGAAAGGGATCCGGGGGAAACCTAGTTTTTTGACGCAACGGGGCGGGCAGTTCAGACCAAAGCAAAAGGGGGAAAAAGGTTTTAAAAACCTTAAGTTTTTTCCGGGAAGGAAGTCAGGAAATAGATGTGTCCCCTTTGGATTTTAAAGGGCACGCAGGAACAAGACCCTTCGCTCGTAAAAGTTTTTAGGATTTGGGGCAAGAGGGGGAGGAAAAAAGGGGGTTTAGGGGAGGTGAGACAGAATTTCTTGTAAAAAGGCGGTTTGGTTATCCCGGAGGTTCACCAAAGGGGAAGACAGGTAAGGTGACCACTCATTTAGAGGACCACTTTTTTATCGTGAAAAACTGCAGGGTCAGTGGGCACAAACCGCTCTTTGGGGGGTAAACCTGGCACCAGCAAAACAGCTGACCAATCTTTGTTTGACTTTCATTGGCCAGGAGCAATGGCAGACAAAAGGGCGTTTCTTTCAAGCCCGTGACGTGTTTCAAAGGTCAGCCACAAGAGGGGGGAAGAGGAAACGCCTCTTAAAAAGCCCCCCTTTAATTTTCCCCACCAATTTAGGAGGGGGGCTGTTGACCGATTGGGCCCCAAACCCCGCCCGTTTTCCAAAGGTTGGGGACAGTATGTTTGACCCCTTTTGGCCCCCCCACGCACCCGATACCCAGAAGCGGTTTCCCTTTAAAGGGGTAAAATACGCAAAAAGGGCGCTGAAGGGCTGGTAGACAACTCTCCCCGGGGTGGGTTTGCCCGCACAAATTCCCCAGGAAAAGGGGGGCACAGTTTACCCAGGGGGATGAGGGATCAACAGGCTGCAAAGGGAACACACATCTGCTCACTACCCCATAAAAAACCCTCCACAATTTCAATGGCATGGTGGAAAGATTCAAAAGGTGTGCTGAAAGGGGAAACTTTAAAAAAGCTCTGTGAGGAAAGGCCAGCAGATTGGGACCCCCTACCCTTCCAGCGGCACGTTTTCCTACAAAAAGCCCCCAGGAAAGCACAGGCTTTTCGGGGGCCAAATTTTAGCTGCTGAAAGGGCCCGGCCCGTTTTGGGGGCCGGTTTTGGGTTCTCAAAAAGGGGTGGTCCGGGGAACAAAGTCCCCAAGAAGTCAAAAAACCCCATATTTAGTATGTTGGAAAACTTACGCAATAGGGGTCGAGGAGGGCATGTAAGGTCGCAAGGGAGAGTTTGGGAGGAGGCTAGGTCGACCAGAAGAAGCAGTATGACAGAAGGTGAGGAAACAATTCCCCCAAAGGGGGGAGACCCAATCCTGTTAAATGCTTCCCAAAGGAAACACAACAAACTGCTGTGCATTGGAAGGGACCCCCTTTTACCATCATTGAAAAGGTAGATCAGGACTTTTAAAAAAATCGATGTGAAAAAGGGAAAAAAAAACTTTTTCCCTGCAAAACTACTCCGCCCAAAAAAATTCAGCGGAAACTTTTAAACACATAGGCGCAGCAGCAACATTGATGGAGGTGAAGGGGAAACCCCGCAAAGAAGGGGGGATTTTTGTTGCCTGAAATTTCCAGGAGAAAAGTCATACAGGGAATTTTCACTGTATAAAGGGGTAGGCAGTAGGAAAACAGGGGGAAGTTAGGGGGCTCCAAAAACATTTTAGGGCGTCCCCCACTGATAAACCAGGCAGGGGCCCAAATCTAAAAGACATGTAGGGTTTTTGTTACATCAAAAGAAACCCGTAAAAAAGGGAAAGCCTACCCGATCCCAAATGCCAAACCCAAACAATGATCCCAGGAGGAGTAGAAAAGATGGGTTTGGGCCTTTGGGGGGATTGGAAAACCCTCCAAATCCCCATATAGTTTTTAAACCCCTCTCCCTTTGGAGGAAAAAGTCAAAGGGGAGCATCGATTCTGTGTCCCACTATAGACCCTGAACAGTGGGGCCAAAAGGTCGATTGCAGAAGGCAAAACCCAACATGGAAGACCTGTTCCCCCTCAGAAACGCCAAAAAGCAAGGCCCCGTAAATTTTACCAGGACGATCTGACAAAAAGGGGTACTGGCAAAAAGCCTTGATTTAGGGCTCAAAAAGGAAAAACACAGCATTTTCCCCTCCTGGGGGTATACCGTGGGCCCTTTTCCCCCCTTTTTGGGATGGCCCAAACCCCCTGCAGCTTTCCCTCGAAAAGATAGGAACTATTTTACGGGGTTTGGAAAAAGGGGTTTTTGAATTTCATGGATCATTCTGATAGCCTTCCAGACATGGGGGGAGCATATGAGGCAGCTAGGAGCAGTTTTTTGGGGAGGGGTTTAAACAAGCCAATCCACAGCCCGAAACCCAACAAAGTGCCAGGGTTTGGCCCTTTCCCAAACCCCGGAGTTCCTATTTTTTTTTTTCGGGGGCGACACAAACAAACCAGAAAAAAGGGGGAAAGGGGGAGAAAATATTTAATTCAGGAGACCCCAAAAACCAAAACAGAAGTCAGGATCTGCTAGGATTGTTGGGTTCAAAAGGGATTTTTTTCCAAAAATTTGCTTTCGACACGAGTCCCCAGTATTTGGTCAAGGGAGGGAAAAACCGGGAGTGGTCCCAATGGGCCCGACCCCTGCAGACAAGCACGGGAGACGGTGTTTTTGGGAAAAACTAGGGGTTTCCCGTCCCATCTTGAAGCTACCAAAAAGCCCAAAAAACCATTTTTTGCGGACAGATCATCAGGTGGGGGGAAGGTGCTATTGTTGCGGACATGAAGAAGCGAGTTCCCGTGGATAGCACAGGAAGTGACAAAGTGCGAAAAGGGAAACCAACGTGGGAAGGAGTGTTTAGCTGTTGTGGGGGCCGTCAGAATTTCCAAAAATATTTGTATGGGAAAGAGTTCGTGATCGGAGGGATCATCAACCACCAAACCTGCAGGAGGCGCTTTAAAAACGCAGATTTCGCGTTGGGCAAGGCACTGCAGCCCACGGGTTCGAGGCGACTTTCCCGGTCGACAGAATGTGGGAGCGACTTTTTAAGCCGTGTAGTCTAGCAAGCTCCCAACTCCGAGAAAGTCATTCATATCCGGGTGCTTTGTTGAAATATTGTTTTACGGTTATGTTTTTTGGATAGGGGTTTCATTCCCAGTTGGCTATGGTTCTCTTCTCTTGTAACTTTTTATATTTTTTTTGTAAGATTTTTCATTAAATGTATTAGCTTGGAGCATACAGCCGCTTGTGATAATCAAATTTGCAATGGGGAAGGAGGAGATTCCTCAGTGAAGTGCAGGATCGTGATCAAAATTATATTGTGTTTTTCAAAAGAATTGTGAAGAAAATGTGGAAAATCCCAGGAGGGGAATGGCAAATTGCGCACAGAGGTCGTTTAAAATGAGGAAATAACGCAAGAGCGCCTCAATGATACCATTGGAGGGGTTTTTCACAAAGGGTAATTTTTAATTTTAAAACCCGTGGTTTAAAGAAATTTTTCCAAAACATTTCGCGTGTAGCTGTGTGTCAGCAAATTCTTTTGTTGTTTTTTTTGCACCGTTGTTTTTGAGACAATGCGGGCATGGTTTTTGAAAGGGGGAAATTGTCACGGACAAAAAAGAAACAACCCAACGGGGAGCCCCGCCACCCAAATTTGTCTGGACATAAGTCCAAACCAACATCTTGGCGCCACGAAACCCGGGCCCCATGTTCGGATCCGGCCCAAATTTAAAAGCTTAGGGGAGAGGCTTCGCAGACGGAAAACCCACCCAACGACAAGGGCCTTTTGCCCCGACGCCTCGAGTCTAGCGAACGAGCTGCCCGGGGCCAGGTCATCTACCATTTTTGGGGAACCAGCGTCATTGTTACCAGACGTCGTGGCCCTACCCAACTCACAGCCACTTAAAAAACTGCCCAGGTCCAGTTTAAACCCACACGCGCCATCAATGGGAAAAAGGGGGGAAGATAGTGGGTGGGGGGGGGTGAAATCTGGCTAATCAATTAAATGACCAAGGGACCACCACAAGAGTAAGGTGTGAGGCGTGACGCATGTTTGGAACACCAATGGGAAATTGAGGGGGATAACTTCGGTTCAGGGCGGGGAAAAATAAACCAATGGGACCCCGCCCTTTCGGGAAAACGAAAAAGAATAAAAAGATGTGGGGAGAGAGAACGGGAGAAAAGGGGGGAGAACGAACGAGAAAAAGGAGAGAGAGAGGTTCTAGGTCCCCTTGAGAAAAACAGAAGATAGGGGGGGAGAGAAGAGAACCAAGTTTA
>CM031611.1:85822046-85842046 GCA_018398815.1 Conus ventricosus | reverse complement strand
CTAGTTCGATGAGTTTCGATGTTCAGGTGCGTGTCACTGTAGTCGTTCAAAACAGTGACAGCATCGTCAATAATAAGGTCTGATCTTACAACATGCCTGACACCCTAACGCAGAGGGTAGGACGCTACCACTTGCTGTTTGAGAGGTCATCGGTTCCATTCCCATCAAAGGCATTTACTTCTTAATATCTTTTTTTTTCAAGCTGGGCCGGGTGTCGTATATAATACTGTCGCTCATAAAATCGTGTCGCAGCGACAGTATTTCCCGGGAAATACTGCATTTTATGGACAGCTACAATATTCTATAGGACATTTTTCGTGAAAAGTTGTCGCGCGACAATTTTTTCCAGCAAATATTGTCGCTGCAACAGTATTTTCACGTGAAATGCTGTCGCTGCGATACAATTGCACGGCGACAGTATATAATATACGACACCGGTTCGTACTGAGAGCTGCGTATTCCCTTGGATCAACCGGGAAGACTGGAACCACTAGCAGCATAGTGTCATCCGCTTATTAATGACCGCGCCTCTGAGAGTATTGATCAACTTCCTTACCACGACTGCAGGTGTGGGAATCTCTGGTGAGGGTGTAGCGCTGGCACTGATGCTGTAAAAAGATAATGTTGGTAAAACTTTCTCTGTTCCACCCTTGTTCGCTCTCTCTCTCTCTCTCCTCTCTCTCTCTCTCTCTCTCTCTCTCTCTCTCCTCTCTCTCCTCTCTCTCCTCTCTCTCTCTCTCTCTCTCTCTCTCTCTCTCTGAACAGAGAGAGAGAGCCACAGAGAGAAGAGAGAGAGAGAGAGAGAGAGACAGAGAGAGAGAGAAAGAGAGGGAGAGAGAGTCAGACAGACAGACAGACAGACAGACAGACAGAGACAATTGCCCAGGCAGACAGACACAGCAGACAGAACTGTCTAATCACCAACTCGATTGCGACGTTAGAGCCCTGTTAATCATGCCGTTACCATGGTAATCATGGGAGTAAAAAAACTCATACTTTTGTCGATCTGTTAGTCTGAAACCATCCAAGTGGTCTTGTCCGGTTCGGAAAAGTAAAGAAATTAAACTGTGAGTTCAGTCGAACTGTCTAGACTTTCAAATGACAGACGATCAGTTGAATGAGTCATGTCTCCTTTAGGTTTGCCGTCCAAACAAGCTATGTTCTTTTTCTCTATACATTTTTCCTTCGCAACGTTTCGCTTAGAAATCTGTTAGAAATACGAACAGTTCCCACTGAGTTCTCTAAGAAGCAAAAGAGACAGGCAACGGAAGTCTGTAATAGTATGAGCGCCACTTAGGAAATGTAGTAAAGAAGGAAAACATGTTAAATGTAGGAGTAATTATTTGGACTTCGCGATCTGAATTGTTGGATCTATCCTTGAGATTTGGTTGTCCTTTCTTCACTACTTGAATTCCTCCTGTTGAACACACACACACACACACACACACCACACACACACACACACACACACACACACACACACACACAAGCACACACACACACACACACACACACACACACACACACACACACACACACACACACACACACACACACACACACACACACACACACACACACACACACACACACACACACAAGCAACAAAACCTTGTAAGAGGAATGCTGGGCGCAATTACAAGCCGTCGCTTTCTTAGTTCAGTATCCGCTAACTAATCCCTCTCGCGTCTTAAAGAGAGTCCAGTCTTTTCATTTCTGTTGGTCGATCGTGTTCCACCTTTGATGACCTGAGGGTCAAACATGACCCAGCTCGATGGAGACACGGGGAAATCTATGGAAACGAGCGAGGTCATTACAGCAGACTGCTGCCTTTGCTCAACACTCTGGAATTGCCAGATAAAACAGTTTGGAAGACACACGAAGAAGAAGAAGAAGAAGAAGAAGAAGAAGAAGAAGAAGAAGAAGAAGAAGAAGAAGAAGAAGAAGAAGAAGACGAAGAAGAAGAAGAAGAAGAAGAAGAAGAAGAAGAAGAAGAAGAAGAAGAAGAAGGAGAAGACGAAGAAGAAGAAGAAGAAGAAGAAGAAGAAAGAAGAAGAAGAAGAAGAAGAAGAAGAAGAAGGAGGAGTCCGCCGTGCTGAAGACATCCAAACGTGATTTGTCAGTTTACAGCATTAATGATGTCCACGCATCTGGACCTCCTTCTTGTGATGTCTCGTTTCCGTTGTCCCTCCACCCTCTCCCACCCCCACCCCCCACCCCCCACCCCCCCAGCACCATACCGTCCCTTTCCTCTCCTTTCTGACGACCTCAATTCCAGGTTGCTCTTTCCGGACAGCGATACGCACAGACACATCTGTCGCAGTATTAACTCTATGGTCTAAAGCGAGCAGTCAATGTTGCGTCGTTTTGAGGCCACACGCAAGCGAAGATCCTGCTCAGTTGTCGGTTCATTTCAGCGCCTGTTCTTATGCAAGGTTTGTATGATACTCGCTTCGCTTAACCCCTCTCTGATGACAGTTTATTCTTTTGGTCGCTGAATGAGCGTGCCTCACAGAAAGGTGCAACTGCAGACATTCCACAACAGTCCACAGGAACTGTCACCATATTGATGACTCTGAAATAAACTCGTCATGAATGTGGAAATGGACAGGTCAGTCAAAGTGAGGCCCCCAGGAGAACACAACATGAGGCATATTAAGTCTATATTTTTATAACATTCAGTGAGTTGATGATGATGAAAATCACGCTACAGAATCTTATTCTAGCCTGAGAGTCGACAATAATATCATATTTTATGCTCAACTTTTAAAAAATGAAAAAAAAACCTTAATTTGTGAATCTCTCTCTCTCTCTCTCTCTCTCTCCTCTCTCATCTCTCTCTCTCTCTCTCTCTCTCTCTCCTCTCCTCTCTCTCTCTCTCACACACACACACACTCACACCACGCACGCACGCACGCACGCACGCACGCACGCACGCACGCACGCACGCACGCACGCACACACACACACACACACACACACACACACACACACACACACTGGTCGGAGCGTTTGCCCACAGAGCTGACTAGGCGGTTGACTGTACCACTTGAAAAGCCTTTCTTTTTTCTTTTTTTCTTTTTTTTTTGCTGTCCCAATCTCTGCGCCACCTCAGAGGCCACCTCAGAGGCAGTGCACCCACGCCGCTCATTCCGACACCCCGTCCACAACCACAGCCCGGTCGGCCCCGCCGCAGCCCCGGCACCAGCAATCCACAGGGAGCAGTCAATGTCAAATCGTCAAGAGGCAACCCACCGGAGGAGACACTGCACTGCTGCCGAGTCACTTCGGTGGTGTTCAGTGGCGCCTGTTCTGATCTAACATACGCAGGACACCACCTACTAAGCCCCCTACTGACGACAATAATTGCTTAGTCGCGGAGCCGGCGTGAGTGAGCTCTCCCTCCGGAGGGCGCCACCACGTCCGTCCAACGACAGCCCCCATGGACCCGCCGATACCAGTGACCCCGACGGAACCAAACCAAGGCCACAGACGTGGAGAGGACATCGAAACTGGGGTCACCATGAGAGTAGGGCATGAAGGGCCACAGAATTTGAGACATTTTTTTTAATGCTGATCAATGAGAATGAGGATGATTAAGATGATGCTACGGATTTCCATTTCGGTCTGAGACTACATGACAGGGCTGTACTCTACGCTTCCTTTCATAATATATCCTGGCGTCAACCAGGCCCGAGAGATACAGGCACCTGCAGTGTTGGTCAAGAAATTTGAGCAACACTCTCAGAGACGCATCCATTAAGTGGATGAAACTCGACTGTGTGGTCCCAGTCTTCCCAACTGAGTCCGCAGCAACTCAACTCTGGGTAGGAGCCGGTCGGGGCAGAAAAAACCCACATGACTTCTGATGGGATTCGAACCCACGACCTCCTAGCTGGGAGTCCGCGACGCTAACCACTTCGCCACGGCGGCTGGTTTGAAAAGCCTTTCTGTCAAACTAAGCAGGAAATGTGTACTTGATTCTGATCAGGGAGGGTTAAAGACAGCAGAAGGAGAGGGCTGGGACTTCTCTCAGGCCATGGTCTAGACACAGTGAACCAGTGACAAGTCATGTCACCTGCATCTCATGGCCTGTGGGAGCTTTGACCTCATACACTTCACACTCCCCCCCCCCCCTCCACCTCAACCGTCGGTTTGTTTTCTTTGTTTTCTCCCGCCCCCCCCCCCCCCCCCCCCCCCTTTCTTCCTCACAACTGGTTTTGAATTCATTAACCCACCATTTTACCTACCCTACTAGCTCGTCACGTGTCCTCTTCTTCCAACCCTGACGGACTTGACTTGACATCCAAGCGAAGAGCTGATCCCCCTCTGCAGCCAATAGGAAGTCCCATGGCACCAGAGGCGGGCTATCATCACCGTTCTTTAATTCCACAGAATGGCATCGATTCATCTCCATGGTCACGTTATCATCGGCTGGGCAGGAAACCAGGCAACACCGGACAGCCTGAAGGGGAGGGGGCAGAGGGGATGAGGGGGGGGGGGGGGGGGTGACGTGGGACAATCTAATCCTACGTGGCCTGGTCCACGGCGACACAGACAGGGTCCGTGTCCATGCAGGCCGGGCAGCCTCGTGCGTGCCTATCGCCTGGATCACCTCGGCAAATCGAGAGCTTCCTGTCTGTCAGCAGCTTGGGCATTATCTCCCTTGGAGACGCGAGGAGGAAACGAAAGGCAGGCCCGTGTCTGTGACAGGAAGGGAGACTAATTGCCAACAACCCCCTCCCCCTCCGCCCCCCACCCCCCTGCACACACACACACACACACACACACACACACACACACACACACACACACACACACACACACACACACACACACACACACACACACACACACACACACAGAGTCCTAAAGGTCATTATGCCATTTAAGACCAACATGATTCAAAACAATGAAGAATATCGCGCGCGCGCGCGCGCGCGCGCGTGTGTGTGTGTGTGTGTGTGTGTGTGGGGTGTGTGTGTGTGTGTGTGTGTGTGTGTGTGTGTGTGTGTGTTGTGTGTGTTTGTGTGTGTGTGTGTGTGGTGTGTGTGTGTGTGTGTGTGTGTGTGTGTGTGTGTGTGTGTGTTTGCGTGTGTGTGCGTGCGTGCGTGCGTGTGTGCGTGCATGCGTGCGTGCGTGCATGCGCGCGCGCGCGCGCTCGCGCACGCGTGTGTGTGTGTGTGTGTGTGTGTGTGTGTGTGTGTGTGTGTGTGTGTGTGTGTGTGTGTGTGTGTGTGTGTTGTTGTTGTTGTTGTTGTTGTTGTTGTTGTTGTTGTTGTTGTTGTTGTTGTTGTTGTTGTTATTGTTGTTGAACCGCTGCTGCTGTTGCTGTTGTTTGTTTCGTTTTGTTTGTTGGTGTGTAGGGTTTGTGTATTTTCATTTTCGATTTTTTTTTTTTTTTGCTTTGTTTTCTGCCAAATGTTGACCTACTCAGACTTTATCACCCCACCTCTAAACTTGGCGTGCTCTCCCAACCCACCTCATCATCTCAATTCCACCTCCCCTCCTCTGTAAACCCCGACAACTCCTTCCCCATCAGTGACCCACTCTATGCTGAACCTTCCACCTCGCCTCCTTTTTAAACCCCGAAAACCCCTCCCCCGTCAGTGACCCCCTCAATCTGAACCTTTTTAAAACCCCGACAACCCCCCCCCCCCGTCAGTGACCCCCTCAAATGCTGAACCTCTTTAAAAACCCCTAAAAACCCCTCCCCCATCATGACCCCCCCAATGCAACCTCTTTCCCCCCCGACAACCCTCCCCCAAATAAACCCCCTCTATGCTAAACCTTCCACCTCCCCTCCTCTGAAAAACCCCGAAAAATCCCCCCCCCCCGTCGGGAAACCCCCTCAATGCTAAACCCTTTTCCACCCCCCTCGTCTTTTAAACCCCCGAAAAAACTCCCCCCCCATCAGGGGACCCCCTCAAATGCAAACCCTTCCACCTCCCCCCCCTCTTTACAAACCCCGAAAAAACTCCTCCCCCCCCCAGTGACCCTCTCTATGCTAAACCCTTCCCCTCCCCCTCCTCTTTACACCCCGACAACCCCCCCCCGTCAGTGACCCTCCTAGGGCCTAAACCCTTTTCCCACCCTCCTCCTCTTTACATCCCGAAAACCCCCCCTCCCCCGTCAGTGCCCCCTCTCTATGCTGAATTTTTCCACCCCCCCTCCTCGGGGAAAACCCCCCGACAACCCCTCCCCCGTAAAGTGCCCCCCTCTCTATGCTAAAAACTTTCCACCCCCCCCTCTGAAAAACCCCAAAACCCTCCCCCCACATCAGAAAACCCCCCTCAATGCTAAACCCCTTCCACCTCCCCCCCCCTCTGAAAAACCCCGCCCAAACTCCCCCCCCCATCGGGAAAACCCCCTCTATGCTGATCCTTCCACCCCCCCCTCCTTTTTTTACACCCCGACAACCCCCCCCCTTTCAGGGACCCCCAATATCCCTAACCTTCCCCTCCCTCCTCTTTACCCCCCGACAACCCATCCCCCGCCAGTGACCCCCTTTATCTAAACCTTTCCACCTCCCCTTTCCTTTTTAACACCCCGAAAAACCCCCTCCCCCCCCAGTAAACCCCCTCAATGCGAACCTCTTTAAAACCCCTAAAAACCCCCCCCCCCGCCCATAAACCCCCTCTTTTGCTAAAATTTTTCCCCACCCTCCTTTTTTAAAACCCCGCCCAACCCCTCCCCCGTCATGCCCCCCCTCAATCCCGAACCCCCTTTACACCCCCGAAAAAACCCCTCCCCCGTCAGTGACCCCCTGTATGCTGAACCTCTTAAACCCCAACCCGAAAAACCCCTCCCCCCGCCCAGTGCCCCCTCAAAGCTAACCTTTTTAACCCCGCCCAAACCCCTCCCCCGACAGTGACCCCCCCCAAATCGGGAACCTCTTTAAAACCCCGACAACCCCTCCCCCGTCATGCCCCCCTCTATGCTAAACCCCTTCCACCTTCCCCCCTTTTTAAAACCCCGACAACCCCTCCCCCGTCAGTGACCCCCTCAGCTGAACCCTTTACCCCCCAAAAACCCCCCCCCCGTCAGTAAAACCCCCTCAATGCTAAACCCTTCCCCCTCTCCCTTTACACCCCCGAAAACCCCCTCCCCCCCCCCCATGACCCCCTCTATGCTAAACCCTCTTTACCCCCCCTAAAAACCCCCCTCCCCCGTCAGTAACCCCCTAAGGGGCTGAACCCTCCACCTCTCCTCTTTACCCCCCGAAAACCCCCTCCCTCTTTCAGTGACCCCCTGAAAAGCTAAACCTTTCCACCTCTCCTCTTTAAACCCCGACAACCCCTCCCCCATCAGTGACCCCTCATGCTGAACCTTTTTACCCCCTGACAACCCCCCCCCTCTTAAACCCCCCTCTATCTAAACCTCTTTAAAACCCGCCCAACCCCCCCTTTTCCGCGGGACCCCCTCAATGCGGGAAAACCCCTTTTTACACCCCGAAAACCCCCCCTCCGCCCGTGACCCCCTCATCTGAACCCTTTCCCACCCGACCCCCCCCCCTCCCCCCATGCCCCCTCTTTTCTGATCCTTCCCCTCCCCCCTCCTTTTTAAACACCCCGACAACCCCCCCCCCCGTCTGACCCCCTCAATGGAACCTTCCACCCCCTCCCTTTAAAACCCCGACAACCGCCCCCCCCCGTCAGTAAACCCCCTTTCCTAGGGCTGAACCTTTTTTACCCCTGACAAACCGCCCCCCCCGCCCGTGAACCCCTCTATGCTCCCCCTTTTTAAAAACCCCGAAAAAACCCCCTCCCCCTTTCAGTAAACCCCCTCAATGCTGAACCCTTTACACCCTGAAAAACCCCCTCCCCCGTCATAACCCCTCTATGCGGGAACCTTTCCCACCCCCCTCCCCCTTTACACCCCGACAACCCCTCCCCCGTCAGTGCCCCCCTTTCAAATGCTAAACCTTTTTTAACCCCGAAAACCCGGGGGGGGGTTTTTTTTTTCACCCCGTCGTGAACCCCTCTATGCAAACCCCCTTTTACACCCCGACAACCCCCCCCCGCAGTGAACCCCTCTTGCTGAACCTTTTTAAACCCCCAAACAACCCCTCCCCCGCCCAGTAAACCCCCTCTATGCTAAACCCTTCCCCCTCTCCTCCTTTTTTACCCCCCCGACAACCCCCCCCCCGCATGACCCCCTCTAGCTGAACCTCTTTACCCCCCGAAAACCCCCTCCCCCGTCATGACCCCCCCCTACCCTGAACCCCCCTTAAAAAACACCCCAAAAACCCCCTTTCCCCCCCCCCATGAACCCCCTATGCTAAACCCTTTTCCACCTCTCCTCTTTACACCCCACAACCCCCCCCCCCCTTTCAGTGAACCCCTCAAAGCTAAACCCCTTTTTAAACCACCCCGAAAACCCCCCTCCCCCGTCAGTAAAACCCCAAAAAAATGCTGAACCTTCCACCTCTCCCTTTACAAACCCCGACAACCCCCCCCCGTCATAAACCCCCCTCTATGCTAAACCTCTTTAAAAACCCGACAACCCCCCCCCGTCAGTGACCCCCTCAAAGCTGAATCTTTTTAAAAAAAACCCCGAAACCCCTCCCCCGTAAGTGCCCCCCTCTATGTTTAAAACCTCTTTAAAAACCCGAAAACCCCCTCCCCCGTTCCCCCAAGTGAACCCCCCCCCCCCCCTATGCCCAGGAACCTTTTTAAAACCCCGAAAAACCCCCCCCCCGTCATAAAACCCCCTTAAATTCCCCCCCGGAAACCCCCCACTTCCACCCCCGACAACCCCTCCCCCTTTTTCCATTTTTGAACCCCCTTCTATCCCTTAACCCCCCCCCACCCCCGCCTTTTTTGCCCCCTCCCCTTTAATTTGAATGTTTTCCCCCCCCGGCACGCCCCCCCAGCCCCCCCTAAATTTTCCCCCCCCCCTTTCATTTTTTTTTTTAGTTCCCATCATCCCCCCGAAAAAAGGTTTTTTTTTTTTTCCCCCCTTGGATTTGCCCATAAGGCCCAGAGCTTTTTTTCCCCACCCCGGATTGCCCTTTTTTTGGCCCACCCCCCGGGGATTTTTTGAAGTTCCCCCGGAATTTACCAATTTTAGGACCTTTCCCCACCCCCCCCCTTTTTCCCAACCCCCAATCCTCTTTTGGGGGGGGGGGGGGGGGGTTTCTTTTGGGGGGGGGGGGGGGGGGGGGGGGGGGGGGGGGGGGGGGGAAACCCTTTTTGGGGGGGGGGGGGGGGGGGGGCCACCTTTTTTCCTTTTTTTTTTTTCCGGGGGGGGGGGGGGCCCGGGGGGGGGGGGGATTTGGGGGGGGGGGGTTTTTAATTTTGGGGGGGATTTTTAAGGGGGTTCTTTGGGGGGGGGTTGGGGGGGGGGGGGGGTTTGGGGGGGCCCCACCTTTTTTTTCCCACCCGGGGGGTTTGGGGGGGGGGGGGGGGGGCCCCAGGGGGGGGGGGCCCTTTTTTGGGGGGGGGGGGTCTTTTGGGGGGGGGGGGGGGGGGGGGGTTTTTTTTTGGGGGGGGGGGTTTTTTTTTTTTTCAACCCTTTGGGGGGGGGGGGGGGGGGGGGGGGGGGGGGGGGGGGGGGGGGGGGGGGGGGGGGGGGGGGGGGACCCTTATTGGGGGGGGGGGGGGGGGCCCGGGGGGTTTTTGGGGGGGGGGGGGGGGGGGGGGGGTTTTTGGGGGGGGGGGGGGGGGGGTTTTTGGGTTGGGGGGGGGTTTGGGGGGGGGGGTTTTTGGGGGGGGGGGTGGGGTTTTTTTTTGGGGGGGGGGGGGGGTTGGGTTTGTTTTTGGGGGGTTGGGGGGGGTGCCCCTCCCAATGGTCGACTGTTTTTCCTTTTCTTTTCGTTTGAAATCGTTGTTCGTTTTTTTTCTGATGGGCTGGGGAAATTAAAACCCCGTTTATTTGGGTGGTTTTTTTGTTTGTTTTCCCGGGGGTGGCGGGGAATTCAAACCGTTTATTTGGGGTGGTTTTTTTGGTTTTTGTTTTCTAGGGGCTGTGGATTAAAACCGTTTACTGGGGTTTGTTTGTTTGTTTTCCCTGATAGGATGTGAATGATCCCCTTTCACCCCCAAACCTGCCTCTCCTTCTCTCTCCACCCTTTTCCTCTTCTCTCCTCCTCTCTCCTTTTCACCCCCTCTCCCTCTCTAAACCCCCTTGTTACCGCGGGTAAATCGGCTCACTTCTTTACCTATTACCCCCCCCCTAACTTTAAAAACGTGCTCTTCTATCCTACTTGGGCAGTCTCATTTCGTCTCCCCCTACTCTTTTAACCCTGACACACTCTCTTAAGCCTCCATTCAGACCCTCCAACCTGCAAAACCCCAAACTGTCTTCTCTTTCGAAACGCATCCCCCTTGTAACCTAGGGTTCTTCTCACTTTTAGCAAGCTTAACTAAGAAACAGATGGCAGCACTTAAAACCTTGCTCCCCAAAGGGGGGGCTTTAAATTACTGCTCTTTTATTCAATTGAAGGGCACTAATTTTCTCCCGGTCACTTTCCCCAGAGAAAAGGTGGAACACAAAACATCAAAAAAAATCCCGAAAGGGTTTTCGGGGCGTGAAGGCCCGGGGGTTGGGGGGTCGGGGAGGGGGGCTGAGGGGGGAAAAAATCAAATTCTATCCGGGGTTATTTCCCCGGGGCCCAACACAGACAGGAGCGGGGCCCAAAACAACGCCCGCCTCGTTGCGTCCATGTCGCCCCCGGGCCCCCCCCGACAAACCGGGGGGGGCGTCCTGTCTGTCAGCGGTTTGGGCAAACTCCTTTTGAAAAAGTGAGAAGGAGGAGAAAAAAGGGAGGCCGTGTAAAGGGCCCGGATGGAAGAAAAAATTGCCCCACCCTCCGCCCCGAACTCCCCTCCCCATCTTGCGCTGGGGCCCACCACATCCTTAACACCTCCAGTTTTTTCTTTTTGCGCCCTGCGCGTGCGTGCACACGCACGCCAAAGCCCGCACGAAAAGCACGCACGCACGCACGCACGGGACGAACGGGAGACCCCCCCAAAGCGCGCACGCCACAACGCCCACAAAACACACCCACACACACCACACACACAAAAACACACACCCACACACACACACAACACACACACTCGACCGCGGGGCGCCGCGCGCGCGCACCACGCACGCCCCGCGCAACCCCCACACACAAAACCCAAAACCCCAACACCACATGGGGGTTTTTTTCCCCGGGGTGCCCCCGCCCCCCCGTTCCCCCCCCATACAAAAACATTCTCAAAAAGGGGAAGTAAACCCTTTGGGGGCCAGTTTTGAACCAAAAATGTACGGAATTTTCATGTCTTTTTCATTTTTTAGGGGGGGTTGGGGGTGGTGGTTTGGGGGGTGGGGACCATGTGTAAAAAGGGCGGGGGGGGGGTGGGGTGTCTGTTTTTTTTTTTTTTCTTTTTCTTTTCTTTTTTGTTTCCCTTTTTTTTTCCCCCTCCCCCCCCCCCCCCCCCCCCCCTCCCAAAGGCAGGGTGAAAAACAGTGTTTCTCTGGGGCCTCCCCCGCACCTTCGGGTGTTTCTTTTTCTTTTTTGCCCTTTAAATAGGCGACCCTTGGAAAAAAGGTCCCCCCCCAAGGTGAGGAAAAAAACCCCCTGACCACAGGAAAAATCCTGTTTTAACCTGGAAAGACTACAACTTGGAATTCCCCTCCTTTTAGGGCACATAAGACCGATGGCGAAAAAACTTTGGGGTGTCTGGGGTGGCCCCTGTCTTTTTTCCCGTCTGTGGGGAGGGGGGGTTGGGCGGGGGGTGTGCTCGGGAGCTGGAGGGGGGCCCCCTTTTTCCCCCTGGGGTCTGCAGTCAAGAAAAACGGGCTGGTACACCCATGGGGATGCAAATTTTTAAAGGGGTTATGAAAACTGCCCTCCTGTATCCCAATTTTTCCTCTGGGGGGGAGGAGCATTAAATTCCCCTTTATATCTTAATGGAGTGTCCCCCGGGGTTTTCCTGGGACCCAACGTCAAAAACGCGCAGGCCCCCCAAGGGTGGTAACAGGACTGCCTCAAAAAGGGAGGGGAAAGACAGTGCTTCTCTGGGGCCCCCCCCAGCACCCGGGTGTTTCTTTTTTTTCTTTTCTTTCCCAGGCTCCCCCTGGAAAAAAGGTCCAGCGAACCCGGGGGGAAAGAAACCCCCTACCACAGGGGAAAATCCTGTTTTCAGTGGAAAAAACCCACAACTTTTGGGTTCTCTCTTTTAGGGCACATAAGACCGTAAGGCGAAACTTGGGTGGGTCTTTGGGGTGGCACAAGGCTTCATCTTTCCCGTGGGGAGGGGGGGTTGGGTCTGTGGGGGTGCACGGGAGCTGGAAAGGGGGGCCTTTTTTTGCCGGGCTCTGCATCATGAAATACGGGGTGGTTTCAAAAACCCCCGGGGGGCTACTTTAAAAGGGTGTTAAGAGCTGCAAAACCTTAGTCTAAATTTTACCTCGTTCAGGGGCATTATGTCCCTTGATAAACCTAATGGAGTTCCTGTGCGTGCCTTTTTTACCCCTCGGCAACACAAACGCAAAGGGCCCCCAAGGGGGGAAAAGGGCGCCTAAAGGGAAAGGGGAAGACAGTGCTTCCCCTGGGTCCTCCCCAGCAAATTTGGGGTTTCTTTTTTTTCCGTTAAAATAGGCTGACCCTGGAGAAAAAGGCCACGACGGGGAGGAAAGACCCACTGAACCACAGGGGAAAATCCTTTTGACCCGTGGGAAAAAACAACAACTTTGGATCCTCTTTTAGGGGAAATAAGAACCGTAAGGGGAAACTTGGCTTTTTGTCGGATGGCACTGTCTTTAAACTTCTGGGCGGGGGGGTTGGGCCGTGGGGTTTTGCTCGGCAGCTTGGGGGGGGCCTTTTTTCGCCGGTGGGGTCCCGCAGTCTGAAAAAACGGGCTGGAAAACCCATGGGGAAGCTACTTTAAAACGGGTTTTGACTCATCCTGTAGTCAATTTACCCCCCCCTGTTTTAGGAGCAGTTTTGTCCCTTGATATCTTAAAGGGGGTGGGCCCCGTGCGTGGGCCGTACCCATCGTCAACCCAGCGCCCGGCCTCCCCCAAAGGGGGGTAAAAGGGCTGCCTAAAGGGAGGGGGAAGACATGCTTTTCTGGGTCCTCCCCACACCCCTTTTGGGGGGTTTTTTTTTTTCTTCGTATGTGTCCGGGGGGGGGTGGGGTTCCCGTTTTTTTTGTTTTTTTTTTTCTTTCCTTTTTTTTTTTTCATTTATCTCCCCCCCCCCCCCCCCCCCCCCCCCCCTTCTTTTCCTTTTTGGGAAGGGACCCCCCCGTCACTCTCAAACCACCTACCCCCCTCACCTTGCGAAAATATCCCATCCCTTTTTAACCCCAGACTCCGGCCCCGCCCTCTTCCCCCCCCCCCCCCCCCCCCCGGCCCCCTTTTCAAAACCCCTTTCCCAAACCCCTCCATCCTGACCCTTTTTTCATACACCCCCAAACTGCGAATTCCCACAAACCCCATCACCCCCCCCATCCCGATCCCCCCCCTTTCGCTCCCCAAAGTAAAAATTTCCCCCAGCATGCAACCCTCTCCCCGCCATTTGTAGTTTCCCGATGTTGTGGAAAAACTTGGCATAGAATATACCGCAAACCCGGGCCCTAAGGCGAAGATCCATAACCCCTTTCCCCCCCTTTCCCCGCAGGTGAGATATTTCCCACTCGCAGCCAAAAAGCTAACCCTCCACCCGCCAGAGGCGGGCAAAAGTCCCCCCGCTCTTTTCTTTTTAATGAAACTTTGGGAATTAAATTTACTCCCTGGTCACATTCTGTGGCCCGCGGGAACGCAGACAACGACGGACGTCTGAAAAAGGGATTTTCCCGGGGGCAGGAAAAGGGTGTGCGGGGGTTTTGTGTGTGTGCGTGCTGCGTGCGTGCGTGCGGCGTTTGTTTGTGCGGGGCGTGCGTGCGTGCGGGGTGGGGGTAGTGTGGGTGTGTGGTGTGTGTGTTGGTGTGTTTTGGGGTGGGTGTGTAGGGGGAGGGGGGGGGTTGGGGAGGGGGCTGTGAAGGGGGGGGGGGGGGGGGGGGGGGGGGGGGGGGAATCCAATTTTTATTGTCCAACCCTTGGGGTCAATGCAGGCAGCCCCGTTTTGTTTCCCCCTCACGAGCCCCCTCCGGAAAACAGAGTGGCTTCCCCCGTCCCCCTCAGCAGTTTTTGGCAAAATCTCCCCTGGAGACCGGGTAGGAATGGAAAAAGGGAGCCCCGTTTTTGTGACAAAAACAAAAAGACAATTGGGCCCGGGACCCGCCCCCCTCCCTCTAAAAACCAGTACTTTCCCCCCCTTCCCAAACCTCCGCGTCCTTTTTTCCCCTCTCTCTCTCTTCCCCTCCTCTCTTTCTCCCCTCTCTCCCCTCTCTTCTCCACCTTTTCCCCCTTTTCTCTCTCTCCTCTTCTCCACACACACACCACAAACCACACACGCACGCACGCAAAGCCCCGCACGCAAAGCCCAAAACAAAGCAAAAGCACCACGCACGCACGCAAAGCACGCACCACCACGCACAACACACACCACACACCCCCACACACCCTTTTTAAAGGGATTGGGCCATAGCATACCAAAAAGGACCCCCCAAAAAACAAAGAACACCCGGTCGGTTTTTTTTTAAGATTTTTTGTTTTTCTTTTTTAATTTTTTAGGGGAAAAGGGTAGGAGTTAAAATAGGGTTTTGTGGGGGGGAAAACCCCCGTTTTTTCCTTAAGTGGGAAAAACAATACTTTGACACTAAACTCCCCCCCTCCCCCACCTCACTCCCACCTCGCCCCCTTTTAAAAAACCCCCCCCCCCCCCCCCCCCCCCCCCCCCCACACCCCCTTTCCCACCTACACTCCTTTAAAAATGATTTTCCCCCCCTTTGGGGTGAAACTCCCCCAAAACTATCTTGCTTTCCTTTTAGGTGTTGTAGGAAAAACCCCCCAAAACGGTGCACTGCACTGCAAACCTCCGGACAAATGGGCCCAAACCCCTGCTGCTTTCCCCCCCGGAAACCCCCGTCCCTTCCCCCTTTTTTCCCAAACCCAAACGCCATAAAAACCCTCATCTTCCAGTTTTTGTCGTTTTATTAGTCTCCAAACCATTGTTTTTGAATCTAGTTTTTCATCTCTGAGTCTGAGAGTCCCGGAAATCCCTCCCAAACCCTTTTCACTAAACTCCCCCAACCAACACATTCCCACCCCTCCCACCCCTCCCAAAGGCCACTTATTTTTTTTGTTTGTTTGTCTCTTTTGGGTTTTTTTTTCCCGGGGAAAAGGGTTTCAAATGTATGCATCCCTTTTTTCCCCCAAAACCCCTCCCGCTCAAATTTTTACCCTTTTCCTTTTCCCTCCCACTGAAATTTTCAAACCCATTGGGAACCGACCCCCGTCTGCCCGCCATGGGGAAACCCCCCTTGGGGCCCGAGGTTTTGGGCCCTTTTCAAACCCTTTTTTTTATTCCAAACGCACAAGATTCATTCTTTTCCCAAAAATCACACGACCACAAACAAGGCAGGTAACAAGGCAACATCAGATCACCTGAAATAGTTTTGAATTGAACATAAGGCGTGGGTGCGGATGAGGATCAGCGGGGAGCAGGGTGGGGTGGCATGGGGGACGAGTCTATGGGGACAGTCCACGGCGATATAGGGGGAGCATGGTGGGTGGCAAGGGGGACGATGCTATGGGGACAGTCCACGGCGATATAGGGGAGCATGGTGGGGTGGCAAGGGGGACGATGCTATGGGGACAGTCCACGGCGATATAGGGGGAGCAGGGTGGGGAGGCAAGGGGGACGATGCAATGGGGACAGTCCACGGCGATATAGGGGGACAGGGTGGGGTGGCAAAGGGGACGAGTCTATGGGGACAGTCCACGGCGATATAGGGGGAGCATGGTGGGGTGGCAAGGGGGACGATGCTATGGGGACAGTCCACGGCGATATAGGGGAGCAGGGTGGGAGGCAAGGGGACGATGCAATGGGACAGTCCACGGCGATATAGGGGAGCAGGGTGGGGTGGCAAAGGGGACGAGTCTATGGGGACAGTCCACGGCGATATAGGGGGAGCAGGGTGGAATGGCAAGGGGGACGATGCTATGGGGGACAGTCCACGGCGATATAGGGGGAGCAGGGTGGGGTGGCAAGGGGACGATGCTATGGGGACAGTCCACGGCGATATAGGGGGAGCAGGGGGAGGTGGCAAGGGGGACGATGCAATGGGACAGTCCAGCGCGATATAGGGGAGCAGGGTGGGGTGGCAAGGGGACGAGTCTATGGGGGACAGTCCACGGCAATATAGGGGGAGCAGGGTGGAGTGGCAAGGGGGACGAGTCTATGGGGACAGTCCACGGCGATATAGGGGGAGCAGGGTGGGGTGGCAAGGGGACGATGCTATGGGACAGTCCACGGCGATATAGGGGGAGCAGGGTGGGGTGGCAAGGGGGACGATGCTATGGGGACAGTCCACGGCGATATAGGGGGAGCAGGGTGGGGTGGCATGGGGGACAAGTCTATGGGGGACAGTCCACTGCGATATAGGGGGAGCAGGGTGGGGTAGCAAGGGGGACGATGCTATGGGACAGTCCACGGCGATATAGGGGGAGCAGGTGGGGTGGCAAGGGGGACGAGTCTATGGGGGACAGTCCACGGCGATATAGGGGGAGCAGGGGGAGGTGGCAAGGGGGACGATGCAATGGGACAGTCCAGCGCGATATAGGGGGAGCAGGTGTGGGTGGCAAGGGGGACGAGTCTATGGGGGACAGTCCACGGCAATATAGGGGGAGCAGGGTGGAGTGGCAAGGGGACGAGTCTATGGGGACAGTCCACGGCGATATAGGGGAGCAGGGTGGGGTGGCAAGGGGACGATGCTATGGGGGACAGTCCACGGCGATATAGGGGGAGCAGGTGGGGTGGCAAGGGGGACGATGCTATGGGGACAGTCCACGGCGATATAGGGGGAGCAGGGTGGGGTGGCAAGGGGGACGATGCTATGGGGGACAGTCCACGGCGATATAGGGGGAGCAGGGTGGGGTGGCAAGGGGACGATGCTATGGGGACAATCCACGGCGATATAGGCGGTGGCGATGTCATCCAAAACAGTCCTTCACCGGTCCGGTGGCCAGATCCAACCCACCCAGCAGGCGGAGAGTTCTTTCAGTTGGAAGGGTTTGCATTATCTCCCTTGGAAACGTACTCGGTTGGGACAGGAAAGGCACACCTTGGACTGGGACAGGAAGACTGATTGCCACCCCCCCCCCCCCCCCCCCCCCCCCGCACCAACCCATCCCTCTCACATTCCATCCCATCCCTATACTCTTCCTCCCATCGCCCCCTCCATTACCTCATCCATCAAACACACACACACACACACACACACACACACACACACACACACACACACACACACACACACACACACACACACACACGATCGGAATAGCTCGATTGGTAGAGCGCCGGACTCGCACTCTTGGTGATCCTGGGGTTGCGGGTTCGAATCTCCGCTGGGGGCCTTTTCGTACAAGGGGATTTTACCCTCGGAGTTAACATTGGTTCTGACTCCATTCCCCACACAGTGCTTCGAATGACACTATAAACCCAGGTTCCGTGTGTGAACGCACGCATAACATATTGCACATACGTAAAAATCCATTGCCAACTTTCGGAAGAGAAAGCCAGTTTGGCCGTTGGTATAGATGGCACGTTACACATTACATGCACTTTGCGTGACAATTCGAAGGAATGAAAGAGTTGTTAAATCGAATGAACGATATTGAACGATACTGACTGGATGACACGGGAAACGACTGAATGAAGAGCCAGCTGGCAGCTCTTCAGTCGGCTCTACCCAGGTAGGCGGCCCGTTGTGTAAACGAGAATAAGGATTGTAAAGCGCTTAGGGCTTGGTCTCTGGCCGAGGATAGGCTCTATATAAGCACTCTCTTAAATGAAAAACAAACAAAAAAAAACAAAACAGAGAGAGAGAGAGAGAGAGAGAGAGAGAGAGAGAGAGAGAGAGAGAGAGAGAGAGAGAGAGAGAGAGAGAGATTTGTAATAGTCTGTATGATTCAGAAGCAATTGGAGTATTTTTAATGTTTAATGCTGACTGTTCTAACTCAATCAACCCATCCTTAACCCTAACATACCTGCCCACCCCGCCTAGGCATCCACTTCATCGTTCCCTCACTCTCTATCTTCCACCCTTTTACACTCTTACCCTGACCCGCCCGTCCCCACTCCCCTAAAACAACGTTTTCTTCAAACACGCGTCTTGTCTCGAGTCATCCTCAAACACACATCTTGAGTCATACATCTGTGCTTTTCTCTGACGTCGCTGCAGGTTTCGTGCAGAGAGGGAACGCACTTTGAGCGGAGGTGGAAAGTTCCTTAGCCCCCCCCCCCCCCCCCCCCCCCCCCCCCCCCCCCCCCCCCACACACACACCTCCACCTTGTCCCCCTCCCCAAGCACCTACCTCCCTCCCTTTCCCCACAGTGATTCCCGACCTTTCACCCCTCACCCTGACACCGCCAGTATCACGCCTCCTGTATCACTCTGGTCAACCGGTTGTTTGTTTGTTTGTTTGTTTGTTTTTTCTTCTTCTTTTTTTTAAATTTCCTAATCAGCTATGGCTTGATTTACAGCCCTCCCTAACTTCCCCCTTCTTTTCACCCTGTGTTGCCTCCCTTTCTTCCCAACCCAGACAGGCTGGCAAACTACTAGCGGAAGTAATCCACGTCTACTACAGGCAACGGGAAGATTTGGTGCCAGAGGCGGGCTATTGTCACCCTTCTTTTTCCTCACTACAGCGGGATGCACTCTTCTGTTCGGTCGGTCACACGAGCACCAAGCGAGGCAGGAGAAAAACCAGACAACAGCGAGTGGCGTGAAACGGTTGTGGGAGTGAGGAGAGAGAGAAGAGATGGGGAGGGGGAGAGAGAGAGGGGGGGTGAGACTGGAGACCGTGGAGGTAGACGGAAGAGTTGGGGTGGGGGTGGGGGTAGGGTCGGGAAGCCATCCAGTTCTAAAGGGCCTGTCTATGACAACACTGGCAGGGACTGTGTCAGTCTCGGGCGGCAGAGCACATCTACACGGGCCAGGTCCAGTCCAGCTAACAAGGGTTTTCTTTCCACATCTTTACGGGCCAGGTCCAGTCCAGCTAACAAGGGTTTTCTTTCCACATCTTTACGGGCCAGGGCCAGTCCAGCTAACAAGGGTTTTCTTTCCACATCTTTACGGGCCAGGGCCAGTCCAGCTAACAAGGGTTTTCTTTCCACATCTTTACGGGCCAGGGCCAGTCCAGCTAACAAGGGTTTTCTTTCCACATCTTTACGGGCCAGGTCCAGTCCAGCTAACAAGGGTTTTCTTTCCACATCTTTACGGGCCAGGGCCAGTCCAGCTAACAAGGGTTTTCTTTCCACATCTTTACGGGCCAGGGCCAGTCCAGCTAACAAGGGTTTTCTTTCCACATCTTTACGGGCCAGGGCCAGTCCAGCTAACAAGGGTTTTCTTTCCACATCTTTACGGGCCAGGTCCAGTCCAGCTAACAAGGGTTTTCTTTCCACATCTTTACGGGCCAGGGCCAGTCCAGCTAACAAGGGTTTTCTTTCCACATCTTTACGGGCCAGGGCCAGTCCAGCTAACAAGGGCTTTCTTTCCACATCTTTACGGGCCAGGGCCAGTCCAGCTAACACGGGTTTTCTTTCCACATCTTTACGGGCCAGGTCCAGTCCAGCTAACAAGGGTTTTCTTTCCACATCTTTACGGGCCAGGGCCAGTCCAGCTAACAAGGGTTTTCTTTCCACATCTTTACGGGCCAGGGCCAGTCCAGCTAACAAGGGTTTTCTTTCCACATCTTTACGGGCCAGGGCCAGTCCAGCTAACAAGGGTTTTCTTTCCACATCTTTACGGGCCAGGGCCAGTCCAGCTAACAAGGGTTTTCTTTCCACATCTTTACGGGCCAGGGCCAGTCCAGCAAACAAGGGTTTTCTTTCCGTTATCAGTTTGGACATCGACTCCCTTGGAAGCAAAATACACTGGGCAGCAAAGTGTAACCAC
>CM031611.1:85784546-85819546 GCA_018398815.1 Conus ventricosus | reverse complement strand
CTCTAGAGAAAATAACGCTAAACTCTTCTTCAAAATGTTTGACTGTCAAGTTCAACCCATTCTAACTTATGGAGCAGAAATTTGGGGGCTTTCTGCAGACCATACAGCAATTGAAAGAGTACATCTATTTGCTATTAAACGTCTTTTTAATGTTAGTATACAGACATCCAATACTCTTATATATTGCGAAAGCAACAGACATCCATTGTATATACAAACCTACACTAAATGTATAAAGTACTGGTTAAAACTTACCGTGATGGATGAACACCGTATACCAAAGAAAGCTTATAATATGTTGTATACACTTCATTCCAATGGGAAAAAGAACTGGGTCACTAAGGTGAGCGATACCTTATCTAAATATGGTTTCCGCTTCGTTTTCGACAATCACGGAGTGGGCGATACTAAATCTTTTCTCTCTGCTTTTAAACAAAGACTGCTTGATTGCCACTTGCAAGAACTAGACTCTAACTTCAGGGTAAAGAAAAGTACACTTTCTACTCATCATTTAGACAATTGTGTGTACTCACTCCGTCGAAATGGGAATTGCCCATTTTGTCCAAATGTTGAAGAAACAGAATTCCATTTCATTATCATATGCGAACAATACAGGGCTCTGCGTCAGTTATACATACCAGAAAAATATTATTTAAAGCCAAATGCTTTTAAACTAACTCTGTTACTATCCAACTCAAGAATATGTATACCTCTTGCCTTGTATTTGTCAAAAGCGTTCAAACTCAGAAACGACTTAATGCGTCACGCTTAACCTGTATCGCGATTTACGGATTATGATTCAAGTGAGCGAGAGAAAGAGAGAGAGAGAAAGAGAGAGAGAGAGAGAGAGAGAGAGAGAGAGAGAGAGAGAGAGAGAGAGAGAGAGAGAGTGTGTGTATATGTGTGTGTGTGTGTGTGTGTGTGTGTGTGTGTGTGTGTGTGTGTGTGTGTGTGTGTGTGCGCGCGCGCATGGGAGTGAATGTGTATAACGTGCGCGCTGATCGTGCACATGCGTGTAACTTTTGTCTTTTACTTTGGATGACTTCCCTTACCCCACCTGTCCCTGTTATGACATGGGCAAATGGCCTATTCATTAAATCAGTTCGTTCGTTCGTTCGTTCGTTCTCTCTCTCTCTCTCTCTCTCTCTCCTCTCTTCTCTCTCTCTCTCTCTCTCTCTCTCTCTCTCTCTCTCTCTCTCTGCATTGATCTATACAAAACAAGCCTAGCTTACTCTGGACCATATGTCTGGAACTCACTTTCACCGAATCTACAAAACATAAATACTTTAAAACCTTTTAAGGAACATTTGCATAAATATTTTATGTCTCAGTAACTTAATTATACAATTACAATGATCAGCGCCCATTCGCAAAGTCTTCTGTGTACCATACTTTGAATAAATCGTCAAAACATAAACCTACTCCGTTAAAATCGCTCATCCCCACTCCCACTCTTTCTACCATCCCCTTTCTCCTCCCCCTACCTACCATTCTCTCTTCCCCACCCCCCTCTGACCTCTCTCTCTGTAGTTTTGTTTGTTTGTTTGTAAGTTTCCTTCTGCTTTACCATCCCCCATCTCATTAGTACTTTTATGAAGAGTTTGCTTATCATTGTAGAATTAGATTACCATGTTGCTATGTTGAATTGTCAGTATGAATGATGTGTGCTGAAATAATGTATGCATGACAAGGACAGATTGTAAGACTATGATTTGGCCTAAAATCTTCATCTTTGTGTATTAAAGAGCAATCAATCAATCAATCAATCAATCAATCAATCTCTCTCTCTTAATGATCTCCATCTTTATATTGAGGATTCATTTGAACTCTATCGTGATGATACCACTGTCCACACAAGTAGGTCCATCTTAGAAGCTATTTTCATTTCATTAAGAAAAAGAAAAAAAGAATGTTCATATCGTAAGTAATTGGTCCTTCGAATGAGACTATAAACCGAGGTTCCGTGTGTGAACGCATGCATAACATCTTGCACACACGTAAAATCCCATCACCAACTTTCGGAAGAGTAGGCCAGTTTGGCCGTTGGTATGGATGACACGTTACACATAGCATGCACCCTGCGTGAGAATTGGAAAGAATGAAGGAAGTAAGGAAAATGAGTGATTGATATTGAACGATACTGACTGGATGACACGGGAAACGACTGAATGAAGCGCCAGCTGGCAGCTCTTCAGTCGGCACTATCCAGGTAGGCAGCCCATTGTGTAAACGAGTGTTGATTGTAAAGTGCTTAGAGCTTGGCCTCTAGCCGAGAATAGGCGCTATATAAGTATTCATTATTATTATTATTATTATTATTATTATTATTATTATTATTATTGGTGCGGTGTAAATCATATATCACTGAATCCGAACACAACAAAATTGATTGCTAATAACAACAAGACAAAGAAGACGAAACATAACCCCGCAGTTTCCGTCTGTTTTTGTCAGTAATCAAGAAATTGAAGTTTGGGATAACAATCGAGTTTTAGGTGTACAGATTTATTATAATCTTTCATGGTCTCAACTCCTTCACAGTTTATGCAGTAAATCAATCTCCAGAAGAGAGAGAGAAAAAAAAAAAAAAAAAAAAGAAAGAAAGAAAGAAAATCTATCAGCTGTGCAGGATCAAGCATTTTCTTTCAAACCGTCATGCCAGAAAGTTATTCCTACATGCGTGGTAATGGCGTATGATAAATTCCCTGAGAATGTTATTTTGCTTACGTGGTAATTCTCCACGAAAGCAATTTTACACGTCTGGTAATTATTTCCCTGTGAATATGTTTTGCTTGTGTGGCAGTTCATCACGGCTGAAAACAAAGTATTGTTTAGCAGTTTTCTCTAATATTTGTACTTGTAAAATATTTTGTTACACATTTGTTACCGTAGAAGAATTTAGTATCACGTTATTAAATCGTCGCAATTGCCTTTGTCGCGCAGATTCTATTCAAGGAAGTCACTGATGTTTTCATATCCGAAACCAGTGTGTGACGAGTACTGTCCCTTGGAATATTGGACGCCGTTTCACGTGTTTGCAGCTGGAAAAAGAGTGACGCATAACACTATGGTAGAGACCACCCCTCTCTCTCTCTCTCTCTCTCTCTCTCTCATAACACAGGTCTATATATTTATAATGTTTGTGTCTTAATATCCTTAATCTCTACAGGGACAATGACCAGATGGAAATAACTTCCTCTTGGTTGTTTGCTGCCATTGTGAATGAAGATCAGTCAGTCAGTCAATCAATCAATCAAGCAAACAATCGATCGATCGATCTATCAATCAGTCTGTCAATGAATCAATCAGCCTGTCTGCATCTCTCTCTCTCTCTCTCTCTCTCCTCTCTCTCTCCTCTCTCTCTCTCTCTCTCTCTCTCTCTCTCGTTTCACATGTTTCTTCGCGTATTTTCTTTTAATCTTATGTCATTGTCCGAACTCAGGGCGAAGACTGGATGTGACACTGCGCACTAGCACTTACCTATTACCCTCGTAAATCACGGTTGGTCTGGTCAGGTATTCTCGCTCTCTGTGAGTATAGTTTTGTTTGTGTGATTATTTTATGGAATCTTAATTTCGCTTGCATGGGAGTTCTCTGTAAATATAATTTTGTTTGTGTGGTACTTCTCTGACAAATGATTTTGCTTACTCGGTCATTCATCATGAATGTGATTGTGCTCGTCTAGTAATTCCCTGTGAATATATTTTGTTTGTGTTGCAGTTCATCACGGTTGAAAACAAAGCGTTGCTTAACACTTTGGTGTGACATGAGAACTTTAAAAGTATTTTGTTACACATTTGTTCCCGAAGAATGATTTAGTATCACGAGAAATCGTTGCCACTGCCTTTGTCGAGCGAATGACTCTCAAGGACGTCACTAGTGTTTGCATACCAGAATCAGTGTGTGACGAATACTGTCCCTTGTAACATTCGAAAGCGTGTCAAATCTCGCAGCTTGGAAAAGACAGACGCATAATGCTATCTTAGAAACTGCTCTCTCTCTCTCTCTCTCCTCTCTCTCTCTCTCTCTCTCTCTCTCTCCTCTCCTCATCTCTCTCTCTCTCTCTCTCTCTCTGTCTCTCATAACACCTTTAGTTGTAAACAGGTCTATATTCATAGTGCTTGTGTGTTAATATCCTTAATCTCTACAGCGACAAGGACCAGATGAAAAAAGCTTCTTGCTTATTTGCTACACTTGCAAATAGAAATTAGACAGACAATCAAGCAACCAAGCACGCAAACAATCAATCAATCAATCAATCAATCAATCAACGAACAGATCAATAAATCGGTCAGTCAGTCAATCAATCAGTCAGTCAATCAATCAATCAGTTTTGTCTGTCAGCTTGCCTGCCTGCCTGCCTGCCTGTCTGTCTGTCTGTCTGTCTGTCCTCTCTCTCTCTCTCTCTCTCCTCTCTCTCTCTCTCTCTCTCCTCTCCCTCTCTCTCTCTCTCTCTCTCTCTCTCTCTTGTCATTATTCCTTATTATTCAAGACTCTGTCTTGAACTGATTCTTCATACGATATATCGTCCATTTAACATGTATTCTTATTTCCTGCGTACATGAAACGATTAACAAGTATAATGTCGCATGTCTGAATGCGTGCATGCGCCAGAATGACACTGTGTGTGCGTGCGGGCGCGCGCGCGTGTGTGTGTGTATGTGTGTGTGTGTGTGTGTGTGTGTGTGTGTGTGTGTGTGTGTGGTGTGTGTGTGTGTGTGTTATGAACGTATGCAGTTTGATTGTCACTTTTCAGATGGCACTTTCGATTTTCAACAGTTCACACACACACACACACACACACACACACACACACACACACACACACACACACACACACACACACACACACACACACATACACACAAATGAATTGCATTTTCATTAAACAATTGGACTCGGAATTCAAAGTTGGCATTCATAGAGATTTGAATTTGCCTTTCTTTAAGTCTTGTTTTTTCTCCTTTCTTTCTTTCAGCAGCAGCAGCAGCATAATCATAATAATAATAATAATAATAATAATAATAATAATAATAATAATAATGATGATGATAATGATAATAATAATAATAATAATAATAATAATAATAATAATAATAATAATAATAAAAAAATAATAATAATAATAATATTTTCTTAAAAGAAGAAGAATTGTTGGACAGAAATCTCGTCAGGCAGTCATAGAGACAGGGATTTTTTGTTAAGAGATATAGATACATGTTGCAGTAAGCTGCGCTTCATTAGAATCACCACTGATATAAAGGTAAGTCATTAAAGTGTGACATGTTCCAGATAAGGCAGAGATCGTATGGAATGTAGCAATATGTAAGCAGTGCGTTGGGCGGTGGATGTTTTACAAATGAAAGGACCGTCGACCTCGGAAACTTATCATAAGAGAAAAGAGAAATAGACGAACCACAGTGTTCCCTTCTGTTTAAGAAGCGTGTTTGCGTTTCAATATAATCGACATTCACTTAAAACAAAATCTGAAAAAAATGAACCAGATATTCATAGATTCGTATCTTCTTGATGTTTTTTTCTCTTTTCATTTTTTAATCAAATAACCAGGGGTATTCAAGTGCGCTAGTAGAGGACGGTGCACTGGAGAGATGAATACAACAGTTGTTTGTCAATTTGTCATACACATAATCCGTATGCAATTTTAACTTGGGAAAAAAAGGAATGATGATGATGGTGATGATGATGATGACGATGACGATGATGATGATGATGATGATAACAACAACAATAATAATAACAATAATAATAGCAATAATGATAATGATATTAATGATACAAACAGCAAATGTCAAAGAACCACAATATCTATAATGTCTGTAATATCTTACCAGTAATGCCAACGGTACCGCATTGGAAAAACTCGTGACCAATGACCGTGATTCAATCGATATCTAACAGAGACATGATATACAGGTACTTTGAAATGTCTCGCACTGCCTTGTTTGTCCTGACAATGACGTTTGTTTGCTGAAGTCAGCTTAAAGTCACAATAATCCCCTACTGTAAGCTAGTTTGTTCACCCAAAGGTGAAGCAGTCCCGTTCTTGCCTCGTGATATCGTTTGCAAGTCTTAGGGCACTAAGGCGTCACGGGAAACAACTCTGTTACTTTCATGCTGAGTTGTATCTAAAGTATTGTCCCTTAGATCATTGCCCAGCCTCTCCTGTATTTTCGACTAATTCGATTTTTCTAAAGCATTTCTGTCCTGATCAGTGATGTGCAGGTAAACACACCATTGAACTGAAGCAGCAACAAGCAATAAGTTTTGGTGTGCTCGGCTACTTGTATTTAATGACCAAAGTCAACTGGAAAATGAAGCTGTTTCATTTTGAATAACGTAAAACAGCATGCACCTTCCCCGAAGATGGAGTATGACTGCCTTAATGGCGGGATAAAAACGGTCATACACACAAAACTCCATTCCCTTTGTTGGGCAGATGGGATTGATCCTTGCCTGTCTGTACAGGGAGTGTCCGCAGGAGTATCAGCCTGCGTACACAGAAGAAGAAGAAAGAATAACGCAAAGAATTTCTTTTTCACTCCATTTCTTTAAAATAATGTTATCAACACAATCAATATCATGTCCTGTGTAAGTCTACTGTCAGCTGTGAGTGTACGATTGCTTATCGGATGATCAATTCCCCCTCCCCTTCTGCATGCGAAATGACTTCAACGTTACGTTGTCTTTTGAAGCCGTCTGTGAGAACGAAATGTACAAGCGTTGTTGCACAAAACACACAGGACTGATACCTGTACGTCATGGACCAGATCAGACCCCATTTTGGGACACTTTTAACCTTGAATGATGATTAAACAGGGGGAAAAACAGACACATACTTTATGAGCCCTTTTGAAAACAAGCACATCGACCGACACAATCGTAGCAACCAGTTTGATACACCCGTGGTTTTGCAGTCAGTGGACCATTCGTGTCACAGTTGGTTGTGGTTCGGCTCGATCCCTAAATAACGAGAGACCAGAAAACGTGCTTTCTGGTGTCTTTGAATCAAACATATCACCAAACACATTGATGAAAATATGAAACGCACATGGCTGTTTAGTCAATGCACCACACCATTCCATACTCAAGGTTGGTGCATGTCAGTCCTGACATGACGACAGGGGAAACACGAACACGTAGCTAAATCATGAACACACTGACGAACACGCTGATATTATCACCCACTTTAAAGTATATCATTACAAGTTTATGATATGCCAATGACTTTTCTTACTCAGCATTGAGATACAGTGGACCTTAAGATGGAAATGTGAGAGTTCTAACAGATTGACGTACTGTGCGAGTTCATACCAAATGTAGACTCTAAATAAAACCCATTGACAGACGCACTGACCAAAAACCAGTTTGATGCCGTTTAACATTCATTACTGTTTAGTGGATGCCCCTATCCAATTCAAAGTCAAATTTCATGCAAATTAGTCCATATAAAAAATAGGAATAGGAGAGGCCCAAAACACAGATGTTCGATAGAGCGTATGTATTACACTCATCAACAGACACCACGATCAAAAGTGTTTGATGTATAATAAAGTATGGTTGTTTCTATTTATTACACTCATCAACAGACACCACGATCAAAAGTGTTTGATGTATAATAAAGTATGGTTGTTTCTATGTATTACACTCATCAACAGACACCACGATCAAAAGTGTTTGATGTATAATAAAGTATGGTTGTTTCTATGTATTACACTCATCAACAGACACCACGATCAAAAGTGTGATGTATAATAAAGTATGGTTGTTTCTATGTATTATACTCATCAACAGACACCACGATCAAAAGTGTTTGATGTATAAAAAAGTATGGTTGTTTCTATGTATTACGATCATCAACAGACACCACGATCAAAAGTGTTTGATGTATAATAAAGTATGGTTGTTTCTATGTATTACACTCATCAACAGACACCACGATCAAAAGTGTTTGATGTATTAATAAAGTATGGTTGTTTCTATGTATTACACTCATCAACAGACACCACGATCAAAAGTGTTTGATGTATTGATAAAGTATGGTTGTTCCACGCATTCCTCACTCCATACTGACTGCCGCACAAAGAAAGAAGAGGGAAAAAAAAGGGGGGAGAGAGAGAGAGAGAAGAGAGAGAGAGAGAGAGAGAGAAGAGAGAGAGAGAGAGAGAGAGAGAGAGAGAGAGAACGAACGAACGAACGAACGAACGAACGAACGAACGAAATTTGTTTAATGAGGGAAAAGAATAAGCACATAGCAGGCTTGTTTGCATCTTGCCCTCAAAAATGAAAAAGAAACATTCCAAACACAAAAGCCACCCTCCACACCCCAACCATTAACCAAACATCCACCTGTCGAACAATCCTTTCAAAGCAATAATAATAGCAATAACAACATCAATGAATGATAATGATTAAAAATGATAACATTACAATTCAAATATAACCCCATGCGCACATATACACATATGTATTGTCAAACATTACATCTATCGAATAGCATGATCTGAAAAGATAGAAATACAGAACACATAATAATCACAAATATAAATCCACATGATAGTAAATCAATATTGAAACCTAGAATCTGTTCCGGAAGGGGCGTACAACACACATTTTTGCGCCCTCCAGATTCGCACGCAATTTCCCTTTCCTCTCTATCCCGTGTTCTCTGCAAACAATTCCATCCTCGCCCCTCGTAACAAACACCCCACCTCACCCCGTCTACCCCTCCGTTCACAACCAACCCTACTCAAACAGAGAGAGAGAGAGAGAGAGAGAGAGAGAGGAGAGAGAGAGAGAGAGAGAGAGGCCGGATATAAAAGCAAATATTCACTTACCATAAGGATCAGGAGATGCTGTTCATGTATTGCGTCATAAGGTGTGTTTGATATTTGTTTTTAAAGACTCGGAGGCTTGTATTTACATCGAATGAAGTTATAACAGAATTCCATAAGCAGCCACCAAGTACAACAAGCTTGATTTAAACAGATCGATTCTCGGAAGAGGTACTTTTATCTTGTAAACATGACGAATCTTATTCATTTCGAATCTATTTTTCAAAGCCATTGGGGCACGGTCGGACATTATATTAAACATAAAGAGAGCTTTGTTGTAAACTAGCTTCCATTTTAGAGGCAGAATTTCTAAATGTTTATATTCTGAGAAAGTAGGGGAGAGGACTTCAGGAGGATCAGTTTAATGGCACGTCTATGTAAACTGAATAAAGGTTTAAAAATATTATCACTAGCGGAATCCCATATTGTTGAGGCATAGTTTATGTAAGATTCAACATAGGCATGAAAGAACAACTTACGGCTATGTTGATCTAAAAAGTGTTTTATTCTGGAAAGCTGGTAAATCTTTCTGGACACATTTTTACATACTAACGCAATATGATTCGACCATAACAGATTGTTATCAATAATAACACCTAGGATCTTATGGTGATCAACTTCCTCGAGATTTTCGCCATTAATACAAAGGTAATGATTGCTACAAGAAAGATTTTGACGTTTTTGCCTGGTATAATCAATAAGTATTTAGTTTTTTGGGGTGGAGTCGCATATGATTGAGTTCAGACCATTCAGATAACTTGTTGATACTTTCTTGAAGGAGATAAAAATGTTATCTAATCGATCGTGACAGGTGTGGATAGTGGTATCATCGGCAAACATCTCACATAAAGTTGTAAAAAAACAGAGGTAGAATCATTTATATATACAGAAAATAGTATTGGCCCAAGGACTGAGCCTTGAGGACGTCGTACTTAAACAGGTAGAATGGAAGAATTTGATCTATTTACCGAAACACACTGTTTCCTGTCTGAGAGAAATGAAGATAGAAGTTCCAAAGCGTTGTCAGTTAGGCCATAGATCTTTAATTTCTCAAGTAGAAGACTGTGGTCGACGACATCAAATGCTTTCATAAAGTCTACTACTAAACACCTGTGATTTTATTATTGTTTATGTTAGTAAGCCACTGGTCAACAAGACTAGTTAATGTTGTGTGACAAGAATGGTTGGCCCTGAATCCGGACTGGTTTGGATGAAACAGTTCGAAGGAGTTGAAATGATTAAGAATGTGTTTGTTTATGTGATCTTCCAAGGGTTTAGAGAGTATAGACAAGATGGAGATGGGTCTATAATTTGAGGGATCAGCATAGTCACCTGATTTATAGATGGGTATAACTTTAGCAACTTTAAAAGCTTTTGGAATATAATTTTTTGCAAGGCATAGGTTGTAGATGTAGGTAAGCGTTTCGGCGATTACTGGGGCTGACAATTTCAAGATTTTCCCATCAATGCCATCAAGACCACTTGTGTTACTTTGTTTTAGGCTACTAAGAGATTTATACACTTCATGCACACCCATAAATGGTATATTTGACAGAGAGGATATATTTCTAGAATTGCAAAAGTCCTGAAGAATATCCAATTTATTTTCTGACGTTCTGTTTATTTTTATTGTTGAGTTAGCTACGCCACAAAAATGTGAATTCAAGACATCAGATGATAAATCTTTTGGCGAGGTAGTATGACCTTTAACATTTTTATTAGTAAGCTCGTTTATCGCTTTCCAAATAGATCTGTTATCTGCTTGGAAGAAATAAGATTTTGAAAATACTTTTCTTTGACGATCGTTTTAGGTAATTGACTAAGTTTCTTTGTTTTTTATAGGAATCTCGACTCCCTGATACTAACAGCGACTCTCTTAAGTCGGTAGCAGTGTCTATATCTTTAGTTATCCAGGGTTTCTTAGGATTGTTACTAACACGCATTGTTTTAAATGGGGCATGCTTATTATAAACATTAAGGAAACTATGATACCAGACTTCTAAAGCCTCGTCGGGGTCTGTGAATTGATAGACCGGGAAAGGAATGAGTTCATTAAATCCCGCTGAAAGGAGTCATTGTCAAATTTTGAAAAGTTTCTGTAGGTAATTATCTTGTGGAAATTTTTTGGAACTTTAACTCCTCGCTTGGACCACGTAAAACATACTGGAGAATGGTCGCTACAACCAAACGTCGGTGAGCATATTTCTATCATGGTGTTAACTGAAGAAGTATATATATGGTCAATAAGTGTTTGGGAGGTAGCGGTGACTCTTGTTGGTTTGTCTATCAGTTGGTCGAGGTTAAATGATTTGTAAGTTTCTGTCCAAGATTTGTTCGATTTTAGTAAATCAATATTGAAATCACCTAGTAGTATATTTTCATAAGAGAATAAGATGCTTCCTCCATCATTAAAGAGAATTCATCTATCCAATCAGTTCGCTCCGCCGGGTTTCTATATATAAAGCTTATAAGAATAGGTTTCGATTTTTTCAGCTGTATTGCGATCCAAAAACGATTCTACTTGGTATTTTTCTAGAGAGGAGATTTGCTTAAAGTTTAAACTTTGATGAATATATATATAATAAGACCCGTTTTTTCTAAATTTGGATGGGTCTTTGCGCACGACATTATAGCCTGGTATTGTTAGTTCTAAGTCGGACACTTGGTGAGATAACCTTGTTTCCGAAAAGCCGAAAATGTGGAAGCTTTTACCATGATTGAAAAGAATATCAGATACATCATTAAGCTTATTTTGTAAATGACAAACATTCAAAAAACCTACTCGTAGGCCATCAGCAGATGGCCACTCGTTACGTGTTACTTGCATGGTACAGTAACAAAACAAAAGAGGAAAACAAGGAAATAACAGGCAAGCACAAATATAATACGCAATAATAAAACAATGAAATATAGAAAGGGAAGGGAAACCCGAACTGTTTGTAACCAACAACTTTTTTTTCCAAAGACTATATTCATAAGACAAGAAGAAGAAGAAGAAGAAGAAGAAGAAGAGAAGAAGGAGAAAAGACAGAAAAAAAAGAAAAGAAACGGAACTCTTGATCAAAAGGCAGAAATGAATCAATGTCAAATTCAAAAACTATTTTGCACTAAGTACCAGGTGAAACGATATTGGCCCGGCAAAAACTGTGACTCACCATAATGATTAAGATCATACAAACACATTACAGTATCTGACATACATAGATAGGCCTATGTGCGTACTTTCGAGGAAGTACAAAAGTAATCAGGTGGAATACAAATTCATCCACTCCTGGTTCTTTGATGCTGCCCTGCAAACATGCACTCAAATAAGCGCGCGCGCGCACATACACACACACACACACACACACACACACACACACACACACACACACACACACACACACACACACACACACACACACACACACACACTCATGCACACACACACACACACACACACACACACACACACACACACACACACACACGCACACGCACACGCACACACACATACACACACACACGCCCGCACGTGGTGTTCACGCTGGACGCTTTTTAGAATTTCAGTTTATATAGAAAATCTCACTCTCACAATGAAGTACAGTGCACCATTTGATGCGCATTATAACTATTCCAATATATCCATGCTAATCACAAATGCGTATTGACACATGCAACCTCATACAACCTCATACAACAGGAATAGTTTAACAGTTGAACTGGGGATGATTAGGCTGATAAACAGGCCAATGTTGGCTCGCCAGTATTTGCGACGCCATTTGTAAAAGACGTTCTGTAAAGGGGTGAAGTTGTTCAGGTGTAGTTTGAAGGACGGGGGATTTCTGATTTCTGATACTGAGCCACAAAAGGATTGACTTTTGGTTTGCTGTCAGTTGACACAGAATCACGTACATTACTTTTTGGAGAATTTTCGGGAAAGAAAGTTGGGGGGTAGTTAGGAGGAACAAGGGATTGTACCACTCTAGATGTGAATTTGGCACAAGAGGGGGGTATTGATCACAAGATCTGAAAGAAGGGGGGAGTTGTGATGTCGGTCCTGAATTGTAGAATTCCTGGTTGTGTGCGGTGAATGCAGGAGAGCGGGGATTGAAGTCTGAAAATCTGGGAGGGTAAATTGTATGGGACTGGCTTGACTGAGGTACCTTCGGGACCAGTTCTACCGGACCTTAGGCGATTTAGGGCATTCTATCTTCGGCCTGTTTACGCCACAGAGCTTTGATATTTTCAGCTATTTTAGCAGTACCCCTGGGGCTAGGATGCTTCATGTCTTTGTACAGACTTGTATCAAAAGAAAACATGGGGAAATGATCAATGAAAATAACCTTATTCTTTTCACACACATCTTTTAAGTTTGTATTCGATGGAATTATAGAATTATATAAAATGGTGTTTGCCTCTGGCAGGAAGTATTGAGCTAAACGCCCACACTTGCCTGTGGGAACGTTTTCAGAAGCAGGGTGACAAGATCATTCCACGTATCTGGTGTGATAGGTCCAGAAGGGCATGAATTGATGCCAACATGGATAATTACATCTTTAATGTTAGGAGTAACTGGAACTAAATGAAGCCATCTGTGTAGGTCATTAATCGACATACCTGGTACACAAATCTTAAACATAGTATCACCTCTTGGTGCCAGCCTTTTAGGATTTATAAATCGAATGACAGAGTCACCGATTAACAACATTGTGGCTCTTTCGGGATGGACATTTGGTTTAATGTTTCTTGAGTGGAGGATTTAGAAAACGTTGTTAGTTGAATGTTTTTGTTTGTTTATATTTGGTGAACTCATCCCTAATGATTGTGACAGTGGCTGGGAACACTGATTGTCGTTCATGTCTGAGAGGACAGCAAAGGCATTGGAAGTCAGTACAGAGTACTCTTGTTTGTCATTGTCGTGTCACAGTCATTTTCCGTAGGCCTATTCGCTGTTCTTGAAACTGGATTTCCACTTATTCCCTCCTTGGTAGTATGGTCAGTCAACAGTACATTCATCATGTCGCGTTCTTTAGAACTTTCAGTGGAAACCCTCTCTCTCTCTTCACTCACTGTCTCAGCTGTGGTCTGTGTGGTAGTCTGTGCATTGTGTGATGCGATTACTTTCTGGTCATGGTGAGAGCTTTTAGCAGTTTGAGTTTCTACTAATATTTTTTCAGTTTGTGATTTTTTCATTTTTCTTGCCTCAGACTGGATACTACTTAACTGGGATTTAATTGATTGGTTTTCTTTTACAAGCTGTTTGTTTTTTGCTTCAATAATTTCCAAAGCAGCTTGTAGATTGCTGATTTCTGTTTTTAGATAATCAAATTTGTCGGAAATATGCGCACGAAGTTCATTTTGGCCGCCACTTTGGCGTCTTCAACCATAGCAGTAATAGTGTCTTGAATAGTGTCATCCAAAACACTCCAAGAGTTAACTGTCCGTTCCAGATGGCCAACCCTCCTCTTCAAGGAGAGAGAGAGAGAGAGAGAGAGAGAGAGAGAGAGAGAGAGAGAGAGAGAATCAACTCCTCATGGAAATGCCGCTGCATAGAGAGAGAGAGAGAGAGAGAGAGAGAGAGAGAGAGAGAGAAGAGAGAGAGAGAGAGAGAGAGAGAGAGAGAGAGAGAGAATCAACTCCTCATGGAAATGCCTCTGCACAGAGAGAGAGAGAGAGAGAGAGAGAGAGAGAGAGAGAGAGAGAGAGAGAGAGAGAGAGAGAGAGAGAGAGAGAGAGAGCGCGAAGAGAGAATCGTCCCTCACAGGAATGTCTCTGTACATGTGGCTCTCGTGAAGGAAACATCTCTTTTACGAAGCCCATGCTCGGCACCAATTCCAGGAAGGTTTTCCTTCCCTGATCGTAATCAGACTCAACAGTGCTTCAGAGAGAGTCATCACATTCCTCACAGACCTACCTGCTGGGAAAAAGAAGCAAGTGCATGCCGGCCGCACGGCGCTAGCGCACGTGCACATCGTAAGGCGCGCGCGCGCGCGCGAGAACACACACACACACACACACACACACACACACACACCACACACACACACACACTCTCTCTCTCTCTCTCTCTCTCTCCTCTCTCTCTCTCCTCTCTCTCCTCTCTCTCTCTCTCTCTCTCTCTCTCTCTCTCTCTCTCTCCGCCACGGCCTCCTCCCGTTTCCCGTCCCCTTTCCTTTCCTACATATTCTCGTACTTCCACTCTCTCCCTCCTTCCGCCCCCCCCTCCCCCCCCCTCCCCCCCCCCCCCCCCCCCCCCCCCCCCACACACACACACACACAAAGATTCAAAGATTCAAAGAGTTTAATTATGTGACTCCTCTTGGGGCATGAAAGACTTGAAACAAATCAAACAAATGTAAATGAAACACATCAAGCATCCAAAAATGATCCCGAAAATTAACACACTGAGTATAATGTTAGACAACTTAACTAAGTTTTAAAAACTTCGCTAAGTTTAGCAACACTTTTTTACCACCACAGAGCAATCGACAATAGTTACATACGGACTTTATACAGGAACATTTTATTCGTATAAACTGATTTCTAACGTCGGTATCTTTGGTGCATTCATCACCATCATTGACATCCATCACCATGGTCACGCTGGTCGCAGTCCCGACCGAATCGTTCATCGTGAGGTATTCCAAATTCGTCTGCCAATTTCGATCATGAGTTCATGATTACCACACACACACACACACACACACACACACACACACACACACACACACACACACACACACAAATTCCTCAGAAATCAGGTCCGCATGATAATGCAAATCAGTGTTTTCCTTCCCCACCGACAGTCAGGCCCCCGGTCCGAACATGTTCCAGTTCTTACCTCCCCTGGCTTTGTTTTCCCGTCCGTCTGTCCCCAATAGGCCGACCTGCGGTGTAGGCGATATATTATTTATACTCCCCACCCCTGGACTGAAACCCGGAAAGATTGGTAGACTGCAAGTAATGTTACTTGCCAGCGAGAGTTGAAGCAAACAGAAGAAAACCGGATTCAGAGATCGCAGCAGTATGAATGAAACACACACACGACCGTGTAGAAGCACTGCGTTTCGACAGTTAGGCTCTCTACAGGAACGACAGACAGAAGTGAAGTAAACAAGCGACCCTACAAACCAAAATACAAATAAGAAAGCACCCAAAACAGGGGAAAATATGTTTATTTCAATGCAAAACACACACACAAAACCCGTGAATTTTAGACAAATGCGGGTTCTTTAGACGTCATAAGTAACAGAAAAACAAACCAACGAACAAACAAACAAAAAACCAACAATAATTTAAAAACAAACAAACCCGATACTCCCAAGAAAGATTGAACTATGATTTGGAAAGTGGTATCAAGAGCTTTGTGGTAGCCTCCCACTCTTCTCCACCCCTCTCCTTCCTTCCTCTAACCCTCGCCCTCTGTCTTCTCTTTTTCTCTCCCTTGTGTGTGCTAGTTGAATTTGTGGTGTGCAAGTTGAATTGTGTCGTGTGCATGATTTGAAAGTTGATGCATGAAAGGATTAAGACCATCTTTAAAATCTGTAGTCACTGTTTATTTATTTATATTCATTTATTTACTTCTTCATTTATTTATTTATTTATTTTCAAGATTGATTGATCCATTATTTCTGTACCTTTCTATTCAAAAGGCGGAATCTCCTTCTCCTCCTCCTCCTCCTCCTCCTCCTCCTCCTCCCCTCCTCCTCCTCCTCCTCCTCCTCCTCCTCCTTGTCGTTGTTTTTCCTCCCTCCACCCCATTTTCCTCTCTCTCTCTCTCTCTCTCTCTCTCTCTCTTGTCTCTGTCTCTCTCTCTCCTCTCTTCTCTCTCTCCTCTGTCTCTGTTTTCTCTCTCTCTCTCTCTCTCTCTCTGTCTCTGTCTCTCTCTCTCTCTCCCCTCTCTCTCTCTCTCTCTCTCTCGTCTCTGTCTCTCTCTCTCTCTCTCTCTCTCTCTCTCTCTCTCTCTCTCTCCTTCATCCGCCTCTGTTCTTTCATTCCGCTCAACGTTTGGTATGCTTGTTTGTTTGTTTGTTTGTTTGTTTTTAATTTCTTGTATGAACTATTTCAAACTTTGTTTTATTAATATTATGCATAATACTAGCGCACGTGCGCACGCGCGCGCGCGCGTGCGCGCGCGTGTGTGTGTGTGTGTGTGTGTGTGTGCGTGCGTGCGTGCGTGCGTGCGTGCGTGCGTGCGTGCGTGCGTGCGTGCGTGCGTGTGTGTGTGTGTGTGGTGTGTGTGTGTGTGTGTGTGTGTGTCTGTCTGTCTGTCTGTCTGTCTGTCTGTCTGTCTGTCTGTCTCTGTCTGTCTGTCTGTATGTGACTGGTTGCTCAAATTTCCTTAAACGTTAATGATTTCTATTGAAAGACAACAATGCATGAAGGAAAACAATCGCCCGACAACAGTCGGCATGGGAAGAACAATGTGTACACGAGGAGGAGGAGGAGAGGAGGAAGGAGGAGGAGGAGGAGAGAGAGAGAGAGAGAGAGAGAGAGAGAGAGAGAGAGAGAGGAGAGAAGAGAGAGAGAGAGAGAGAGAGACAGACAGACAGACAGACAGACAGACAGACAGACAGACAGACAGACAGACAGACGAGACAGAGACAGAGACAGAGGAGGCAGAAATACAAGATTCACATGAAAATGAATCTCGTCCCCCCCCCCCCCCCCCACCTCCCCACCATAACCGTTCTGTGTACATAAAAGCTAAACTGCTACATGTTCATGACGGACTATAGGCTACATTTCAAAGTTATCAAATGCGTCACATTCTGCTGATGACTACATGGATTCTCGTTTCTGATTCATCTTCTGGGACACACACTGTCACGGACAAAAAAAAGGAAAACCCGAAGTCGTGGTCAGTCGCCAGCCAGCTCAACTGGGCATAAGTCCAAAGTCAAACATTCTGGTCGCCAGGCAGACGGCTCCATGCGTCGCCTCAGCCAATTAGGTACGGCAAGAGGCTAATTTTAGTCCTATATGGAGACAGCATCATTCCCAGACAGACTAAGCCGCTTGACCGACGTCTCGATAGGTCTGGCCAGACGGGTCTCGGCACCTGGGTCAGACTCATCCAGCCAATTTGTAGGACCAGTGTCCACAATTAAGTCGGACGTCGCCGGTTAAAGTAGGAGGGGGAAAGGTATTGTGTGGTGAGGGGTGAAATCAAGCTAATTAATAAAATGACCCATTGACCACCACAGATAGCAAGGCAGGTAGATGTGACAGTCATGAAATTCCATATCCAAAGAAAGAGAGGGGAGGCAACCTCAGTAACAGGCGGGAAAATACTGAACCAATGGTACTCACCCTTATTGACAATGTATAAGGAGAAGAAAGGAATGCGTGAATGCAGGAAGAGGAACGAAAAAAAAGAGAGAGTAGAGAGAGAGAGAGAGAGAGTGAGAGAGGTTTCTGAGAGTAGGCCTCTGCTCGAGATAAAATGCATAGAGGATGAGAGGAGAGAGAGGAGAACCAAGTTTAGGCAATAGCACGAGAAAGATTCTGCAGAGGAAAGGACTAAAGGAGAGAATGAGGAGAGAGAGAGAGTTGCTAAACTGATGAAGAGAAAAAAAAAAGAAAAGAGAAAGGGAAAAGAAAAAGAAAAGCAACCATGTCCATTTGATAGAGCAACACGAAGAGATAAGAGAGAGAGTGCAATGCGTTAATGCAGGAAGAAAGAAAGAGAACAATCGATGTCTGATAGTCACTGTTTCAATCTGAACCGGGGTTCTAACCTCAAATATACCTGGCAGCGTGTACTTCGTCAAGCAGAGAACCACAGCCAACGCCAGTGCCAGCAGTCTAACCTAGACCGTGCCGCGGTCCAACCTGACCATGCCACAGTTGTGATGCGCCTGTGAAAAGTGACGGTGAAAAGAAACAAAGAAAAAAAAAAGAAAAGAAAGACAGTGATTCTGATATTTTAAATCACCTGGCCAGCTAAAGTAGAAATCTATTTATACCCCGGTTAGTTATGATGGATTTTAGATAAATGGTTTTGTGAAGATTCAAGGAAATGAGAAAGTTTAATTTTTTTTGACACCATGCCGCATTGAGTTTGTTTCTATGATTATGTGTTAGTAAAGTTATAGACTTTAACTAGTGGTTTGATGTGACGAATGCATGATAAAAGAATGTAGATTGTAAGCAAGCTGTAGTGTGTTTGGGCTGTGCCTTGTCCATTCTCCACTGACATACCCCGAGGTGACACACACACACATCACACACACACACACACACACACACACACACACGCCGCACGCACGCAACCACGCTAGGTCACGCACAGCTACACTGCACACCACACACGCACGCACGCACGCATGCACTACACACACACACAGACACACATCACACACACACACACACACACACACACACACACACAAACACAAACACACGTACACACACGCATCACGTACAACACACACACACACACACACACACACACATAGAGGAAAAACCTTCATCCTGGGTGACTTCCATCTTATGTTGAAAATGGGTTCCCAGTCGTCTAATTACTTTATAGTTTAAAATTACAATCAAACACATTGAGCTGACCTCCTTACACATTGCCATGACTGAACTAAGAGATATGTTTTTTTTTCTATTGAAACAGAGGCCACCACAAAAAATGGGTTTCTAACCCATACATTGGGTGGTTCTAAAAATAGACAAAATACACAAAAACCCAGTTTTTGTAAAAAAAAATCATAAAATGGGTGCCTATAAAAAATGAAAACAAGATCAGAACCCTACAAATATAATTATCAAGTACTATTCCTTTCCTGTCCCCCAACTCTCCTGCATGGTCACAACCTTTAAGCTGGTGGTTCTAGAAATGAAAAATACAAAAAACCTAGTTATGATGAAAAAAATGGGTGCCTTACAAGAATTTTTGATTAAAGGTGCCAAACAACAATCAGAACCCAGATGAATATTTCTGTCACTCAGGATATCTTTCTTGTGGTACCTGTCTCTCCCCCACCCCCCCCCCCCCCCCCCCCCCCCCCCACCACCACCTTCCCGTTATTTCATGAACATACAAGAGATAAAGTCTTCCGTTCATAAATTTTTGTTATTTTATCTGTATATCCTCATCAAAAAAACTCCAGTTAAAAACGTTACGCCACTTATGGGTTATCCCCCCCCCCCCCCCCCCCCCCCTCCAAACTTTCGTTTCCTTTGCATCTACGTTCTCACCGTACCCAAGGAAGAATGACAATGTGACAGTTTTCTATCTCCCACCATTTAGGTAGTCACATTCAGACTTCGGAGAGTGTGCATGAGTTCCCGCGCATACATATGGTACCGGCACAGAGCCTCTTTTGACTCGGCATCAGGATTCTTTTAGTCTGAGCTTTATGATAAGAGCATGCGTGCTCAGTCTAGACCTCGGTTTATACTCTCATCCGAAGGAGTAGAAAGTAGGGTAAAATGTCTTTCCCGGGGAGGGACACAACGCAGAGCTGGATTTCGAACCCCTGACCCCTGGATCAAGGGTCCAGCAACTTATCCATTGCACATACCCCCCTTCCCCCCAACTTACGTTTATGCATACCTGTAAATAAACAATATACAACTTCAGTAGCCACCTTCGATCATGAACTGACCATGGATAAATCCTCCCAAGTTTATGCTTGTTTTGCTAGACTGTTTAGCTTGAGCACGTCTCTTGTGCAGAAGGAGTACAATGCAAAAAGTGGCGGACTATATCGCAGAGTTAACATGATATGAGGATGATGGCGATCAAAAAAAAAAAGACTGTCGTTTGCTTTCGGCGGGCGGGCTCGCCTCTCTTCTGCTGCTATACTTTATCTCATCAGTATGCAGTTGTTTGTTAATGTCAAGGACCTCCCACTTAGCGATGTCAGCTATAAGGCCTCCCAGACCCAGTGTCGAGCGCCTTCATGTCTCTCTTGCAAGACGTACTTTACCCACTGTAGGCTGCCGCTGCTTTCTGTACCCCGCTGCGAACTCTCGATATAGATGTCTTCTGGATGAGGCCATCCTCTATGCATGACATGCCTTTCCTGTGCAGTCGACGTTGTCTCAGCAGGTAAACAAGCTAGGGAGACCTTGCGCGAGATGGAACCTCAGTGTTTGTCACTTTGTCCTTGTCGGATGACGTCGAGTGTGCATCGGAAGGTGAAGGAATTGAACTTTTTCTCCTATCTACACTACATATGCAAGGTGCTGAGGACACATGTGTTGTACCCAGCCATCATCCGTCCTACTTGTCAACTTTGGGGTTCGACCACACATTGTTGACGCAGGAAGTGTTGTTGCTGCCATTCCAATCGTCTAGTCGATTTCAGCAATCAAGGAAGACGTTGTCGGCGACAGAGGAACCCAAAGGTATGTAAACTGGTGGACAATATCAAGCTCGTAGTTGTCAACGGTGAATGACTGGCGGTGACAGTATATCTCGACCCACAACGTTTGTCCTTTTTCAGCTGATGGTCAGCCCAAAGTCTTTGCAGGCCTGAGAGAAGTGGTCTATCAGTGACACAGTTTTCTGCTGTGTGTGTGTGTGTGTGTGTGTGTGTTTGTGTTGTCGGGGGAGAGGGGGGGGGGGGGGGCAAACTGCATCATCATTCGCAAACACCATCTCTGAGGACTTCGCGAAACCTTTGTCCTTGCTCTTAGGCGGGTGCGATTGAAGACTACTACTTTATACTCCATTAAAATACACTGTAGGCCCTGAATGGTATTTCAACACTCCCCACTGGGTTTCACATATTTGTTTTTTAAATTTTGGGTAATGTTTTACTGTATGTGTATTGTAAACCGTTTTGCGAAACAAAAGGTAATTAAATGTCACATATTACAAAACATTCCACTTTGTATATAGTGAAATTGATGCCGAAATGCATCACTTTGTATCAGTTTGGGGTATTGAATTGAAGACAATGGGAATTAACAAACCGTCAAATATTAACACAGACTAAATAAATGTGTTGTTTCATCACCTGCGTATGAAGAGAGAGAGAGAGAGAGAGAGAGAGGAGAGAGAAGAGAGGAGAGAAGAGAGAGAGAGAGAGTGAGAGAGAGAGAGAGAGAGATGGATGTTCTTTCCCACGCATCATACTATAGGGCATCCGCGCACATGCACACCAAAAAACAGAGCACTTAGATGAGTCTTGTTTTCTTTTTAATGGAACAATAAATGATATTCTAAGTGCATACTGACACAAAGGGGTGCACTAATCAAATAACATCAACACGGGTTTAACTAGCGTTTGCAGCTAGTGCAGACACGATACTCTCACCAATGCCACACGAATACGCCTGGCATGACCATGAACTGTCGGATATCACTCTTGAAACTGTATGTGTTTCAATATAATTCAGGGTTCCAGTTACTTGGCCTGAAGACAAAAAAGGACCTTGAAAGACCTTAAAAGAATCTCAGGTCAATCTAAAAAGCATCAAAGAACAGTACAACAATAGGAAAAATGCTAATTTTTCCTTTATACCACAAAACACCCATACAACTAAAACATTACTTACACTTCTCAAAATGACGGAAAACGTAATAGAAAAATCTTCAGACTCAAACAAACTACCCGTAATTTCACAGAGGGATAAAAAGTCATGATCAGAGACATACTCTATCAGAAGGAAGAACTAAATACAATAGCCGGCGCATGCCAATATTTAGCATCACAAAAAGCCTAAAACAGGACTAAAAGAATGTTAACAAAATCACACAGAATCTGTGCATAACAAATCAATATTCAGCCAACACAATTAATAGATATACATAATAATTGCACTTTTCCAATCAAAGCATCAATGGAGGGAAACAGGTTGGATCTCATTCCTTCCAAAACAACAGTGAGCAGGTTATCATGTTTTATCTCTTAATTTGATGAATCACTGCCATTGCTTATTTGTTTGATGAGCTTCGCATTCTCTTTGTTGGGTAGACAATAATAGCACAATGGAACACATGGTAAAATTTTTTGTTTTTTGTTGTGATGTGGATCACAAGTACTCTGCTTCAACATTTCAGGTGTTTAGAGAGTATAAGTAATTTTTGTTTTGTCAAGCTTACTGGCTCCTCAAACAAGGAGAGACTTTTTCCCTTTAATAAAGTCCCTTTTAATTTTTTTGAAACATCCTTAGACTAACGCATTGAAGTAGTCGCTGCCAAACCATCAGTGAATATCCAACTATCAAGATGATGATGGGCATCATCCCAAGACATCTGGCCTTTAGACTCCAGATGTGTTGTCAGCGGCCCCTCTTAATATATCAAAGTCAACAGGGCCTTTCCCAAAAGAGAGCATAATCATTGTCTTGTCCAAACTGCTTTCCCCAAGTTTTTAAATTTACTTGGTCTTTCACTAGCATACAGCATGTTGTAGTCTATTACCACTTTGTAGATCCCTTTAAATCGCTCATATGTAACCCTTGTCCTGAAAGGTGCACTTTCCCCCACATGCGCAGTTTAGTTGTGCAAATTTAAGCTGTTGCAGACGAATCGAATTAAGGAATCAGAAATGTCATATCATGTCCTATCAGACCATTTCAGAGCTTATTCCCCTCGTCTAGCAACAACAGTGTATCTGACGGTCTTTGTTAGCAAAAAGAAATGCTCACAGTGAAATATCAGGAGCTTATGAATAGAAGAACTTGCAAGAACTGAACAGACGATAAAAGGACTCGACTCATGAGCCCGAAAGGACTTCGATCAGGAAAAAAGGGGAAATAGAACTCTAACGCCAAAGGACACAAAAGGCCCTTTATTCAAAAATTAATCTAAAAGGACATAAAAGGACAAAAAAAAAAACGAGAATCCTGCTTATATGGATAGTCTAAACCACAAACGTAAAAGGAAGACATCGGTAATAGTAAGTTTCCGGAGACCTTAGCCACCGCCCTACCCGCCAAAATGAAAGTAGTACCGCGCATAACCAAAAATGGAACACAATCGGCACAGTAGTTCCCGTATTTAGTGCGGGCACCAAACAAAACCAGATATTTTTATGTATCTATAAGCTCTCCCTCCCCCTCCCCATCAAAAAATAAAGGAAAAAAGAAAAAAAAAAGAAAAAAGAAAAAAAAGAAAAAAAAAGAAAAGGAGGGGACCCCCATATCATGTTTCAAGTGAAACCATCAAAATGGGTTCCCCACTGGGCATTCACATTGGACACCTATAGCACTAAAAGTATCCCAATGTGAACATGTATAACCCAGCATTTTCCTTCTTACAACTTGACGTAATTTACAGAAGAACAAAAACAGAATAAAAACCTTCAATAAAACACTACCCACCATGGTTGATTCTATCTGAAAAAAAACAAACTCATTAACATATAAAATTTGACAAAAAAACATGATGATACAGAGTATGGGGAAAACATCTGATGAATTTTGTCTAAGCAAGCAGCTGATAATTAAGATATCAAAATAACAAGCATACAAGCAAATAAAACGAGTGTTAAAATAATAAAAAAGCATGGTGTTACAAGTGAATTTATAACTGACAAAATGGGTATCCCAAAAAGACAATCATATGAAGATGCATAGCAAGTGATTTTCCCCTATTACATCTTAACATTTCATCTCTCCCCCACCACCACACTTTCTTTACCCTCCTCCCAATGCTTCCTATACATTGCCATAATTTACATTTTGTCACATCCCCAGACTGAAACACTCCCGGGATCCACCTAATACAAATGCCACACTTTTCTCACAACAGCAAAACAGTTTGGTTGTAGTAATTAAAGGGAGAGATAGTTTTGAATGGCAGAAAATTTGACAGAAAAAAAAAAATAATGACCACAAACATCTCCACAACATCTTCATGGACTTAACTCTTTCCTCAGCATGTTGCGAAGATAATCTCTAATGATCGATCCAGCGCCTGTTCCGGAGAGAAGGCTCTTCTGCCATTTACATGCTGTATTTGCATTTTCCCTGGCATTTCTTCAGGATGAGAATGATTCTTAAATGGTTTGCACAGCTAATTGTTTCATCTATTTCCCCCATGGCTTTCCTTAGTAAATCTGGCTTTCTTCTTTTTCAGGGAATGGGATGCATCACTGTCCTCAGAACTGTCCTGTGTTGTTTCTTCAAGATCCAAAGATCTCTTCTTTGACCGAGTCTTTTGTTTTTCTGGCACAGGTGCAGCTGACACCTTGCTGCAAGTTCCAGATGGTTTGTCATCAAAGTCAATTTCTTTCATCACCAACTCGTCCTCTGATGCATGTCTCAAGTCTGTCAGCATGCCATTGTTCAACCGACAGCATACTTTGGCCACTTTGGCTTTCTGGAGAAGTTCCTGAGGCTGGGACGGTAAATGTGTCTGTAATGTCGAATGTCATGACCAAGAAAGTCTGCAAGCTTGTCCTGATTCCAAACCCGTGATGGCCATCGCTTGAGCCAAAGTGGCATATCAGCTTTCTCAGCTGGTAGAATGTGAAGATGGCTGATTGGAAAACTTGTGCTTCAACTGCAAACTCCTTCAAAAACATCATGCCCACTGTAAGGGCCTCTGTCCAGAAGGTGTAGCAAAATGTACTGGAAGTAGCGACAGCAGGAATTGCTTGCCTCATGTGGATAATTCCGCTCCATACTGTTGACATGGTCCTTTGGTCAGAAACAGGAACAGGTCTGTTAACTTCCCTCTGATTTCCTCACGCTGAAATACTTCACCTATCTTTTTTTCGACTTCTGTCCAGCCCTTTACAGGATATCTTCGTTAGTTGTCATTCTCCAGTCTTGTTACTGAAAATCAGATATCTTTCCATACGCTGAGTTCCCCCACCTCGTTTGCGGTTGAAAGTGAAACGCACAGAGAGTTGCCTTCACAAAGAGAGTGGAATAGTCCCTGGAAAACATTTTCTTCTCGAGAAGTTTTATTCACTTTGGTAACATCTTCACTGACCACTCACTTTGGTATGTTCATTGTCATCTGCCCACAGACTGTGCTGCGTTCCCGACACACAATCACATACTAGTCTCCCAGTGAAAACATAGTCAAAAAACGTTGTCCTCAGATATCTCCCTTTGCCACACTTCATCAGAACACTGCCAAGGTTCTTTAGAATGCCCGATACTGCTTTATCTGGGAGCATTTTTTCAATGCATGGCCCTATCCGCATTGCCAAATGGCCATTCTGAACTGATGGGTTTGTGAATCAAAACCAGCCAACTCTTTTCACAGCCAGTACAAGCTCATCAAAGTGAGTTGCATTGATCACATCATACAAACATGAAACTTTGAGTGGGTGATCTGTTTGGAGAATCTTCAAAAAGTCCTATCCTAATTCACGCATTCCTGAACTATTTGGCCAGATCAGTGTGCTCTTTCTATGTCTCTCCGACAACTGTCTTTTCCCAAATTCCAGGAGAAGCGAATCATCTGAATTATGGTGCCTAATAAAACCTCCTTCTGCATGCAAGGATCTGATGTAAAATGCACCCTCAACAACCAGTGGAACTGGAAGCTAAGACCTCCCTAATTTGGCAGCAATGACCACTTTTTAGCTGGCTGACACTGGCTTGGTTCTGATGGCAATGCTTTGCATGCACTGAAATGACCTTTCTTCTGATACAGGCCCTTTGGCAAAAGAACAGCAAGGAGTCTTCAACTCTGCATCCTTTTTGCGATAATTAGGAATCACACATCCCGAATTTTTTTTCCAGAACTCAACGTAATGAAGATAATCACCTTCATTCCTGAAGGCCAATCCAACTTGTCGTCTTTCCTCCAGTGACCCCTTATCCATGGCTAGAATTCTGGCCACTTCTGGCTCTTTCTCATGCACAGCCGCCATGTGTGTACTCCATCTTTACTACATTTGTGACAAAACTTACAGCAGTGGTTTTTTGTTGTCCCATTTATACATTCCATCGGTTCTTGAAGAACAAAGTTACACTTGTTTTCTATGTTCCTTCATATTTTTTACTTGCAAACCCTATCTCCCCCTGCATCAACATGATCTTGTTTTGTTTTCTGTCCTACATCAACACCTTGCAAAACCGATTATCTACAATAGTCTCACTGCTTTGCTTTTTCCCACACCCTGTCAGCAATCACCCATTTTCATTAATAATGGAAACACAATGCTGACATTGTCTGAATCTTCAGAATCGGACACAAATGTCTGAATTGTCGGAAGAACCTGGCTTCCACTCACAGCCACTTAAGTCTGATAGGGATGATTCCTCTGCCATGTAGGGTCCCCTCTCTACATCCTCAGGGTATACATCTGAAAAAAAACACACACAAATACTGTCTTTCACATATTGTGCTTTGTAAATATATCATTAAACAAAATTTTGCAGCGTTTGAAATATTACATTCAATGAAAGCAAAAAAAAAAGAAAACATAATCCAGAGAGCGCAAGCCCTTATAGACGAGCGTTTTTTCCTCTTTATTTTTTTCAGAGAGGGGAGGGTGTTGACGGGGTGGGGGTGGGGTGGGTGGCTTCAACACCTATAATCCCAGTTATCTAACATTTAAATTCTGTCGCGGATTTCACACACACATCATGCATACAGAGACAGAGAGAGAGAGAGAGAGAGAGAGAGAGAGATAGAGAGATTAAAAAAGTGATTTACAAAAAACTCAGAGATCATTGCTTAAAGGCACTTGGCGTTGACACAACAGCAACGCTAGCCTGTCTATCACAATCACAAATCATTGTTGCTTAAGGCCCTTGACAAAACAAAAGCCTATCCTCAGCAAGGCTTGCCAGTCTAGTTCCAGTCATGCTTCGCCTCTGACAAAAGAGAAGATCCGTTCTCTAGCTGCCGCGAGGAGTGTGAAAGTCCCACTTTGAAATTGATTATGAAAATTTCTATACTAAAAAATCAAAACAATTCCTATATCCAAATGGTGAATCAATATAACCCCAAAATTCCAACAACTGATTCTCTGGTCCAATTCGAACCTTTTCGATTATTTTCATTAAAATCTTGAGAACTATATAGTTAAACACACGCTTATATACAAACGTACACGAAAGACTGGCAGTTTGTTAAAAACAAAAGAGAGAGACAGAGACAGACCCAGAGGAGACAGAGACAGAAGCGATTTTTTAAGCAAAATAAATGCTTAACAACCACTGTTAGCAGAGTTTGAAATCTTCCCACTTTTACTGAGCAATAAAAATTAGAGAACATTGGTTTACTCAGAACCAGTTTCCACCCAACATTCCACTAACTTTCATTGCTTAGTAACTGCACAATTTGACAGCTAAAGAACATTAGTTGCAACAAGCTTCCATACAATGCAACAACACATTAGCCTATTGTTCCAATGTAGCATCATTGTGACTTTTTACCCCAAAATGAAGCCCGTCATATAAAAGCATGTGTATTGAAAATTTATGTACCTAAGTTGAAAACCAACCTCATTTTTACAAACAACTAACAAAACCAAAGAAAAAAGAGAGATACATGAATGTTTGTACGATTAAAATAAATACTTTTTGTCAAGTCCCAAAACAGCTGAAAAACGAATCGTACAACCAGTTAATCATTTATCCTTTACAATAAACCCACACATAATTTCTTCTGTCAAGTGCTCATTAACTGCTAGGGTTTCTGTGTGCCTTTTGTGTGGTGTGATGATGATAACAATTACACATAATCCAAGCACAAACACACCATATGTGCAAATCACAAAATCAACAACATAGAATGGTAAACAAAGGCAACCCACTTTGGGGTTTTGGTACACACTGTAACACACAGAGGAATGGTGTGTGTGTGTGAGAGAAGAGAGAGAGAGAGAGAGAAGAGAGAGAGAAGAGAGGAGAGAGAGAGAGAGAAGAGAGAGACTGTCAAGCCAAAACAGTGCCCAACTGTTAAATCAAAATCAAGTAAGCTTGAAATAATTCCTCTCTCAGGATAGATGAGGTTTCTTATGATCAATGAAGAGTTACCAACAAATCTGTGAAAGAAAAAAAACACTCTAAATTTAAAAACCGACCTGTTCGCTTATCATCCCTCATCATCTTGGCTGGCTGCTGGGGACAGAGTTGACTTGTCCAGCCGAACCTGGATTCCAAGAGACCACATTGAGGTAGTACGCAACTGAAGAAAACCCATTTCTTGGCTGAGCGAGAGAGAGAGAGAGAGTGTGAGAGGTGAGAGAGAGAGAGAGTGAGCACAAAACCAAACCACTGAAATTTAAAAAGATCGTTTACTTAGAATAATCAGTCATAACTGCCAAGTACCTATTAATAATACAAAAAATATTGACAAAATTGAACAACTATATGTTATTGAATACCGATTAATCAAAATCAAGATAACAATTTATAAGCTAAGTCATCTAAAATAATGTGTATCTGACTAATAATGATCCACCCCTCTTATTACCACACCACCACCCCCCAATCTTACAATCTTATCATGACCCATTTCTGCCACTGCATCAACACTTGCACTGACTGTGTCCCTGCATCAACACTTTGCACCTTATATGTATTCTTCGTCTTCTTCTGTGTTCCACCCACCAAGGAGGAATTTTGCAAATTTGAGGACCGTTTTCTGTTTCCTCACCATTTAGGTATCACTTCTGACTTCAGGGAGAGTGCAATGCGTGGTACTATATATTGGTATCTGGCCCAATCTCTTTTGGACTTAGCGTAAGGATCTTTTACGTCCGAGCTGTAGATAAGTTGCATCGTGCTCAGGTCCTAGACTTTCGGTTTATACTCTCATCTGATGGAGTAGGAAAGTATGGGTAAAGTGTTTTTTTCAAGGAGACACAACCAGACCTGGATTCGAAACCCCAGACCCCAGATAAGGGGTCCAACGCCTTATCCATTGCATAACACGACATCTCCCCTCCATTATATAAATATATATATATAATATCAATATAACTATATAAATATCTTTCTATGTATATAATATATTAGAAGAGAGAGACAAGAAAGAGAAGATTTTTTCAACCAAGAACAATTACATACCAACCAAAGTTCATGTTTCAATATATCACAAGTGACAAAAATGACATTAAATAAATATGGATATGAAGTAAGGAGGAAAAGAAAAACATAGAGAGATGATGAGAAAGGAAATTCATCAAAAGGTTTAACATGACGAATGAGCAGGGTGCAAATTGCTGAGAACTGTAATAAAAGACAACAAATAATGTTGACCTATTCATCATGCAAGGAAAAGTAGTGAAGGAGGAGCAAATTTAACCCCGCCGACCAAACAACCAACACCAGGGCCACCGCGCAGCCTGGCATGAGCCTCTCTGCTGAGGTAGCACACAGAGTAAATGGACCAATACAGGAGAGAAAACCAAGCACCGGCATAGAACAACACCAAAAGGCCAGAAGTCACTGCACTGAGTTCCAACACGCAGTATCCAGACAACAGCTGAGCTTTTCCCAGAGAAACCGGAGATATCAAGAAAACTCAGAAACAAGAAGGAAACCCAGAAGGGAGAAAACAAACAAGAACCGTAACATCTAGAGAGAGAATTGAGAATGTGTTATTGCGGAAGTGTAAAAACGCTGCTCAAACTGATTGTACATCAATAGAACTAGATTAATTAGCAAATGCGAGTTCCCATCAAACAAAGTCTTCATATCTAAAAAAGAAAAACACTAAGATAATCTAAAAACCCACGTTGCACAGATAATGAATCAGCAAAAAGAATCTGGCTCCCACTCACTGATGTTGAGTCTGTTGACGAACTCCTCAGCCATGTCAATGTCCGTCTCTACTTCCTCAGCCGAAGACTTCTGAAAACAAACCAACCTTCCAAAAATTTCTTTTATATGATGTGCCTAGTTTGAAGATTGATAAAATGACCATTTGCAGAGTTTAAAATTACACTTTTACTGAAGCAATGAAAATTAAGAGAACATTTCCTGCAAAGTGCAGTCATGTTTGGTGTCAATCGCGCCCAATATTCACCCAACATTAGCTAAATTTTTCATTGCTTATGTAAGTGCACAAAATTGAAAGCTCATAGAACATTACTTCTAAACACTTCCTAAAATGCACAAGACATAAACCCAACTGTTTCAATGTAGCATCTGACTTATTAATTCCAAATGAGCGTCATATACCCAAGAAAAAGAGAGAGAAACAAAAGGTGTTTATAAGTTTTTGAAATGATTACTCCTATATCAAGTACTACCCATCAGCATAAAAACGTTTGGATCAACCATTTAATCTATTTAATCCTTAATCATAACCAGCACTTATTTTATGTCAAGATCATTAACCAGCTGGGGTATTCTGTGTGCCTTTTTGTGTATGTGGTGGAAACAGAAAACGATATAAACTATTTTAAAGATGGATAATATAAGCACCTCATAATCCAAACACAAACAGCACACCATATGTAAAGCAAAAAAACAAAACAAAAAAAAACAAACAAACAAAAAAAAACCTTTGAATGGTGAACACAGTACCGACTCTGGCGGGTTTTGTGTACAGACTGTAACACACAGAGGGTGTGTATTTGAGAGAGAGAGAGAGAGAGAGAGAGAGAGAGAGAGAAGAAGAGAGAGAGAGAGAGAGAGAGAAGAGACTAGTCACCAAATAAAGTATAGCACCCGCTGTTTAGATCAAAATAAAGAAAGTTAGAATAACCTTTCTCAGGATGAATAAGGGTTTTTTATGATCAATGAAGAGTACCAACAAATCTATGAAAGTAAAAAACTCTCTAAATTTAAAAAAACCGACCTGTGTCGCGTTCATTTCCCTTCATCATCTTGGCTGCTGGCGTGACAGAGATGACTTTGTGCCAGCAGAACCTTGGATTCAAGAGAGTCACTTTGAGTAGTACAGCATCAAGAAGAAACCCCTTTCCTGCTGAGATAGAGATAGAGCGAGAGAGAGAGAGAGAGAGAGAGCGAGAGAGAGAGAGAGAGAGAGAGGGAGAAGATAGAAGAAGAGATAGAGAAAGTCAGTAAAACCAAAATCCACTGGTATTTGTTTAAATAATGATTTTTGCTTAAATGATGGTCATATCTGAACAGGTCACGACCTGTCTAAAGTACTACTAAAACAATGCATGATTAATTGATACAGTTGTCATAACTGGTGTTAAATCATCAAGAATTAATTAAAACAAGAAAAATTGGAAAACATATTGTTTTCTAAAATATGCGAATCCTACTAATACATTCCGTCTGCTGCAAACAACCCGCCCCCCCCGCCCCACCCTCCCCCCCCCCGAAAAAAACATTAGTTATCATTGGATTGGCCGTTAAGAATATAATATAATCCTCATTTAGTATTATTCTCAGATTTCGTCTTGCGTCTAATTTCGTATTTCAGTGATTTTAAAATGAAAGAAAAAAGCATTACCTCTTTCAGGTTTAAAGTGACCAGCCAGCACCACCCTATATTGTTTTCTAGAACCTGCCTTCCCACCCCCCTCCCCTCTCAATCTTGACAGACATACATGTATTTTGTAATAAGTTGATGACCAAAAAGTCAAATGTTTAATGTGGTTATGGTATATTTTATGTACTGAAATAAGCTAGTGTATAAATTTATGTGATCAATGAGTATTATTTGTTAATGATAACTGACCAGTTTTCATTAGAGCATTTAAACGATCTAAACTATTCTAGAATACTTTTAAACAATATAACTCAATGGATCAAAACATAGTTAATTTAACTTTAAAATACAATATTGCCATGATGCTCACCTAAAGCAAGCTTGCAGAATGTAATAACCCCCGCTTGTTGTGGCAATTATGGATAATCCTGTAAAAATAAGTTTTTAAAAAAACTTAGAAAATCATTCATTGAGAAACAGAGCACTTCTATGCATCAACAACAACAACAAAAACACCTGCAATCTAATATTAACAACAAAGCGCACAAACAAAAAGAAATGTGCAAAGGGTTTTTGAATGGCCACCCAGTATTTTACACTCACCCACCTTTATCAAAAAATAGTAAAAACAACATCCATTATGGAGATTTGTGAATTTGCATAAACAATTTTAGCTGCAATGATTCCTTCTTGCTTTTTGCGTTAATTCCCTTTCCATATGTGTTGATAAGAAATTAACAATCAACTAGGTCAAGCCCTATTGTTAATTTAACCCCACTTACTCAGCATCTGATATGAATACCACAGTTCCTCTCACAACTGATGAATACCACATTTCCTGATCTAATCTCATACTACAAAATACTTGCCATTAGAACACGCAGCACTTTGCAGCCCAGCTCTCTAGAATAGCATACAAAATGTGCTTTCACTAGGCCTAATGCTATCTACCAGGTGACACTGATCAATAATAGATGGTTTGTTGGTCGAATGATCAAAGGTTTTGTACTGCATATAATTTTACTGCATCAATACACACTCCATCCCTGCTCTACAAACAGAAATAATTCACTTAACGATCATCATGTTGTTCGCCCGGTGGATACTAATTCCCTATATCTTGACCAAAATTGTAAAAAATCTAGCTTATTCTTTCATGGCCAACTGACAGAGATCTAAATCATAAAAAACAGCTCATAAATCATAGAACAGTCACCCAACGGAGGGGAAAAAATCTCAATGGGAACTGTGTCTGTGCGGAACAACTCAAGTGCCAATAAAAAAAAAGGCCTTGGACCCAGCTGGAAAGGCCTGCGACAGTAGGTACTGTGCATGCCAAGACGAGGGCTGCTTCCTGAGCATCCGTACATCGCGGGCTATAAACTCCTGTTGATTACGCCGCAAGGCCCTTCAACGTCTTGATCCAGATCATATCCATATTCCAAAACTCTACTCTTTGTAAATGGCGCACTGCCATCCGCTTTGACAATATAACCAACATTTTCAGTGATTGAGAAAAAAATGCAATAAAAAAGGAGAGGACTGTTGATATAAGCTTTCTCTGTGAGTTGTGTGTGTGTGTTTGTTTGTTTGTATGCAGAAGCCTACCGCTGGTATCATACTCATCTTCGGGCAGATCTAAAAACTAGTCTTTTCGCATGAACTAATTTCTTTAAAAAATAATTAATAAATTTGAGGAAAAAAAACGTGATTGAGGTAATAGCTCTTTGAATATTTCATAATTTAGCTGAAGGGGCCTACCCCACACTGACACTCAGACCAACCCTCTTGCCATCAACGTGAATCGCACACATTCGGCGATTCACATCAAAGAATCAAGAACACCAACCACAACATGATACAAGCCAACTAACACCACACTAGAACTAACAACAACATCTCTCGTTCGACAACCTATTGCCCAAGTTGAGTATACCAGACAAATAACCCAAATAATCGAAAAATAAGCTGTGCTGATTTCATCTTAAAACCGACAAACACACAAAGGTGTAATATACTTACCATGGCAGCAAAAAAGGTGAACAGTGGCGGCTGACCAATCACGTGAACACGAAAGCAAGCAGAACACACCGGCTTTATACACAGGCTCGTGTATAACAAAACCACAAAAATGCACGAATAACCGTCAAAATGAAAATATCTTTTATTGTTTTCTGGCGACTGAAGAACGCTGCATCGGAAACGAACCCACCATCCGTAAAAAAAAGGGTGTTTTGTGTTGGCCACTCAGATTTTACACTCACATACCAATCTCCAATGTAGAATGGAAAAGTAACAGTCACCCATTTAGGGGGTTTGTGCACGCACACACACACAACACACACACACACACACACACACACACAACACCACACACACAAACCACATATTGAAAACAAGCTATTTAAAAAATCCACGAGATACCGATGCACCTTCCATCTTTTGAACGGTAATGAAACACCATAGTTGAATGACCGCATGTGTTTGCACAGATCATGCTGAATCGTTGGGAATCGTCTTTCAATACTTCAGTGGCCTTTCGTGGCAGATCAGGGGAAGCAACTTGCTCAAAGCTAATCTCTTCAAGTATGAGTCACCGAGATGAAAATTAGGGTAATGTTGAAGAGAGTTGTGATGAGACAGAGGTGATGGTTGGAGCTTAGGAGAAAATAAAAGACAGCTATGAGAAATGGAGTGAGAGATGACACACGAAACACACCACACCCACACACACACACACACACACACACACAACACACACACACACACACGCACGCACGCACGCACGCACGCACGCACGCAACGCACGCACTCACGCACTACACACACACACATACGCCACACTTCTGCTAGCAGGAGGGCACACACACACA
>CM031611.1:85772046-85777046 GCA_018398815.1 Conus ventricosus | reverse complement strand
AGGGTTGGGAAGAGATGAGGACGTGACAGGCAGGATCAGCAATGTACAGAGGGTTGGGAAGACAGGAGGACGTGACAGGCAGGATCAGCAATGTACAGAGGGTTGGGAAGAGAGAAGGACGTGACAGGCAGGATCAGCAAAGTACAGAGGGTTGGGAAGACAGGACGTGACAGGAAGGATCAGCAATGTACAGAGGGTTGGGAAGAGAGGAGGACGTGACAGGCAGGATCAGCAATGTACAGAGGGTTGGGAAGACAGGACGTGACAGGCAGGATCAGCAATGTACAGAGGGTTGGGAAGAGAGGCGGACGTGACAGGCAGGATCAGCAATGTACAGAGGGTTGGGAAGACAGGACGTGACAGGAAGGATCAGCAATGTACAGAGGGTTGGGAAGAGAGGCGGACGTGACAGGCAGGATCAGCAATGTACAGAGGGTTGGGAAGACAGGACGTGACAGGCAGGATCAGCAATGAACAGAGGGTTTGGAAGAGAGGAGGACGTGACAGGCAGGATCAGCAATGTACAGAGGGTTCGGAACAGGCAGGATCAGCAATGTACAGAGGGTTGGGAAGACAGGACGTGACAGGCAGGATCAGCAGTGTACAGAGGGTTGGGAAGAGAGGAGGACGTGACAGGCAGGATCAGCAGTGTACAGAGGATTGGGAAGAGAGGAGGATGTGACAGGCAGGATCAACAGTGTACAGAGGGTTGGGAAGAGAGGAGGATGTGACAGGCAGGATCAACAGTGTACAGAGGATTGGGAAGAGAGGAGGATGTGACAGGCAGGATCAGCAATGTACAGAGGGTTGGGAAGAGAGAAGAACATGACAGGCAGGATCAGCAATGTACAGAGGGTTGGGAAGAGAGAAAGAACATGACAGGCAGGATCAGCAATGTACAGAGGGTTGGGAAGAGAGAAGAACATGACAGGCAGGATCAGCAATGTACAGAGGGTTGGGAAGAGAGGAGGACGTGACAGGCAGGATCAGCAATGTACAGAGGGTTGGGAAGACAGGACAGGAGGACGTGACAGGCAGGATCAGCAGTGTACAGAGGGTTGGGAAGACAGGACAGGAGGACGTGACAGGCAGGATCAGCAATGTACAGAGGGTTGGGAAGACAGGACAGGAGGACGTGACAGGCAGGATCAGCAATGTACAGAGGGTTGGGAAGACAGGACAGGAGGACGTGACAGGCAGGATCAGCAATGTACAGAGGGTTGGGAAGAGAGGAGGACGTGGTTTGGCGGGGAGTGCGAGATTAGCGGAAGGTATGGAGTGTATAGCGTCCATGGTGAGATGTCTGGCTTGTCCATTTCTAAGGGATTTCATCACGACAGTTCTTTCAACTGCGTTGGGTCGACTGTGTACAATCATCATAACCTGTTGATCTTCGTGCGTCTGAATGGAGATGTTGTTTGTGTCTGGGCACCTCCAGCCATCTGTCCCTGTCTGACTCCTGACAATTTCTGTCTGTTTATTTGTGTTGGGTTAAGCTTCATATGGCTGTCTGTGTGTTCTGAATCAGTAATGGCGACTTTAGTGCTGTTTATGTCTGGGACTGACTGATGACCAGAGTTGCAGGGAGGTGGGGGTGGGAGTGGGAGAGTTAAGGTTTGTGTTCAGTGATGGCTGGTAAGCCAGTCTTTGGGAAGGTATGCACAGAAGAGAATGGTTATCATTTGGAGACTATTGTGGCATTACTTAATTCATATTTTTCTCTGGAAGGATGTTCTCACGACCGTTGTATTTATTTTTTTCTGTGAAGGCAAAATTTACTGTCAAAATTATAACCAAATAAAGATTGGTTGAGAAAAAAATCTTAGTTCTCTGAAGCACCCACCATTTTTCTTTTTCACCCTTTCCCGCTCTTTCCTGACTAAAAACAAAACACAAGTTTCAGGAGTTTTCAAAACAATCCTTGCTTGCGTTTGTATGATGGCTGAAAACAAGTTTAGTGGTCATTGTCAGTGCATGAGTTTAGATTATGAACACAGTGGTAGATGGACGTCCTCGTATCTTCTCTCTTTCACTGTTCCGTCCTTTTGGCTGTTAGACGTCTCTCCAGTACAACACGCATGTCAGAACTGTATACAGAACAGTCTTACGGAATGTTGTCCAGCCGCTAAACACCCATCCAATAGGAACAACTGGGCTGGTTGTGGAATACTATCTGCAAACAGCATAATATAGGACTGCAGCTGGTGGCGGCCAGTTCTGGCAGCGAAACTGGTGGGTTGCTCCCATTACTGGAGATCACGGAGACGGTCCTTCTCTGAAAGGTGTCTTTATTTCATCCAGTTAATACTGAATTTGCTGTTGATGGAAGTTTTGGCCTTGTGAAGAAGTTTGCGTAGTTTGCGTAGTTGTAGTTGTTGTTGTTGTTGCTGTTGTTGCTGTTGTTGTTGTTTTTGTTGTTGTTGTTGTTGTTGTTGTTGTTGTTGTTGTTGTTGCTGTTGTTTTAATACCAAGAGCTCTGGTGAGCACAATTTTTGGATGAAATATGTCCTTGAAGTGCAGTGATGCCAGGTCCTTTCTCACTTTGTGTGTGAGATATTGTTTAACTCTCACAATTATTTTATTTTGATCATATTTTAACAAGCCACAGGTTTTCGTGAGTTTTATTACATGTCGAAACATGGGTACGTCATACACAGAACATCGGTTTACAGTAAAAACAAAAAAGCATCCAGACCACCTTTTATAAGCTAGCCAAATGAAGAGAAAAAAAAACACTCGACTTGCCCAGACTTGAAATGTAGAAATCTCATTTTATAGACAGGCCTTGGAATCACCAGCTGAGCACTACAGAAAGCAGTGAGAAGAAGGCTTTGGAATCACCAGCTGAGCACCACAGAAAGCAGTGAGAAGGCTTTGGAATCACCAGCTGAGGACTACAGAAAGCAGTGAGAAGAAGGCTTTGGAATCACCAGCTGAGCACTACAGAAAGCAGTGAGAAGAAGGCCCTGGAATCACCAGCTGAGCACTAAAGAAAGCAGTGAGAAGAAGGCTTTGGAATCACCAGCTGAGCACTAAAGAAGGCAGTGAGAAGAAGGCCCTGGAATCACCAGCTGAGCACTAAAGAAAGCAGTGAGAAGAAGGCCCTGGAATCACCAGCTGAGCACTACCGAAAGCAGTGAGAAGAAGGCCCTGGAATCACCAGCTGAGCACTAAAGAAAGGGTGAGAAGAAGGCTTTGAAATCACAGCTGAGCACTACAGAAAGCAGTGAGAAGAAGTCTTTGGAATCACCAGCTGAGCACTACAGAAAGCAGTGAGAAGAAGGCCCTGGAATCACCAGCTGAGCACTAACAAAAGCAGTGAGAAGGCTTTGGAATCACCAGCTGAGCACTAAAGAAATCAGTGAGAAGAAGGCTTTGGAATCAGCAGCTGAGCACCACAGAAATCAGTGAGAAGAAGGCCCTGGAATCACCAGCTGAGCACTACAGAAAGGTGAGACGAAGGCCCTGGAATCACCAGCTGAGCACTACAGAAAGCAGTGAGAAGAAGGCTTTGGAATCACCCAGCTGAGCACTAAAGAAAGCAGTGAGAAGAAGGCCCTGGAATCACCAGCTGAGCTCTACAGAAAGCAGTGAGAAGAAGGCCCTGGAATCACCAGCTGAGCCCTACAGAAAGCAGTGAGAAGGCTTTGGAATCACCAGCTGAGCACTAAAGAAAGCAGTGAGAAGAAGGCCCTGGAATCACCAGCTGAGCACTAAAGAAAGCAGTGAGAAGGCTTTGGAATCACCAGCTGAGCACCACAGAAAGCAGTGAGACGAAGGCCTGGAATCACCAGCTGAGCACTACAGAAAGCAGTGAGAAGAAGGCGTTGGAATCACCAGCTGAGCACTAAAGAAAGCAGTGAGAAGAAGGCGTTGGAATCACCAGCTGAGCACTACAGAAAGCAGTGAGAAGAAGGCCCTGGAATCACCAGCTGAGCACTACAGAAAGCAGTGAGAAGAAGGCGTTGGAATCACCAGCTGAGCACTACAGAAAGCAGTGAGAAGAAGGCCCTGGAATCACCAGCTGAGCACTACAGAAAGCAGTGAGAAGGCCCTGGAATCACCAGCTGAGCACTACAGAAAGCAGTGAGAAGGAGGCGTTGGAATCACCAGCTGAGCACTACAGAAAGGGTGAGAAGAAGGCTTTGGAATCACCAGCTGAGCACTACAGAAAGCAGTGAGAAGAAGGCTTTGGAATCACAAGCTGAGGACCACAGAAAGCAGTGAGAAGTGGCGGAGGCACCGACACCCTGGAGGTCAACACTTCAGATCGACCGACAATTGACGAATCTGAAAATGCGTCTGTGTGTCTGAAAGAAGGAGGGATGAGGAAAAGAAAGGGGAGGGCAGTGGAGGTTTTGGCCTCTCAACCATTTAAGAACACCAGACTCCGTCCCCCCACCCCACCCCCCACCCCCCACCCCTAATTTCCACCCTCCCAACTCCACAATTACTTCCATTTGTTGCCTGAGCTGTCATTCTAACACCATTAGAAAAATATTGAAAAGGGATCACCTTAATTAATGAATCACCCCGCCGCTGAATCCTGCAGAGCTCTGTCCGGGCCGCTGAATGCTGCAGAGCTCTGTCCGGGCCGCTGAATCCTGCAGAGCTCTGTCCGGGCCGCTGAATCCTGCAGAGCTCTGTCCGGGCCGCTGAATCCTGCAGAGCTCTGTCCGGCCCTTGGCGCCCATAGACTGGAAAGGTCTTTGGCTAGAGATATGGAACTCCAAGAATGACAAAATGGAAAGGTCAACTTTTCCTTAGAATGACATCGTCTGAAACTGGAGCGAACATAAGATCTTTTTGTGGACTGAAAGTGAACTTCAAACTTTCCTAGAAGTACCTTCATTTGATCTGATAACTCGTTCAAACTTTGATCTACTCAGAAATATTTCTGAGTCGAAAGATCAGGGCTGAATTAGAGCAGAGTTAATACTTGTGCTAAAAACCTACTATGATCAGAATTGTTTGAATGTAACTGAAATATGAATTTCTTT
>CM031611.1:85762046-85769546 GCA_018398815.1 Conus ventricosus | reverse complement strand
TTACATACATGCAAAATGGAAAGATAAGCCATTGGAATCGTGTACGTCAAAGGCATTCTTCCTCAGAAGGTTTGCCAGTTGAACTCTTGTTGGATGAATAAGCAAGAAACTTTGTACAAATCTGTATTTCTAAATCAAATAATGAACTGAGGATGCTACTGCTATCTATCATCAAAGACCAACGCTCTCACCAACAGAAAACGCTACCAGAAATGATATTAGCAAAGAAGCCCTCAAGAAGAAAACACCCCCAAGATCGCAGGCGATGGAGGAAGATTATCGGTTCTTTTCCTCCTAGAACCAGCCACTGCCAACTACTCTTCTATATGCTGTTGGCCAATGGTATTCCAGTCCATCCCAAAGGATGGATTTTTTAAAGACTGTTCCACGTGCAGCCCTGAAATGTCTGCCATATAGTAGGTAGATATAACATACTGAGGAAAGAGCTTTGGAAGAGAGAGGGGAGAGAGACACCGATTCACAATCCCATTTACATTCTAAATGCTGTGCTTACAGGGACCATCACACGGTCTTCAGCTGTCTAACGAATATGGGCACAGACTGCCGATGTCTGTGAACCTCTGGTGCTATTTTTAGTGAGGAGAGAGTGGGTCTGAATAGGAAAAGTTGAGGTCGAAAACTGGCGTGCCAGAGGATGGAACGTTTCCATTAGAATACGAAGTACGTTACCCAAGAAAATGTCAACAGATAATACATTTTCATACTGTTTTTTTTTTATACCTTTGCCTAAGTTCTGACAACAAAGTTTGTCTCTAAAGTGGATTCGAGGGAGATGAAAAAACCCCACAAAAACGAATGTGAAATCATTTTGACATCAAGAACTTTTGTTCATATATTTCTCTTCCTCTTTTTTGATTGTAATATTTTCAAATTGATCGTTTTTCTATTGTCTGTTTTGATTTCATGTATTTCACCCCCCCCCCCCCCCCCCCCCCACACACACACACATACACACACACAGACACACATACACAGACACACAGACACACAGACACACAGACACAGATACACACACTCACACACACACACACACACACACACACACACCACACACACACACACACGCACGCACGCACGCACGCACGCACGCACGCATGCACGCACGCACGCACGCACGCACGCACGCACACACGCACGCACGCACGCACGCACGCACGCACGCACGCACGCACGCACGCACGCACACACACACACACACACACACACACACACACACACACACACACACACACACACACACAAAGGGGCGGGGGGGAGAGACCCACCTAGACAGAATAAATGGGTGTGATTATAATGAAAATAGTTATATGGAGGTTGTTGGTACTGATGATAATGTATGGAAAGTGAGACTGGGGATTAAGAAAGGAACAAAAAACAAAAGCAGACACAACGCAATCACACACAAGGGGGGGGGGGGGGGGGGGGGGGGACTTGTAAACAGTATTATTGGTGGGTGATGATTTTTTTAAAAACAAAAACGTGGCTAAAAAAAGTCAAGACATTGCTTTTGCATTATCATCCTATGAAGAGCACATCATTTATCATAGAGACACAGAAAATCAGACAAAAGCAGGATGAAAAAATGTCGATTAAAGCATGTGGAGATCAATCAACAAAAAAAAAGGAAAAAAAGAAAAAAGTCACGTCATCGCTCAACTGAGTGGATAACCGAGTGATTTCACAGTACTGCAATTTCTATGTGTTCGTTTTCCTTGTAACGTTAACATGGTATTCACATTTTTGAGGATATCCAGAGATTTTCGAGACTGTATGTTTCGGTAGTCTTTGATTTGATCATTTGCTGGAAACAGAGATGTAATATTGATTGTGATAAAAAAGAATGAGATGGCATTATTACGTGTTTATGGACCCTTGCTAAAAGTCCCTTCATTCATGGCAATATCAAATGCACGTGTCAAAGTATGTATCTTCTCTGCCTCTCTGTCTGTGGCTCTGTCTGTCTTTCTGTCTCTCTTTCCCTCTGTTTGTATGCTTTTTAAAATAATTATTCCTTTATTAATGATTCCTCCCAAGATGTGTGGTTCTGTGAATTGAAACTGAGAATATAATGCACAGGTCAGACATCCGCTAAACTGTAGGCTTAAATCCTTGGTGATTCATTCATTTATCAATCCCCTTTCAATCCTGCACAGTGTGAAATCGAAATTCAGCAGATAGGGTGTAGCGCATATGAATGACTCCGCACGCAGTGACACCTCCTTGATGAAACTGAAACTGAAAACATACTTAATGCCTCCCCCCCCCCCCCCACTTTTTTTATAGCAGTTTTGCACTTAAAAAAAAAGAAGATATCATCATAAGCGAAGACAGCAGGAACAATACAATCAAGGTTTATGTTACACTTTCGTTTATAAGGATTTCGTCTTGGCACAGAGAAGCCTGGAAAGACAAATTGCGGAGAAAAGAAGGGACAGCCAGGGACAATGAGCACAGAGAAGGACACAACAATTCACTAAGAAAACCACACACTGGGGAGGGTACAAACATGAATGAGACAAAAGCAAATGGAAGAACTATTTAAAACATTGCACGAGACAAGCAAAGCTAAAGACAGTTGGCAACCAGGGAGACAATTGATTTTTCATACTTCCCACCTTGCATGACAGGCATTCACTCCCTGTATTCTGCAATTGATTTTTCATACTTCCCACCTTGCATGACAGGCCTTCACTCCCTGTATTCTGCACTGCATCACCGGCACCCTGCAGGGATCAAGACAGGATTGGCCTCTGGTCCGCAGGGATCAAGGCAGGATTGGCCTCTGATCCGCAGGGATCAAGGCAGGATTGGCCTCTGGTCCCGAGGGATGCTTAACATGTGAAAACAAAGCATGCTGTCAAGATTTCGAGATGGAGCGCGGCATGAAAAAGGGAGACAGGGTCAATGGCTAAAGTTTTTATTTTTTTTATACGCTGGAGAACAGAAACGTCAGAACTGACAGTGCCGTCCGATCAAATGTACGCTGCATGCACGTGCAGTTTAGCTTGTTTCCATACTTTGGGAGAAAAGCTAGTGTTTTTGTCAGTAAGGTGCGAATGGAATTTTGGAGCTAGGAAGGGTAATAACTGGAGGAAATAATGCAAATAAGTGACGCAGTCCAGCATCTATGTAGATACACACGCACTTACGCCACACACACAAATACCCCCCCCCCCCCCCCCCAACAGGCACACCCCACACACCTTTCTTTATCACATGCTGCAGAAATGCTAGCGAGGCTGCTCTGGAATCTGTGGCGAGACGTTCATTGTCATCCTGTAGCTGCCAGCCATCACCCCAGCCTCGTCTCCCCTGTGACCCCGCCCCCACCCACGACTCGCAACTCAACCACCTCCTGCTCTTCCCTTTCTTCGTCTCCTTTGCAACATTCCTCCGAGAGGTGCTATTTCTAGTGAGGATAGAGTGGGTGAATAGGAAAAGTATCTATATAGAGAGAGAGACAGACACAGTCAGACGCACACAAGCGAGCAAGCAAGCGTGGATGCGCGCGTCCATCACCACTGCCATCACCACCATCATCAACATCGTCGTCGTCGTCATCATCATCATCGTCGTCATCATCATCATCATCATCATCATCATCATCATCATCATCATCATCATCATCATCATCATCATCATCATCGTCATCGCCGTCGTAGTCGTCGTCATCGTTGTCATCAGCAACAGCATCATCGTCATCGTCCTCGTCGTCGTCATCTCATCATCATCATCATCATCATCATCATCATCATCATCATCATCATCATCATCATCATCATCATCAATATCAGTGCCATCCCCTGCACACACAAGCCACCTTACTTGCCATTCTGCTGCCTATACAGCATGCACACACACACACACACACACACACACACACACACACACACACACACACACACACACACACACACACACACACACACGCGCGCGCACGCACGCACGCACGCACGCACGCACGCACGCACGCACGCACACACACACACACACACACACACACACACACACACACACACAAACACACACGGAGAGAGAGAGGGATTGGGAGAAAGGAAAAGCGATGGCTCAAGTCATCACTTCATTCCATCAAGGTAATGACGCAAGATCAAATGAGGGTCACAGCCAAGACACTGGAACCCCAGTCGGAAACAGCAGCTCTTGGGCTCATAGAACAAGAACACAACTGGTAACTCTGAGTGGGAGAGCACACGCTCTTCAATTCTTCAATTACCCACCAGTCCTCAACGCAGCACGTGCGTGTATGCGCCGTTTTGTTTTTCACAAAGCACTATGTGAAGCGCGCTACCGAGGCGTTTTTCGTCTCCCCCAAAAAAAGAGACACCCAACACCAGAGAGCAATTAGCTCGGGGGAATTGAACGCTAGATGATTAAATCCTGTCATGGCCGCCCAGAGAGCAGGCTGAGGATTCTAAGAGACGTGATCGGAAATCGTCATGCGGCGTAACTGCCCTGGTGACAGGGTCCCTAGAGAAATATTAGACGGGCTGGTGTACGAATACTATTTCCTTTCCACGTAGATTAAATCAGTCCTACCCCCGACCACTCCAGTTTCAAATAACTTGTCTTATGTAATCAACTGGCAACGATATACGATCTGGGGGGGCTCTGGATTTAGATTCAATTGAATTAAGTTTTGTAACTCCCAATCCAAATGTCGGCTCTAAACATTGTCCTCATGGGAGATGTCCCAGCTGACGCTTTCTGGATAGAATGCGGCCTGTGTGGGGCGTGCGTGCGTGTGCGTGCGTGCGTGCGTGCTGGCGTGCGTGCGTGCGTGCGTGCGTGTGTGTGTGTGGTGTGTGTGGTGTGTGTGTGTGTGTGTGTGTGTGTTTGTGTTGTGTGTGTGTTGTGTGTGTGTGTGTGTGTGTTTGTTTAGTTTTACGTCTTTTCACATGGCGTGTTTTAGACGATTATGATATTTGTAAATGAAATACATCAAGATGACATTAATATTATTATACAAATGAAAACATAATTAAAAATAAAGCTTAAATCAGTGGACATGAACAACATAAACAATGTTTGCTTCAAAAATACTGAAATCTCATACTAATGTACCGATAGGACTGCGAAGTAAATATTTTGATACATTAGCCAAAAATGAATGATTTGAAGTTAGAGTCTTAAAATCATCAACTGTAGGATTATTTGGTAACTGAAAACTGGGTAAGTACTGCCGCATAGTGGGACAATTAAATAGTACATGAAATGTCAAAAGTGTTTCCCCACATATGCGTTTTGCAGTATCAACATATTTACATTTTAATGAATTATATTTAAGTCTAAAACACAAACTGGAAACTTCCTCGGAAAAACATTCAACAAAGACATGCTGTAAGAGGTGTGCCGATTTACATTATAACCCACACGGGCTTTGGTGTCTTTTTCTAAAAGATTATAGCATTCCATTACAGACAAAGGAATATGAACGTTTTCACGACGAAATTCTTTGTCCTGCACCTCCTCTAGCTACTCTGTCTGCCCATTCTTTCCCCATAAATACCACAATGTGATGGAACCCAAGTAAATGTTACACTGGAACCCTTTTGAATTAGAAAATGTATGAGGTGATTAATTTCAATTACTAAGTCACATCTGTCTCTAGACTTCATGATTTCAGTGTAAATAAGACAGACTTAGAGTCAACACAAAAAAGTATTGGAAATATAACCATAGGAAGATTAACAATGTATCGCAGAGCCATGAGAATGGCTACCAGTTCTGCAGTGAAAACCCAGAATGACCTGCACCAATATGAAACGATTTTCCTTTCTTTAATCCAGGTATTACAAACCCAGCACCCGCCACATTAGTGTCAATAAGAGAACCATCGGTATATACCTTCAAATGGTTAGAATAATTTGAATGAACATGAGATCGAAAAGAAAAAGCAAGAAGGTGAGGTTATCACTCTTTTAGAATCGTCATTGAAAAGTCAAAATCTGCTCTGTTCATTCCATGGAGGAATTGGAGACGTAATCGAACGTTTACCTATATCTTTAGTTTTCAGATCTAATCTACTGTGAATATTTGAAGTATAAGTGGCTATTGTTGTCAAAGATTTTATGGTCCCTTGCTCTTTTTGGAAATTGAAGATCTGATCTAAGTACATTTTCATTCACGTTGACATTTCAACAGCACTGCTTCTTATAATGTACTTAGCTGAAGACAGTTCTCGATAATTGTTCAAAGGTAGAACACCAACCTCCCCATACGTACAATAGTCGAAGTGTGGACAGGAACTCCCAAAGCTAATTTGTATGCCTTAGAGTCAATACTTTGTAATTTCTTCATAAGATATTTAGGAGCAGAAAAATAAACTTCCTGGCCGTAAGTCAGCTTTGATCTAACCAAAGATGTTGCAAGAAGAGTCAAGCTTTTGTTTCTTTACCCCAATTTTGTCTGCTTAAATTTTAAGCAAATTTAAGCTTTTTTGAGCTTTTGATAGACTGTTTTCAATGTGAAATTCCACGATAATTTCGATGTAAAATAGACACCTAAGAATTTTGTGATGTCTTTGAATTGTAGCTCAGCTCCTCGTAAAGAACAGGTAATCTTCTGGGAGGGTCACCAGCACTAAATACCATCATGTGAGTTTTTCAACAGATAAAGATAAACCATTCTCTGTCAAGAAAGCACTTATCTTATCTAATTCAGACTGATAAAGATCTGAATTTGTTTCAGTTTTCTGTTTGAAATATGCTTCAATTTTGCGTCCAACCAAACACAAATGTCATCAGCATATTGAAACAATCTTTACATTTTTTTGATATCTTCTTAGAAAGATCTGATATCATAATACTGAAGAGATAAGGAGCAATGATGGATCCTTGAGGAACTCCCATATGTAAATCTCTCTGGGAAGAATACGCATTTTCAACTCTTGTTTCAATAGTTCTACAGGAAAGAAAATCTTTTACAAACGAAAACATTCTCCCACAAATACCTGCTCTTTTCAGTTTAAATAACAATTGAGTGTGCCACACTTGATCGTAGGCTCGTTTAATGTCAAAAAATGTTGCCAGCACGTTTTGCCTACGAGCAAATTGGCGTTTTATATTGGTAGATAACTTCACCAAGTGATCTGTTGTAGATCTTCCCGACCTAAAACCAGCTTTATGGACTGGAATAACATTGTTTTTATCACAATAGTGAATTAGCCGAGCAGTTACTATCTTCTCCATTAACTTACATGTGTGTGAAGTAAGAGAGATTGGCCTGTAACTGTTGACATCTCTACAGGTTTGCCATTTTTAAGTATGGGAACTATAATTGAATGTTTCCACACGGTTGGTAATTTACCTTCACTCCAGCATGTTTTCCATTATTTTATGAAGATACTGCACCCAAATATCTGGAAAATGTTTCAGCATTTCATTAGAAATTTCATCACGGCCAACAGCTGTTCTTTTATTACTCAATGTTGAGATTACTTCTTTTAGTTCCATAAACGTA
>CM031611.1:85727046-85739546 GCA_018398815.1 Conus ventricosus | reverse complement strand
CAATCAAAAATCACATGTTGAACTGAAAGATCCCCACGACATACGCACTTAACAGTCTGGCAATACTTGGTTCGTAGGGAATTACATAAAAGTCTAAAAGTCAGGCTAGAAACCGGTCGGCTAATTGACACAAAGTTTGACAGAGTTTGCTGACGAGGTTTTGATGAGGAACTGTATTGACTCCAGAAATCCCTCTCGATTATATGATTAATTTCCTTGTATGATAAAGGACAATCAACCTTAATACTACCAAATATATTCTTTGCTCCCCTTTTTGCTGCTCTATCTGCTTGATCATTAAAAACGAAGGAGGTGTGCGATGGAACCCAAGAAAATACAACATTAGTACCTTTCATGTAAAGACAGTGCAACATGTACTTAATCTCAAATAATAATTCCTCTCTTTGTGAATTTTCAAAACAATACAAACTTTTTAATACTTTTCTGTTTAGTGTTGTTAGGCAAGATACTATGTGTGTGTCTGTGTGTGTGTGTGTGTGTGTGTGTGTGTGTGTGTGTGTGTGTGTGTGTGTGTGTGTGTGTGTGTGTGTGTGTGTGTGGAGGGGGGGTTATGTGTGTGCATGTGTGCGTGAAATGGCCCCCTTACCGTTTGGCCGTCTTATCCTGTCTCTGTCTTTTCTCCTGTCCTCTCTCTTATTTCCCCCCTTCCCTAGTTCTCTCCCTGTCTTTCCTCCTCCTCGCTCCTCTTCGCCTCTCTGCCCATCTGTCTGCTTACCAGAAAGGATGAAATCTCTCGAGCACCCAATGTCCTGGAATTGTTGCCTGATGTTTCTGACAGGGAGGATCAGGAACGTCCATGGGCATGGAAAGAGGAGATTGAGTAGATGGGTAGGGCTGGGAGGTTCGGGGAGAGGGAGGACGTGTGGTATGGGTGGGGCTGGGAGGTTCGGGGAGAGGGAGGACGTGTGGTATGGGTGGGGCTGGGAGGTTCGGGGAGAGGGAGGACGTGTGGTATGGGTAGGGCTGGGAGGTTCGGGGAGAGGGAGGACGTGTGGTATGGGTGGGGCTGGGAGGTTCGGGGAGAGGGAGGACGTGTGGTATGGGTGGGGCTGGGAGGTTCGGGGAGAGGGAGGACGTGTGGTATGGGTAGGGCTGGGAGGTTCGGGGAGAGGAGGACGTGTGGCGTCTATCAGAGAGAGGAGAGTGAGTAGATGGGTAGGGCTGGGAGGTTCGGGGAGAGGGAGGACGTGTGGCGTCTATCAGAGAGAGGAGAGTGAGTAGATGGGTAGGGCTGGGAGGTTCGGGGAGAGGGAGGACGTGTGGCGTCTATCAGAGAGAGGAGAGTGAGTAGATGGGTAGGGCTGGGAGGTTCGGGGAGAGGGAGGACGTGTGGTATGGGTAGGGCTGGGAGGTTCGGGGAGAGGGAGGACGTGTGGTATGGGTGGGGCTGGGAGGTTCGGGGAAAGGGAGGACGTGTGGTATGGGTAGGGCTGGGAGGTTCGGGGAAAGGGAGGACGTGTGGTATGGGTAGGGCTGGGAGGTTCGGGGAAAGGGAGGACGTGTGGCGTCTATCAGAGAGAGGAGAGTGAGTAGATGGGTAGGGCTGGGAGGTTCGGGGAGAGGGAGGACGTGTGGCGTCTATCAGAGAGAGGAGAGTGAGTAGATGGGTAGGGCTGGGAGGTTCGGGGAGAGGGAGGACGTGTGGTATGGGTAGGGCTGGGAGGTTCGGGGAGAGGGAGGACGTGTGGCGTCTATCAGAGAGATTTCTGTGCTTTACATTTCTGAGGAAGCTCATCAGGACAGTTGTATCAGCTGCCCCCGGACCACTGTGTGCAGTCATCAGGGTCTGTTGATTTTCCGGCTTCTGAATGGAGGTGTTGTTTGGGTCTGGGTCATCTTGGCATCTTTCCCGGTCTCTACCCTGACAATTTCTGTTTAGTGTTGTTAGGCAAGATACCATGTGGGTGTCTGTGTGGGTTGAATTAGGAGAGTTGACTTTAGTGTCCCTCTCTATATTTCGAGGGATGACTGCCAGAACCCAGTATCTCCCTGCTATATGTTTGTGAGATACTGGGGTCTGGCAGTCAGCCCTCGATTTCTGGGGCTGACTTATTATCAGAGAGAGGATGATGGGATGGGGAGGGGGAGTTGGTGTTTGCGTTAGTTGATGGACGGAAAGGCAATCTTTGGGGAGGGAACGCACTGAAGAGAATGTTTATCATTCGGGCATTTATCTGGACACTTCACCAGAGTGGCCATGACTGAAACTTTTCTCTTTAGGAGGGATGACTTTGCATTCGTCTTTTTTTTATTTAACGCGGTTGTGAAGACAAACTTTGTTATCCAAGCAAAGACAGGGAAAGGTAAAGAAAAAAGTCTGAAAGGTTATTACCAGCTAAGAGTCTCTCGGGTCATGTACTTCTTATTTTAACTGGAAATCTTCAGTTCTCTGATACGCCACTTTCCCATCTTAACTTCTCCCATTCAGAAAAAACAACGTCAGTACCAGAAGTTTGTAGATATCGACAATCCCTGGGTGCGTCTGTAAAACAGCTGAAGACCTATCAGAGAATATGAACAAGACTGTGAACCAGCGTCCCGCTTCCCTATCTCTTTCATAGCTCGTTTCGGAAGTCTGTTGCAATTTCCCGCGATGTGACAGGCATTTCTGAACTGTGCGTGGGACTATCTTACTGAATGTTGTCCAGCGTCAAACAAGCGTCCCTGGGGAGCATTCAGTTGATACCATCAGGTGGGAACATGTAGGACAGCAGCTGATAGGGGCCAGTTCTAATGGGGAAAATGATGAGCCTCTGCCACATCTGGTGATCATGGGGACTGTCCGTTTGTGAGACGGAAGGGATTCTTTGCTCCGTCCATTTCTAAGGGCTGTTGAATAAAAAGTCGGCTTTTGGAGATTGGCAGAAATAGCCTTCTATGATCTGCGCTTTGACTTCGACAAGCATACTTTACCGAAATGTCTTGCTTATTAATCTCTAAAGAGGTCTCTGGCTAACATTCTTCAGGACGCATGGCCTTGGAGTGCAGTGGTTCCTCCAGACAGCTCGTTTTTCTACATGCATTGGCATCTTTACTTGCCGGTTTTTTTTTTAATTTGAAGAAGAAACAGCTTTTTTTCAGTCTATAGATCCTGGCTCATGTGGTACAGTCGTGACGTATGTGGAACATGGGCTCACTCGAAAGAAAGCACCGATGTCAGCATTTAAAATCTAGCTAGAGAAATGGAAAAGAAACAACATTCTATTCCTAGACGTCTCGCTCAGAACTTCACTTCTGGCTTTCTGGATGAGCTCTGGAATCAGAAGTTGGTCAGTTCAAGAGACAGTGACGGGTAGTTGTGAGCACCAACACTCTGGAAGCCGACACTCCAGTTACAGTGATCGTTGGCCGATCTCAGAATGGGTGTGCATGTCTGTTGGAAGGAGGGGCGGGCTCAAGAGAGAGGATAAAAGGGGAAGGAGCTGGCACCAGGGTCTCCCGCTATTAGCTCTCTCAGCCCCCCCCCCTTCCCCCATTATCCCCCCCCCCTTTGTGCCACTTATATCCAAGCCACCATCACACCATCCCCCCTCCACCTCTCATCTCCCTACTCTCCCGATTCCCAGCCTCTTTCTTGTGTTGCCTGCGGCATCCTGCTAACACCATCAGAAGGATATTGAAGAGAGACCAGTGCAATGAATGAATCATCCTTCCACTGAATCCTACGCAGTTCTGTCTAGCCCTCAAAGCTGGTCGACTGGGAAATCTCTGGAAGCTATGGAAGACTGGGAAATCTCTGGAAGCTATGGAAGACTGGGAAATCTCTGGAAGCTATGGAAGACTGGGAAATCTCTGGAAGCTATGGAAGACTGGGAAATCTCTGGAAGCTATGGAAGACTGAAAGCATGAAAACGGGAAGTTAAACTTTTCCTCGCATTACATCGGGTGAAAATCGAGAACAAAAAAAAAAATGAATTTTTCATTCATTGAAATGGAACTTTCCTGAAAGTGCTTTGATTGAAACCTAGTTTTCTTTAGGAATGTTCTTATAGCGACATATTAGGTCTGGGTTTGAGCAAAGTAACATATATAAAACAAATGCACTTCAATGAGGTTTTTCATGACGAAAATACAATTTCGTTTCATGAAATGTGACAAGAAAACTCTAAATAGGGATAAATCTGACAAAGAAGAGATGCATTTCTATACATCTTCCCGACATCTCTTTCCTTCCTCTGTTCACTAAAAATTCAAGGAAAAAAAAGTTGTAATGAGTTGGTAGTGATTTCCATATAAGTATTCATGTGGGTATACTGTTCACAGTGCCTCTGTATCGTCGATGGCATAGGGAAGTAAATTGATTGACAAGATTCAACAGAAATACTGTTAGTTGGAATGAATACTCTTTTTTAAAAAAGCTGTAGAAAATAATGTTAAAGCGCAGTGTGCGCGTGGGCGTGGAACACACACTTACAAACACCCACTCTCTCCCTCTATCTCTATGTCCCTCTGTCTCTATCTCTGGCTCTGTGTGAGTGTGCCTCTCTCTATCACACACACACACACACACACACACACACACACACACACACACACACACACACACACACACACACACACACACACACACACACACACACACACACACACACACACACACACACACACACACACACACACACACACACACACACACAGACACACACACACACAGACACACACACACACACACACACACACACACACACACACCCGCGCGCGCGCGCGCGCGTGCACGCACGCACGCACGCACGCACGTACGCACACAGCCACACACTCAAATACACATACATGGCACAGCAGTTCATTTCGACGTCTGGTATTGCGACCGCTGACACTGCTACTTCTTCTACTGTTCACCCTATAATGATTTACTGTGTAGCACCAGAAAGGATTGATTGGCCAACATAACCAGTCGAAATATTTCAAATTCAGACGCCTCTTATACTGCTTATACAGATCAGCCTCCAGTGCTTTGGATCAGCAGGTTTCCAAAGGTTGCAAGGTCAGGCCCCCGGGTATGCACCTTAAAGTTTTCTATCATTTGTATGGCCTTTATGATTGCAGTAACTGTTGACATGGCTGAAAGCATACGCCAATCTATTACGTTAGAATGGAATCATGTTCATGGGGGAAAAAATTAAGAATGCACCTGTCAATATGACTTCTGTGACCCCCCCCCCCCCCCCCCCCCCAACTAATTGACAGGTAAAATTCCATTTGAGAGTGGATCTTTGACTGCGAATTTTGTTTAATGATAAGATCGCGCAAAGTGATCTATTCAATGATTTGATTTGATTGGTTTAATTTAGAGTCTGTTCACAACGATGGTGATATTAGACTAGTGATCTATTCAAAGAAAACAGGGAGTGTTAGCTTTTTATAAACGTTGCCAGCCGTAGATCCTAGCTGAAAAAGCAGAGTTCCCAAGCTCTCATGTTAGTCTAAACTGACAGCACACCGAAAACCAACCTCTGGCACAATTGTGGTGTCTCCGCGCAGCGGAACAGGAATTGTGCGTATTTGGTGTTCTGTGCGGCAATGGAAAGGCTGATCGGGCTGGGGACTGTTCAGTGTCTTTCTTTTCCGCACTTCTTGTGATCGTTTAGATATTATATTTGTTGATTAACAACGACTAACGCAGATTATGAACCTATCCAAACACTAAGTCAGACATGGGTGGATACACAGGTCAACAGCCGAGCAAATTATTTATTTACTGGCTGACAAACTGTGTATGTTTGGTCCGAAAACTGTGTTTGACGCTAGAATATACATAATGATAGGTTTGATGGTAAAAGTAACTGCAGTTTCAGCAAAAAAATGGCAGATTTTGAAATGAATTGCTGTTGTGTGTGTGTGTGTGTGTGTGTGGGTGTGTGTGTGTGTGTGTGTGTGTGTGTGTGTGTGTGTGTGTGTGTGTGTGTGTGCGTGCGTGCGTGCGTGCGTGCGTGCGTGTGTGTGTGTGTGTGTGTGTGTGCGTGTGTGTGTGTGTGTGTGTGTGTGTGTGTGTGTGTGTGTGTGTGTGTGTGTGTGTGTGTGTGTGTGTGTGTGTGTGTGTGTGTGTGTGTGTGTGTGTGTGTGTGTGTGTGTCTGTATTTGTGTGTCTGTGAGGAATGAATGCTCACACTCGTTAATGGTATATGCTTTGACGTTTTGAAGGAAAAATATTCATGATAACTGATATTATTTCTTATATGGCCTTGTTAATCGCTTTACTTTGTTGCATCATCGACAATGCAGAGGCACTATAAACACTATTATCCACACAAATATGTGGACTACAGTTACTTGTCTTTCTTTATAACTTGGTTGGGGTCTAGTGATCCATCTATTCTTTATTTGATTTATTCATAATTGGAATGTTGGTAATATATCTTGAAAAGATATTCTCATATCAGAGAATCATATCAGAGATCCCATCGAGGTATATTCTTATCATAACTATTACTCTACTCAAATTCAGCCCAAATCGTCCCACTCAAAAATGTTTCGGAACAAATCTAAGTTTGAATGAGTTTTATGTTCAAATGGAAGCAAATCTAAGAAAGTTCCTCGTACAATTACAGTTCACGAATAATCCCATTTGCACTCAGTTGTCAGTGAATGTGACTCTTAGAAAACGTTAGATTTCTATTCTAGTGCTCTCGGGCTTCCATACCTCTAGCCAAAGATTTTCTCATTCAACGGCGTCTAAGGCTGAATGGAACTTGGGAGGATGTCATTGTGGGATGATTCATTAATTGAGCTGACCCCATCTCAATATCTTCCAAATGGTGTTAGAAGGATGGCTCAGGAAACAAAAGGAAGTAGTAGGAAATTTGGGAGGAAGTGAATTTGGAATGTAAGGGATGAATTGGGAATGATGTAAGAGTGTGTGCGTGTGTGTGTGTGTGTGTGTGTGTGTGTGTGTGTGTGTGTGTGTGTGTGTGTGTGTGTGTGTGTGTGTGTGTGTGTGTTTGTGTGTGTGTGTGTGTGTGTGTATGTGTGTGTGTGTGTGTGTGTGTGTGTGTGTGTGTGTGTGTGTGTGTGTGTGTGTGTGTGTGTGTGTGTGTGTTGGGGGGGGGGGGGGTGATGGTGGTTGAAAGGGTTTGAGGGTGGGAGACCTTGCTGCTTTCTCCTCCCCCTTCCCTCCTGTTTTTTTTTTTCATCTTCCTTCTTACTAACACACATCAATTTTCAGACCCATCAGTGACCACTTGATCTGAAGTATTGCCCTCCAGGGTGTTAGAGCTCTCACCATCCCCTCACTGCTTTCTGTAGTGCCAGCTTTTGATTCCATGACTTGTCTATAAAACGATGTGTCGGATTTCTGAGGTTCAAGTCTGGGGAAGTCCAGGGTTTTATCTCTTTTTCATTTCTCCCTTCCTTTAGCTGCACCTCAAGGGGGGGTTTGGGTGTTTTCTAGTGTAAACCGATCTCCTGTGTATGGCATTCTCCTTCTCCATGTATCAAAGCTAAAGAAAAAGAAAGGAGCGGTAACGTGTCAAAATCTGACAGGGGTGTATTGTCACAGTTAGGCAGTATCCCATGCATGCAAGGAAAGGAGCTGTGTGTACGGATCACTACACTTCAATGTTTCCCCACACAATTTGCACACTGGTGGTGTTGGTAATACACTTCACAAACTTTACACAACTATTTCAAAGCACACGCCAAAGTTGGCTGCTACTTTACATGTTCAGAGTCCCAAACTCTCATCAATAGCTGATTATCCATCTTTTGGAAGAAGCGAAGGACAGCTCCCATGATCCCCAGAAATTGTAGCAAACGAACATCCTCGCTTTAAGAACTGGTCACTTCTGACTACTGTATTACATATTGAGTTCTGATGCTGTCCCTCAACACGTACAGCTCCCAAGAATGGATGCTTAAGGTCGGACAACATACAGCATGACTGTCCTTAAGGTCGGACAACATACAGCATGACTGTCCTTAAGGTCGGACAACATACAGCGTGACTGTCCTTAAGGTCGGACAACATACAGCATGACTGTCCTTAAGGTGGGACAACATACAGCATGACTGTCCTTAAGGTGGGACAACATACAGCATGACTGTCCTTAAGGTGGGACAACATACAGCATGACTGTCCTTAAGGTGGGACAACATGCAGCATGACTGTCCTTAAGGTCGGACAACATACAGCATGACTGTCCTTAAGGTCGGACAACATACAGCATGACTGTCCTTAAGGTCGGACAACATACAGCATGACTGTCCTTAAGGTCGGACAACATACAGCACGACTGTCCTTAAGGTCGGACAACATACAGCGTGACTGTCCTTAAGGTCGGACAACATACAGCATGACTGTCCTTAAGGTCGGACAACATACAGCACGACTGTCCTTAAGGTCGGACAACATACAGCATGACTGTCCTTAAGGTCGGACAACATACAGCACGACTGTCCTTAAGGTCGGACAACATACAGCGTGACTGTCCTTAAGGTCGGACAACATACAGCATGACTGTCCTTAAGGTCGGACAACATACAGCACGACTGTCCTTAAGGTCGGACAACATACAGCGTGACTGTCCTTAAGGTGGGACAACATGCAGCATGACTGTCCTTAAGGTGGGACAACATACAGCATGACTGTCCTTAAGGTCGGACAACATACAGCATGACTGTCCTTAAGGTGGGACAACATACAGCATGACTGTCCTTAAGGTGGGACAACATACAGCATGACTGTCCTTAAGGTGGGACAACATACAGCATGACTGTCCTTAAGGTGGGACAACATACAGCATGACTGTCCTTAAGGTGGGACAACATACAGCATGACTGTCCATCAAATTGGGAGTACAAAAAGCGGACCAGGAGAAGACGAGAGATTGTAGGGGGACGCTACAGTGACCACCACACTGGTCCCCAGCTATCATATAAGTGCCAGCAGGAATTGTCTGGAAACTTCTGGAACCCATGTAGTTTTTCGGGATAAATCAGAAAAAAGGGACGTGTCTGAGAACTGAAGACTTCAATTTCAAATAAGGACCACATCACCAGAAAGTCTGTCTGATACTCATGCCATTTCAATGTTGTTTTCTTTCCCTTTTCCTATTTTAGTTTTGGAAATACAATGTGCCTTCATAGTCATGTTAGAGAAAGAGAAAGAGAGTGGCTAATGTGAAATCATCCTTCAAAGAGAAAAAAAAAAGACCGAGTCATTGCAGCCATATTGTCCAAGTAAGCACGTTAATGTTACTATTCTCTTATGTGCATACCCACCACAGAGACCACGTTACCACCCATCAACGACTGCGAACCAAAACTTCCACATCCCCACCTTCACCTCCCGGCATTTGTCCTCAGTGTAGACAGAGGCACTGAAGTCACCATTCCTAATGCAGGTCACACAGACATCCATCGGAGGCCTTCTCCAACGCAAATAAACGACAGAAATTGTCTGGGGCAAGACAGCGACAGATGGCTGGAGGGACCCAGACGCAAACAACATCTCGATTCAGACGCACGAAAATCTACAGGCTCTGATGGTTGTACACAGTGGACCCAAGGCAGCTGATAGCGCTGTCGTATGAAATCCTTAGCAATGTACAGGCCAGACACGTCACGACGGACGTTACACACTCCTTGCCTTCCCCGAGTCTCCCACCCCCTATCAAACCACGTCCCTTTCTCCTCCCGCACCTATAGACACTGCTGATCCTGCCTGTTCCCACCCCACCAAACCACGTCTTCCTCTCATCCAGAACCTATAGACACTGCTGATGCTGCCTGTTCCCTCCCCACCAAACCACGTCTTCCTCTCATCCCGAACCTATAGACACTGCTGATCCTGCCTGTTCCCACTCCACCAAACCACGTCTTCCTCTCATCCAGAACCTATATACACTGTTGATCCTGCCTGTCAGAAACATCAGGCAGCACATCCCGGATGTTTGGCGCTAGAGAGATTTCACCCATGCTGGGCGAGAGAGAGAATTTCACCCATGCTGGGCGATAGAGAGATTTCACCCATGCTGGGCGCTAGAGATATTTCACCCAGGCGGTGCGAGAGAGATATTTCACCCATGCTGAGCGATAGAGAGATTTCACCCATGCTGAGCGATAGAGAGATTTAGAGATTTCACCCATGCTGAGCGATAGAGAGATTTAGAGATTTCACCCATGCTGAGCGATAGAGAGATTTCACCCATGCTGGGCGCTAGAGATATTTCACCCAGGCGGGGCGAGAGAGATATTTCACCCATGCTGAGCGATAGAGAGAGTTCATCCATGCTGGGCGAGAGAGAGATTTCACCCATGCTGAGCGATAGAGAGAGTTGATCCATGCTGGGCGATAGAGAGATATTTCACCCATGCTGAGCGATAGAGAGAGTTGATCCATGCTGGGCGAGAGAGAGATATTTCACCCATGCTGAGCGAGAGAGAGATTTCACCCAGGCGGGGCGAGAGAGATATTTCACCCATGCTGAGTGAGAGAGAGAGAGTTGATCCATGCTGGGCGAGAGACTGACTGACAGAGAAATGAAGAGGACTGAGGAGAAGAAAGGGAAAGGGAAGCAAGGGAAGGACAACAACAAAAAGGATTGGTGGGAGAAACAGAGAGACATGAACAAATCTGTGGCGATACGGGTAGACAGATGGGCGTGCTGTGGCGATACGGGTAGACAGATGGGCGTGCTGTGGCGATACGGGTAGACAGATGGGCGTGCTGTGGCGATACGGGTAGACAGATGGGCGTGCTGTGGCGATACGGGTAGACAGATGGGCGTGCTGTGGCGATACGGGTAGACAGATGGGCGTGCTGTGGCGATACGGGTAGACAGATGGGCGTGCTGTGGCGATACGAGTAGACAGATGTGCGTGCTGTGGCGATACGGGTAGACAGATGGGCGTGCTGTGGCGATACGGGTAGACAGATGGGCGTGCTGTGGCGATACGGGTAGACAGATGGGCGTGCTGTGGCGATACGGGTAGACAAATGAGCGTGCTGTGGCGATACGGGTAGACAGATGGGCGTGCTGTGGCGATACGGGTAGACAGATGGGCGTGCTGTGGCGATACGGGTAGACAGATGGGCGTGCTGTGGCGATACGGGTAGACAGATGGGCGTGCTGTGGCGATACGGGTAGACAGATGGGCGTGCTGTGGCGATACGGGTAGACAGATGGGCGTGCTGTGGCGATACGGGTAGACAGATGGGCGTGCTGTGGCGATACGGGTAGACAGATGGGCGTGCTGTGGCGATACGGGTAGACAGATGGGCGTGCTGTGGCGATACGGGTAGACAGATGGGCGTGCTGTGGCGATACGGGTAGACAGATGGGCGTGCTGTGGCGATACGGGTAGACAGATGGGCGTGCTGTGGCGATACGGGTAGACAGATGGGCGTGCTGTGGCGATACGGGTAGACAGATGGGCGTGCTGTGGCGATACGGGTAGACAGATGGGCGTGCTGTGGTGATACGGGTAGACAGATGGGCGTGCTGTGGCGATACGGGTAGACAGATGGGCGTGCTGTGGCGATACGGGTAGACAGATGGGCGTGCGAACAAACAAGAAGACAGCTTGACATGTTCAAGAAACATAGCGGCAGATGACTGAAAGAGAGCTGAATCAAGTTGCATTAGCTCTTTCGAATGTTGTTATTATCTGCACAGAAAAAACATAGGTAAAAAGAAAATTAGTATCTATCCAGCATCAACACCCCCTGCCGATTTTCATGGAAAAGTATGGAGACGTAACTGGTTCCATTGAACAGTGTTTGTTTGTCGTTTGCATGTACGATCGTCCAGACTGAAATCCTGATGCCGGTGCATAGTCAAAAAGGGAAACTATATTCTTCGTATATTATTTCAGATATCCTTTGGCCAAACAAGGCAACATGATTAGTGTATGATAAGTTGTTGTCTATAAAAATGACCAACACTGTATTTGTTTTGAATTGTCTCCGTTTCCATGTCCATTGTCTAATTTTCCATTTTCCATGTACAGAAGTGGAAAACAAACCTGTCAACTTTTTTACGCTTTTGTCTTCTACTTATGGACATGCTTTTTAAACATTTAGAGGCGTGTGATTCATTTTTGTCCATCTGAGTAGACTGTTTAGACGTTCTTGAAAATTGGATTCAAAGGCTAAAAGGGAGAGTGGTTAGAGTGCATAGAGATTTAGTTTTCGTTAGCAAATAATTCAGACCTGAAATAAGCAGGGAAACAATTTATGTAGATTGAAAACAGTAACAGAGCAAGAACGAATCTTTGTAGAACACCATATTCATTGTCTGCACATTTGATCAGTAAGAATTAACACAAACCAATTGCCATCGCTTGAATTAAACAACGAAATGAATTGTAGTATACATAACAATATGCCATACAAATCAAACTCTTCAGAAACAGAGACTTGTTTATGACACCTAAAGCTGTAGCTAAATCAACAAAGACGATTCCTGTGAGTTTATTGTCACTTATGTTCATTTGCAAATTTATCAGTCATCTGTATAAAAATTGATGGACAAGTATTACTT
>CM031611.1:85707046-85724546 GCA_018398815.1 Conus ventricosus | reverse complement strand
TCTGGATATTGATTGTCTGTTGCTTGTTTTTCTTCTTTTGTGGATGATTGAGATTTTATTGAGCTTCAGCAAGAAACGTGTCGATTATACTTTGGTCTGAACTCTGAAACAGTTTTGTTGAAGTGGAAAGGGTGATGATAAAGGCTAACCCTTGAATGGTATTTCAAAACCAATAATACAATATTGACGGTATCGTAATCTGTACATGCTGAACTCTAATGTTAAAGAGCAGTTCAGAGAACAATACCCACATGCCCGTGGAGGAGAGAGAGAGAGAGAGAGAGAGAGAGAGAGAGAGAGAGAGAGAGAGAAAGAGAGACAGAGAGAGAGAGACAGAGACAGAGACAGAGACAGACAGACAGACAGACAGAGACAGACACACAGACACACAGAAACAATGACAGACGGACAGACAGAGTCTGCTTTTGACAGGAACAATCGAGCGGAAAGATCGACAGACAGGGAAAGATCGCCAAAGAGGCAATGTGTGTGTGTGGTGTGTGTGTGTGTGTGTGTGTGTGTGTGTGTGTGTGTGTGTGTGTGTGTGTGTGTGTGTGTGTGTGTGTGTGTGTGTGTGTGTGTGTGTGCGAGTGTGTGTGTGTGTGTGTGTGTGTGTGTGTGTGTGTGTGTGTGTGTGTGTGTGTGTGTGTGTGTGTGTGTGTGTGTGCGCGCGCGCGCGCGCGCTGAATATATCTACCCATCTATCTATCTATCTATCTATCTATCTATCTATCTATCTATCTATCTATCTATCTATCTATCTATCTATCCAATACTGGAAAAGGTGGCGCAAATGAACAGTCAATAAAATTATTAAATCTCATCATTTTTATGAGTTGTATAGACGTTGACGTTGATATTGGATACACGTGGTCTTACTGAATTTTTCCATGCAATTTCTATCCTGCAGAAAAAAAAAATTAACGTTTCAAACACGTTCTGTGTTGTAACGCTATTTGCTGAATGGTTACATGCTATGTTTTTCATGTTTGAAATGGTCTCTTTCTCTGTACGCCCTGTCTATCTATCTGCGCCTGCATGACTGATCCTGTCTCTATGTTTGCCCCCCCTACCCTCCCTGCTATTTCCATCCTTCCACAGCTCTCTATCCCCCTCTTTCCTTTTCCTTGCTTCTTTCCGCGTCTGTGCTCATCTCTCTCTTAACCAGACAGAATGAAATCTCTAGAGTACCTGACATCCTTGCGTTGTTGCCTGATGTTTCTGACAGGGAGGATCAGTAATGTACATGGGCGTGGAAGGGGGAGAGTGAGTAGGCGGGTGGGTCACGTGCTTCATAGAAAGAAAGGAAATTTGGCCTCTATCAGTTTGTCCTTTACTTTTCTGCGGGACCTCATCACCACAGTTGTATAGAATATGCTATCTTCTCTAAGAGACCTCATCACCACAGTTGTATAGAATATGCTATCTTCTCTAAGGGGCCTCATTACCACAGTTGTATAGAATATGCTATCTTCTCTAAGGGGCCTCATTACCACAGTTGTATAGAATATGCTATCTTCTCTAAGGGACCTCATTACCACAGTTGTATAGAATATGATATCTTCTCTAAGGGACCTCATCACCACAGTTGTATAGAATATGCTATCTTCTCTAAGGAACCTCATCACCACAGTTGTATAGAATATGCTATCTTCTCTAAGGGACCTCATCACCACAGTTGTATAGAATATGCTATCTTCTCTAAGGGACCCCCTCACCAAAGTTGTATAGAATATGCTTTTCTTCTCAAAGGGGAAAACCCCCCCATCCCCCCTTTGTATGGAATATGCTTTCTTTTTTCAAAGGGGACCTCATAAACCACTTTTTTTAATAAATATGTATCTTCTTTTGGGGGCCTCATCCCCCCACGTTGCATAGAATTTTGCTATCTCCCCCAAAGGGGCCCCAAAATTCCACCTTTTGGGAAAAGAATATGCTATCTTCTCAAATGGACCTCTCACCACATTTTTGTATAAAATATGCTATCTTTCAAAGGGGAAAACCTCTTCCCCCACAGTTTTTTTTGAATATGCTATCTTTTTTTTTTTTTTTTTTTCTCTCAGAGAAAAAACCGCTTTATTCAGTAACAGGGAAATACTTTTTGCGAAAAAAAGGGGCATCGCGAAAATTTTTCACACATACTTTAAAGCTGAAAATTTCATAAATATTTGTATTATTGAAAAAAATAAAACGGAAGGCCCCCCAACAAGGTATAAACTTTTTCCCTAAACATGCCCCCACGTTTCCTTTTTTTTTTTGTTTTTTGCTCCGGGTTTTTTCCCTTTTTTAATTTAAATTTTTTTCTCCCCCCTTGCATTAAATTCTCTTTTCTCGAAAACAACTTGGGCCATTAAACTCAGGGCATTTTTCCATTTTTTTTCCCCCGAAATGGAGCTTAACGTAGTAAAAATTTTGGTCAATGATATCAACAAAAAACAAAAAAATTTTTTTACAAAAATTACATTTTTTGGCCCTTTTTTTCCCTTTCTCTTTCTTTTTTTCCCCCCAACCCCCCCCCCACCCCCCAAACCCCCCCCCCCCCCCCCCCCCCCCCCCCCCCCCCCCCCCCCCCCCAAATACCCCTCCCTTACCCTACACTCAAACTTAAATCTAAGAATGGGGTTTCTTCTCTAAGGGACCCCTTTAAAAAACCCCCAGTTGTATAAATAGGGCATTTCTCTAAGGGCCCTTTAAACACCACAGTTGTATAGAAATCCTTTTTCTTCTCTAAGGCCCTCATCACCTGTTATTTAAAAATATACTTTCTTCTCTAAGGGCCCTCATCCCCAAAATTTGTAAAAAATTTATGCTACCCTTCTCAAAGGGAAACCTCATCCCCACGTTGTATAAAATATGCTATTTTCTAAACGGGGCCCTCATTAACACAGTTTGTAAAGAATATCCTATCTTCTCTAAGGGACCTCTTTCACCTTAGTTGTATAAAATATGCTAATTTTTTTAAAGGGGGACCTCATCCCCCAAAATTTGTATGGGAATTTTTGCCATCCCCCCTTTATGGGAAAAAATCATAACCCACAGTTGTATAGATTATGTTATCTTCTCAAAGGGGACCTCATCACACGGGTTGTATAAATTTTATTTTACTCTGTAATCGACCCCCTTTACCACATTTTGTTTGGTTTTGCTATTTTTCTCAAAGGGGAACCTCATCACGACAGTTGATAAAATTATCAATCTTCCAAAAGGGAAACCTCTTTACGACGTTGATAGAATATCTTTCTTCTCTAAGGGACCTCTCCCCAAAGAGTTGTATAAAAATGTTTCTTTTTTAAAGGGGGCCCTTTCATACCACAGTTGTTAGAATATCCCAATCTTCTCTAAGGGCCCTTTCTTTCCCAACAGTTGTTTGAAATGCTATCTTCTCAAACCGGCCCTCATTACCACAGTTGCAGAATAGCAAATTTTTCCTCTAAGGGCCCTAAATTCCCAAAAGTTGTTAAAATAGGCTATTTTCTCTAAGGGATCCCCATAAAGGCAGTTGTATAGAATTTTGCTATTTTTCTGTAAGGGCCCCATTACCCAATTTGTTTTGGAAAATGCTATTTTTTAAGGGCCCTCATCACGACATTTGGGTTATGGGAATATGCTATTTTCCCCCTGAGGGCCTCAAAAACCCACAGTTGTTTTGAAAATCTATCTTCTTTTGGGGACCTCTAACGACAGTTTTTTTAAAAAATATGCAATCTTCTCAAAGGGGACCCCCTTCATGAAAGTTGTATAAATATGCTATTTTCTCTAAGGGACCTCTTTCCCCACCTTGTATAGAATATGCTATATTCTCTAAGGGACCTCATCACCACATTTTGGTATAAAATATGCAAATTTTTCCCCAAAGGGACCTCATCACCACAGTTTTTATAGAATTGCTTTCTTCTCTAAAGGGACCCATTCCCCAACAGTTGAAATAGAAAAATCCCTATTTTCCCTTGGGGGAAACCTCATCACCACAGTTGCATAAAAATATGCTATCTCCCTCAAAGGGGACCTCATCACCACAGTTGTATAGAATATGCTATCTTCTGTAAGGCCCCTCATAAATCACAGCTGTTAGAATTTTCTTCTTCTTTTAAGCAACCTCATCCCCAAAACGTTGTATAGAAATGCTATCTTCTCAAGGGGGACTCTTTAAAACACATTGAAAAGAATATGCTATCTTCTCAAGGGGGGCCCTCATCACCACAGTTGTTTTGAGTTTTCTATCGCTCTGGGGGGACCTCATCCCCACGTTGTAAGAAATGCTATCTTCGTAATGGGCCCTTTAAATTACCACAGTTGTATAGAATATGCTTTTCTTTTCTAAGGGACCTCATCACGACTTTTGTATGGAATATGCTTCTTCTCAAAGGGGACCTCTTTTCGATTTTTTGTATAAATATGCTATCTTCTAAAGGGGGAACCTCATCACCAGTTTTTTGTATAGAAAATGTTTATCTTTTTAAGGGCCCCTTAATTCCCAACATTGTTTATAATTTGAAATTTTTTAAAGGGGACCTCTTTACCACGTTGTTTTAAAATTAGGCTATTTTCTCTAAGGGAAACCTTTCTTTACCACGTTGCATAGAAATGCTATCTTCTCAAAGGGACCTCTTTTCCACATTTTGTATGGGAATATGCTATCTTCCCCTAAGGGACCCTTCATAAAGACGGTTGTTTTAGAAAATTGCATCTTCTCTTAGGGACCCCCTTTTCCCAAAATTGAAATAAAATTATGCTATCTTCCAAAGGCTTAAATCACGACGTTGTATAAAAATATGCCATCTTCCCTAAGGGACCCATAACCACAGTTGTATAGTTTATGCTTCTTCTCAAAGGGACCTCATCAGGGCAGTTGAAATAGAATATGCTATCTTCTCTAAGGGACCTCATCAAAACATTTGTTTTAGAATATGCTATTTTCTCTAAACCTCATTACCACACGGGGTATGGGAATATGCTATTTTCTTAAGGGACCTCATCACGACATTTTGTATAAAATATGCTATCTTCTCAAAGGGCCTTAAATCCCCCACAGTTGTATAAAATATGCTACCTTCTCTAAGGGACCTCATCACCACTTTTTGGTATGGGAATATGCTATCTTCTCTGAGGGCCCCTCTTACCACATTTTGGTAAAATTTTTGCTATCTTCTCTAAGGGCCCTCTAAACACAGTTGCATAAAATTTATGCTATTTTCCCTTTGGGGACCTTTAAACCCGTTGAAATAGAATTTGTATCTTATTTTAAGGGACCTCTTCACCACAGCTTTTTAGAATATGCAACCCTTTTAAAGGGAAAACCTCTTTCCCCCACAGTTGAAAGAAAAAGCTATCTTCTCAAGGGGGGTTTTCTTTTAACACAGTTGTTTAAAAAATGCTATCTTCTCAAAGGGGACCTCATCACCATAGTTGTATAAATATGCTATTTTCCCCAAAAGGGACTTCATTAACACAGTTGTATAAATATGCTTCCTTTTTAGGGGAACCCCCATCACCACAGTTTTTTTAAAGAATATGCTTTTCTTTTTTTTTTTTCATGAAACAGGGCTTTTTCGGGCAAACAGGAAAAATTCCCATATCCCGCATAAATAAACAGTGGCAGATTTTGTTCTCACATCCCTTAAGCTGAAAAATACATAAATATTTTTTATTTATTTTGCAAAATAGAAAAAAAACCAAAAGGGCACGTTTTTAAACATTTACCTACACTTCATCCCCCTTTTCCTCTTTTGTTTTTCTTTTTGCCCCTGTTTTTTCCCTTTTTAATTTAAAATTTTTCCCTCCCTTGCATTACATTCTCTTTGCTCGAATCCCAAACTTGGGCACTTTAAAACGCATGCTTTATTCCATGATTTCCACGAATATGGATTTAAAACGTAGGTGTTTAATTTTCAATGAATGAACAGAAAAACAATAGCAACATAAAATTGTTTTGATACATCTTTTCCCATCATTTAAAAATTATTTCGGGTTTTTTCCTTTTTTCGCAAGTATTTTTTTTATTTTTTTCCCTTTCTCTTTCTTTCTTCCCCCCCCCCCCCCCCTCCACCAAATCCCCCCCTTTCCCCCTAACTCAAATTTCACTCTAAAGAATATACTATCTTCTCAAAGGGGAAACCTCATCACCACAGTTTTTAGAAATCTTTTTCTCAAAAGGGGGACCCATCACCACAGTCGTATGGGAATTTTTGTATCTTCTCAAAGGGGGACCTCTTCCACTATATTTTGTATAAAAATTTATCTTTCTAAGGGCCTCATAACCACATTTGTATAGAATACATCTTCTCTAAGGAACCTCATCACCACAGTTGTATGAATAGGGCAAACTTCTCAAAAGGGACCTCATTAAACATTTTTGTATAGAATTGCTACTTCTCTAAGGGACCTCATCACCAAGTTGAATAGAAAAAATCCCTTTTTTCTCAAAGGGGACCCATAAAAGACAGTTTTAAAAATATCTATTTTTCTTTTGGGGGACCTATCACCTTATTTGTATAAATTTATCCCTATTTCTCAAAGGGGACCTCCCAAACAGTTAAAAAAATTTTGCCACTTCTCAAAGGGGAAAACCTCTTCACGCAGTTGTATAAAATTTTAACGATCTTCCTAAACCTCATCACCAAAAGAAATATAATATGCTTTTCTTCTCTAATGGGACCTCATCCCCAAAGTTGTATAGAATATGCTATCTTCTCAAAGGGGTTTCTCATTCCCATTTTTCAAAAGGGAATTTTTGCTATCTTCTAAAAAGGGCCCTCTTTTCCAAACGGGTTTGTAAAAATCTTTTCTTCTAAAAGGGGACCTCATCACGACAGTTTTTATAAAAAATTGTTTTTTTTCCCCTAAGGGCCCTCACCCGGAAAAGTTTTTTTAAAAATATGCTTTTTCTCTCTAAGGGCCCTCATTACACGTTGTTTAATATGTATCATCTAAGGGACCCTCATCAGGGACGGTTGTATAGAATTGTTTTATTCTGGGGCCCCTTTTTTACAAACATTTTGGAAATAAAAAATATGCTATTTTCTCTAAGGGAACCTCATTCCCAACAGTTTATAGGAAGTGCTATCTTTTTCCAAAGGGGATCTCTTCACGACATTTGTATAAAATATGAAATCTTCCTAAGGGGCTCTTCAGGGAAATTTTGTATAGAATTTTAAATTTTCTCAAAGGGGCCTCACACGAATTTTGTTTTGAATATGCTATTTTCCCTCTAAGGGCCTCATCACGACAGTTGTATAGAATAGTATCTTCTTAAGGGCCCCTCTTTAACCCAGTATTTATAGAAAATGCTATCTTCTCTAAGGGACCTCATCCGTCAGCTTTTGAAAATTTATGCTACTTCTCAAAGGGAAACCTCATCCCCCACATTTTGTATAAATATGCTTTTTTCTAAACGGGACCTCATTAAACAGTTGTATAGAATTTTCTATCTTCTCTAAGGGCCCTCATCCCCAAATTTTGTTTAAATATGCTATTTTTCTCAAGGGGGAATTTTTCTTTAAAACACATTTTGTTAGAAAATGCTATCCTTTCAAAGGGGGGACCTCCCCACAGTTGTATAAAAAATTTGGGCTATTTTTTTTTTTCTCTCAGAGAAACCCCGTTTTATTCAGCTAACGGGAGAAATCCCTTTGCGAAAAAAAATAAACAGTGCCAGATATGTTCACACATACTTTAAATGAAATACATAAATTTTTGTATCTATGTGAAAAAAAAGAACAAAAAACACAAGCACGTATAAACATTTACCTCCCACTTGCATCCCCCTTTTCCCCTTTTTTGTTTTGTTTTTCCCCCTGTTTTTTCCCCTTTTTAATTTTTAAAATTTTTTTCCCCCCTTTTTGAAATTACATTTTTTTTTGCTCGAATACAACTTGGGCCACTTTTAAAGGGCATCATTTTCCAGTGTTTTCCCAAAATTTGGAGTTTAACGTAGGGATAATGTAAAATGAAAAGAACAAAAAACATTGTCAACAAACATTGCTTTGTACTCATTTTCACCCTTTCAATTGATTTCAGGAGTTCTTTTTTGCAAGTTTTTTCTATTTTTTTCCCTCATTTCCTTTTTTTTTCCCCCCTCCCCCCCCCCCCCCCCACCAAACCCTTTCCCCTTTCCCCCTACACCCCAAACTTCACTCTAAAAAATTTTTACTATTTTCTCTAAGGGCCTTTCATCACCCAGATGTTTTAAGTTTTTTGCTATCTTCTCTAAGGGACCTCTTTCACCCCAGTCAATAAATATGCTATTTTTCTCGGGGGAAACCTCATCCTATAGTTTTTAGAAAAAAGCAATCTTCTCAAAAGGGCCCCTCATCCCCAACAGTTTTATAAAAGGGGCTATCCCCTTAAGGAACCCCCATCCCACGTTGAAATAGAATATGCTATTTTCTCAAAGGGGCCCCAAAAAAACCCACGGGTTGTATAGAAAAATGCTATCTTCTTTTAAGGGACCTAAATCACCATGTTGAATAGAATACGCTTTTTTCCCTCTAAGGGCCTTCATCAAGACATTTGTTTAGAATATGCCATCTTCTCAAAAGGGACCCCCCCCCATCACCATATTTGTTTTTAAAATTTTGCTATCTTCTCTAAGGGCCCTTCATAAAGACAGTTTTATAAAAAAATCCCCATTTTTTTCTCAAGGGCCCTCATCACGACAGTTGTATAGAATAAATACCGCCCTTCTCTAAGGGGCCCCTAAATCACCACTTTTTTAAATAGAAATGCTTTTTCTTCTCAAATTTAAACCTCTCACCACATTTGGGTATAAAATTTGCTTTCTTTCAAAAGGGACCTCTTTTTCCCAACCGTTTTTTTGAAATGCTTTTTTCTAAAAGGGGAACCTCTTCCACATTGTATAGAATATGCTGTTTCTAAAAGGGGAACCTCATCACGACATTTTGTATAAAATTATGCAATTTTTTTAAGGGGACCTATCACGACATTTTTGTAAAAATTTTGCATTTCTCTCAAAAGGGCCCTATTACCACATTGTTTAGAATATGCTTTTTCTCTCAAAAGGGGGAACCTCACCCAAGGACAGTTGTAAAAAAATTTTTGCTTTTAAATCCAAAGGGGCCCTCATTAGACATTTGTATAGAAAAGGGCTATCTTCTCAAAGGGAAAAACCTCATTACCACAGTTGTATAAAAGAGGCTATCTTCTCCAAGGGATTTCATCCGACAGGGGTTTTGAATATCCCTATCTTCTCAAAAGGGGAGCCTCTTTCCACGACATTTTAAAAATAGTTTGCTATCTTCCAAAGGGGACCTCATCACGACGGGTTGTATAAAAAATAGGGCTATCTTCTCAAAGGGGCCCTTTCATCACGACAGTTTTTTATAAAATTTTTCACCCTTCTCAAAGGGACCTCTTTCCCCACAGTAAAATAGAATATGCTATCTTCTAAAAAGGGACCTCATAGGGGACAGTTGTATAGAATAGGGATTTTTCTCTAAGGGCCCTCAAAACGACAGTTTGTATAAAAATATTTTATCTTCTCAAAGGGGGAACCCCCTAAACCACAGTTGTATAGAATGCTTTTTCTCAAAGGGACTTCACACCATATTTTAAATTTAATGCTATCTTGGGTTTGGGGAAACCTCATCACACAGTTGTATAAATGTGCCATTTCCAAAGGGGACCTCTTTCACGACAGTTGTATAGAATTTTGGGATCTTCCAAAGGGACCTCTTCCCACAGTTGTATAAAAAATATGTTTAATTCTCTAAGGGGATTTTAAATCCCACAGTTGTATAAATTGCTATCTTTTCAGGGGCCCTTTATTCCCACAGTCTTATAGAAAAAAGCTATTTTTCTCAAAGGGGACCTCATTCCCAAACAGTTGAAAGGTTTAAGCTATCTTCTCTAAGGGACCCCATCACCACAGTTGTAAAAAAAATTGCTATTTCCTCTACGGGACCTCATTCCCATTTTTTGGATAGAAAATGTTTTCCCATCCAAAGGGGCCTTTCATGACAGTTGTATAGAATATGTTTATTTTCTCTAAGGCCCCTCATTACGACAGTTTTTTATAGAATTTTCAAACTTCCCCTTAAGGGAAACCTCATTACCCCCAGTTGTATGGGAAGATGCTTTCTTCTCAAAGGGGAACCTCATTACCACAGTTGTATAGAATTTTCCCTATCTTCTCAAAGGGGACCTCAATCCCCACAGTTGTTTTAAAATTATGCTATCTTCTCAAAGGGGACCTCATCAGGGACAGTTTTTATAGTTAAATGTTTTCGTCTTAAGGGACCTCTTTCCACATTTTGAAAAGGGAATATGCTATTTCCAAGGCCCACATCACGACATTTTGTAAGAAAATGCTTTTTCCCAAAGGGGGCCCCCTCATCACCAAATTTTGTTTTGAAAGGGTATTTTCTCAAAGGGGAAACCTCATCACGCCCATTTGTATAAAAATTTTTTGCTATCTTCTCTAAGGGCCCTTTTTTTCATGCAGTTGTAAAAAAATATGAATTTCCAAAGGGGCCCCTAATTACCCATTTGTATAGAAAAAGGCTATCTTCTCAAAGGGGCCCTCACCCACGACATTTTGTTTTGGAATTTTGCTATCTTCTCTAAGGACCTCATCCCCAAAGTTGTATAAAATATCCCTATCTTTTTGGGGGACCTCATTACCACAGTTGTGATTTTTATGTTTATCTTCTTAAGGGACCTTTCATCACCCAGTTCCCTAAAGGGCTATTTTTTAAGGGCCTCTTCACCACATTGTTTAATATGCTATCTTCTGAAAGGGGAACCCCCATCACCACAGCTGTATAGAATTGCTATTTTCCAAAGGAACCCCCCATCACCACATTTTGTTTTAAATATGCTATTTCCCTAAACGGGACCTCATTAACACAGTTGTTAGAATATGTTTAATTCTCTAAGGGACCCATCACCATTTTTGTTTTAAAATATGCTATTTTCCCTCAAGGGGACTTCATTAACACAGTTGTTTTAGAATATGTTTATCCTTTTAAAGGGACCCATCCCCACATTGTAAGAAAATCTATTTTTTTTTTTTTCTCTCGGGGGAAACACGCTTTATTCAGCAACGGGGAGAAATACAAACCCAAAAAAATAAAAACAGTGCGCAGATATTTTCCCAAAACATAAATTAAGCTGTTTAATAAATAAATATTTGTATCTATTGTAAAAAATTTAAAACCCAAAAACACAAGCATTTTAAAAACCCAAACCCTACACTTGCATCCCTTTTTCCTCTTTTTTTTTGGGTTTTTTGCCCGGGTTTTCCCCCTTTTTAAAATTTTCAATTTTTCTCCTCCCTTGTTTTTACATTCCTTTGCTCGAATACAATTTTAAGGCACATTAAACGCTTGCATATTCCAGTGTTTTCCACGAATTGGATTTTAACGTGGGTGATAATGTCAATGATTTTGAACAGAAAAAAAATTAGTAAACATCCCATTGCTTTGTTTACTCATTTCATCTTTTTAAATTTAATTTCGGGAGTTCTCATTTTCGAAAGTATTTTCTATTTTTTTTCCCCTTATTTTTCTTTCTTTCCCCCCCCCCCCCCTCCCCTTTAACCCCCCCTTCCCCCTACACTCAAACTTAAACTTTTAAAAAATTTTAATTTATCTTCTCTAGGGGACCTTTCCCACAGTTGTTTAGAACATGCTATCTTCTCAAAGGGCCTCATCACCAAAGTCGAAAAGAAAAAGCTATTTCTCTAAGGGCCCTCACCCACTTTTGTTTTTTAAAAGAATATGCTATCTTCTTTTAAGTACTTCATCACCACAGTTGTATAAAATAGGGCTATCTTCTCAAAGGAAAACCTCTTCCCACATTTTGGATATTTTTATGCTACTTCTCAAAAGGGGCTCTTAACCAGTTGTAAGAATTGCTATCTTCTCTGGGGGAGCTCTTTCACCATAGTTGTATAGTATAGGCTTTTTTTCTCTAAGGGACCTCATAAAGACAGGGTATAAAATTTAAGCCATCTTTCTAAGGGACCCGTCCCCTTTATTTTTATAAAATTTTTGCTTCTTCTCAAAGGGGGACCTCATCAGACGTTGTATAAAATAGGGCCATTTTTCTCAAGGGACCTCACCCAGGGACAGTTGTATAAATATCCCCGATCTTCTCAAAGGGGACCTCTTTTACCCCCGGGTTGTATGGGAATATTATCTTCTCTAATGGCCCCAAACACCACGGGTTGTATAAAATATGCAATCTTCCCCAAAGGGGAAACCCTCTTTAACCACATTTTTAATAGAATATGCTATCTTTTTAAAAGGGGACCTATTACCACGGGTTTTAAAAAATTTCCTGTCTTCCCCAAAGGGACCTCATCACAAACATTTTGTATAAAATATGCTATCTTCTTTTAGGGGACCCTTCAGGGGACAGTTTATAAAATTGCATTTCTCTCCAAAGGGACCTCATTCCCAAAGTTGTATAAAATTTTGCTTTTCATCTCAAAGGGACCCCCTTTCCACGACGTTGTATGGGAATATGCTTTTATCTCAAAGGGGGACCCCCTTCGACAGTTTTTATAAAATTTGCTATCTTCTCTAATGGCCATCATTACCACTTTTTGAAAGGGAAGAGCATTTTTCCCAAAGGGGATTTCATCAGACAGGGGATAGAAATGTTTTTTTTTCTCTGGGGGAGTCATCAGGACAGTTGTATGAATTTTGTTTATCTTCTCTAAGGGACCTCATCACGAAGTTTTTATAAAATATGCTATCTTTCAAAGGGGACCTCATCACGACTTTTGTTTTGAATATGCTATCTTCTCTAAGGGCCCTCATTTCCACATTTGTATAGAATTTTTTGGGCTATCTTTCTAAGGGACCCCCTCACGACAGTTGTATAGAATAGGGCCTATCTTCTCAAAGGGGACCCATAACAAGTTGTATAGAAAAAGGTTATCTTTTTAAAGGGACCTCATCACCACGGGTTTGTATAGAATATGCTATTTTCTCAAAGGGGCCCTCTTTCACCATTTTTGTTTTTTTTTTGCATCTTCGTTTGGGGACCTCATCCGACATTTGATAGAAAAATGCCATCTTCCAAAGGGGACCTCACACGACAGTTGTATAGAATATTAACGATTTTTTCAAAGGGACCTCATTACCCCAGTTGTATAAAATTTAAGCTATCTTTTTAAAAATGGCCTCATCCCACAGTTGAAATAAAAATTGCTATCTTCTCTAAGGGACCTCATTCCCAACAGCCCTTATAGAATTAGGGGCAAATTTTCCTAAGGGCCCCAATTACCACTTTTGTATAAAATTTTTCTGTTTCTAAAAGGGCCCTTTCATCAGGGACAGTTTTTTAAGAATTTGCTATTTCCCCTTAAGGGACCCCTTCATCACCACATTTTGTATAAAAAAAATCTTTTTTCCTCAAAGGGACCTCTTTAAACCCAGTTGTATGGGAATATGCTATCATCTCAAAAGGGGCCCTTTCCCCCGACAGTTGATAGAATATGCTATTACCCTCTAAGGCCCTTTTTTCCGAAGTTTTTATAGAATATGCATCTTCTCTAATGGACCTAAATTTCCCCCGTTTTTGGGAAGTTGGTTTTTTCTCAAAAGGGACCTCATTACCACAGTTGTTTGAATATCTTCTTCCCTTTTGGGGAAACCCCAATACCACTTTTGAATAGAATATGGTATCTTCTCAAAGGGGAAAACCCATCAGGGACAGTTTATAAATATGCTATCTTCTTTTAAGGGACCTCATTCCCAAACTTTTGTAAAAAAATTATGCTATTTTCTTAAGGGACCTCTTTAAACCACAGTTGTATAAATTTCCCTATCTTCTTTTGGGGGCCCTAAATTACCACAGTTTTTTAGAAAAAGCTATCTTCTCTAAGGGCCCAAATTACACGGGTTGTATAGAAATGCTATCTTCTCAAAAGGACCTCATTACGAAATTGTATAAAATATGCTATCTTCTCTAAGGGCCTTTCTTTAGGGGCATTTTGTGTAAATTTGCTTTTCTTCTCAAAGGGGACCCCCTTTTACGACTTTTGTTTTAAAATATGCTTTTTTTCTCAAAGGGGCCCCTCTTTTATACGTTGTATAAAATTTTTGCTTCTTCTTAAGGGACCCTTTCCACAGTTTTTATGAATATGATAAAATTTCAAAAGGACCTCTTTAAACCAGTTGTATAGAATATGCCATTTTCCCCTAAGGGCCCTTCATTACCACGTTGTATATAATATGCTATTTTCTCAAAGGGGACCTTATTACGACGTTTTTATAAAATTGTTTATCTTTCAGTCCAGTGTTTTTGCAATCGCCAGGGCCTGTTGTTTTTTCGTGCCCCGGGAATGGGGCGGGGTTCGGGGCCGGGTTCACTCTCGCTGTTTTTTTTCCGGTTTTTTAACCCTGAAAATTCATGTCTGTTTACTTGTTTTGGGCCCAAGACTTTCGTATTGCTTTTTGTTTTAGGTACAATAGAAATTGTTGCCCAAAAGACGGGGTTCATAGCGGGGTTTAAACCAAGGGGACGGGGGGGGAAGGGGGGGGGTTTGGGGGGGGGGGTTGGGGGGGGTTGTTTTGTTGCCAACGTACGTCTTTTCTATAGCGGGGATTAACCAAGGGGCGGGGAAAGGGGGGGTTTGGGGGGGGGGGGGGCCTGTTAAAACCAAAGTAGTCGGGTCTAAAGAGGGGATTAAAAAAAGAGGCGGGAAAAAAGGGTGTGGTTGGGGGGGGCTTGTTGACCAAAGTACGACAAAAAAGCAGAAGAGCACACAAAACAAAGTGTGAAGTAACGACGATTTATTGCACGAAACAAAACAGGACAAGAATTTTTCGGCAGAAAAGCCTTCCTCAACGACAAACAAAAAAAAAAGTACAGACATAAACATGCACAATACTCCCCTTGTGAAGTCAAAGTGGTGAGTGAAGTAGACAGAGGGACAGTGGAAGAGAGGGTGAGTAGAGTTCAAGGAATAGGGCACGAGGAAGAGGGTAGAGTAAAGTGAGGAGGAGGAAAGGGAGAGAGAGAGAGAGGGGGGGGGGGGGAAGAGGGGAGAGACAGAGAGAGAGTGGAAGGAGAGGAAGAGTGGAGAATGAGAGAGAGAAGAGGAGGGGAAGGAGAGTGAGTGGAGGGGGAGGGTGTGTGATGGTATGTAGTGGGTGTGTTGCAAATGAATGAAATGAACAAGAGAAAGCACAATAAATAAGATACAATATACTCGAGAAAGCATTTTAAATGACAAGGGGGTGGAGGGGGGAAAGAGAGGGGAGAGACAGAGAGAGAATGGAAGTAGAGGAAGAGTGGAGAATGAGAGAGAGAAGAGGAGGGGAAGGAGAGTGAGTGGAGGGGGAGGGTGTGATGGTATGTAGTGGGTGTGTTGCATATGAATGAAATGAACAAGAGAAAGCACAATAAATAAGATACAATAAACTCGAAAAAGCATTTTAAATGACAAGGGGGGGGGGGGGGGGGGGGGGGAGGGAAGAAGGAGGTCAGCCGCCTAAAGCATCCGACCCAAGTCTGACCCAAGGGTAGGTTGCCCTACCCAAGCACCAAGGGGTGAGAGGGAAAACGGGAGGACCCCGAGAAAAAAACCCACTAGCCAGACGCAGCTAAGAGCTGCAAGGTCACCCACCCCCCCCCCCCCCACACACACACACACAAACTTGCCCGCGGGCAAAACCACACACACACACACATACAAGTGCGGCGCGCGCATGAACAAACACGTACGCACTCATATACACGCCAATAAGTGCACACATTGGGGGGGGGGGGGGGGGGGGGGGGGGGGTAACAGTGGGGAATAAATGGGTAACTGTGACGCGCTCTGTCCAAGCCGAGCTTGCAGCTTTCCTCAGAGGGTCAAACAGCTGACGGCGCAACCAGGGAAGGCGAAGGCCACTGTGACGCGCTCTGTCCAAGCCGAGCTTGCAGCTTTCCTCAGAGGGTCAAACAGCTGACGGCGCAACCAGGGAAGGCGAAGGCCACGTCTGGTTTCGCAGGTATGGGGGTTGTCTTCCCCGGTGTTGGTCTTAGTCGGTGTTGTCTCGGACGCCACCCGTCGCTCCCTTGGCTTGAAGTAGAGGACAGGCATCTGCAATGGTCAGGTAGCTGTAGCTGTCTGGCTGGCTTTGAGGTAGTCGGGGACTGGATTTGAGGTGGTCCTCACTCGACGATAGAAAAGACCAACCATGCACGGGGAAAGGGAATCATAAGTCATTGTCCACAAAAAAAGTACACAGAATTACTAAGCTTTTTCATTCATACCAGCTGGATTTCTGGTGCCCAGTTTTTGAATCAGGTGAGACTCCATATTCAAAGTACGTCTGTCTATAGCTGGGATTAACCAAGAGGCAGGGAGGAAAGGTGGGGTTGGGGGGGCTTGTTGACCAGAGTACGTCTGTCTATAGCTGGGATTAACCAAGAGGCAGGGAGGAAAGGTGGGGTTGGGGGGCTTGTTGACCAGAGTACGTCTGTCTACAGCTGGGATTAACCAAGAGGCAGGGAGGAAAGGTGGGGTTGGGGGGCTTGTTGACCAGAGTACGTCTGTCTATAGCTGGGATTAACCAAGAGGCAGGGAGGAAAGGTGGGGTTGGGGGCTTGTTGACCAGAGTACGTCTGTCTATAGCTGGGATTAACCAAGAGGCAGGGAGGAAAGGTGGGGTTGGGGGGCTTGTTGACCAGAGTACGTCTGTCTATAGCTGGGATTAACCAAGAGGCAGGGAGGAAAGGTGGGGTTGGGGGGGGCTTGTTGACCAGAGTACGTCTGTCTACAGCTGGGATTAACCAAGAGGCAGGGAGGAAAGGTGGGGTTGGGGGGGGGGGGGGGGGCTGTTGACCAGAGTACGTCTGTCTATAGCTGGGATTAACCAAGAGGCAGGGAGGAAAGGTGTGGTTGGGGGAGCTTGTTGACCAGAGTACGTCTGTCTATAGCTGGGATTAACCAAGAGGCAGGGAAGAAAGGTGGGGTTGGGGGAGCTGGGGATCGCTTTCGTTGATGAATGGACAGGACATCTGTGGGCAGAGCATGTACACAGGAGAATGGTTATGACGCGAGCAGTCATCTGGACACTTTACCAGGGCGATCTATTTATTCTTTTCTTCAGGGAGGATGGCTTTGCATTCATTTCTCTTAATGTTCTTAATGTGGATGCGAAGATAAACTTTGCTGTGAAAACTAAGATAAAGAAAGCTAAAGAAATAAGCATGAACAGGTATTACCCGCCGGAAGTGCTGTGAAAACTGAGATAAGGAAAGGTAACAAAATAAACATGAACAGGTATTACCCGCCGGAAGTGCTGTGAAAACTAAGATAAGGAAAGGTAACGAAATAAGCATGAACAGGTATTACCCGCCATGAACAGGTACTACCCGCCGGAAGTTTCTCAAGTGGTGTACTCCTCGTTTTGAGTGGACATCCTCAATTCCCTGACACGCCACGTGTTCATTCTAACTTTTCCCATTCAGAAAATGCATGAGTTCTCGAAGTTTCTACATACTGACAATCACTGCTGGCTTCTGTAAGACATCTGAA
>CM031611.1:85694546-85699546 GCA_018398815.1 Conus ventricosus | reverse complement strand
ATCTACAAATTTGTTTCGAGCGCGTTGCGCTGTCATCAGGATGGTTTTTGGTTTGCCCACCGCCGATGTTATATAGCGTGTGGGCTCCCGTTTGCGGTTGTTTGCACGTGCGGAGTTGGCTGCCACGTGTTTTTTTGGGCTATGCAAACCACACTTAGAAAATTTATAAACACCAAAACAGAAATAGTAAACAACTGCAGGCATAAATGGAAATCGTTGTTTGTGAATACACCAAACAAAAACCTGAAAGCCCCAAAAAACACGTGCAGCCAACCCGCACGTGCAAACAACCGCAAACGGGAGCCCACACGCTATATAACATCGGCGGTGGGCAAACCAAAAACCATCCTGATGACAGCGCAACGCGCTCGAAACAAATTTGTAGATTTGTAGATTCTTTTTAAAAAAACCTATTTTAACAAATGTGCTCCCCAAGGGATCGAGCACTATCAAAATCATTTTGGGTATTTTAACCACACTAATATATATATATATATATATATATATTATATATATTATATTATATTATATATATATAATGCTGAACAATTAAATGGTGAGGGAAAACAAGTGCAGGCTAACAATTCTTCCGTCATTGTAGTACAGACGGCAAATATTTAAACTACCCTTCACTAGCTGCATGAGGGAAACCATCGCAATCCCTCCTGAAGGCAGATCTATTGGTACTGCCTGCTCCTAGGCCTTTCGTCGCTGGATCGGGACTCATCAGGGGAGATACGGCTGATTATGTTTGTGCACTTGGTGTCATATTAATTTATATATATATATATATATTATATATATATATTATATATATATATATATACAACAAACTAATAAATTCCAAGGATAAGTACCGCACCGTTCAGCAACTTACAGAATGCGTATCTCCCCCTATTTCTTCAATCTAAGACATAAGAGCAAGCTTTGTTTATAATTCAATATATATATATATATATATATATATTATATTATATATATATATATACACACGTGTGTGTGTGTGTGTGTGTGTGTGTGTGTGTGTGTATCCGTTTTTCCTCTTTCCATGTTTCTCTTTGATTGAAATATATCGATTTTTTTCCTGTCCCAACCTCTGCGCCACCTCAAAGGCAGTGCACCCACGCCGCTCATTCCGACACCCCGTCCACAGCCAGAGCCGGTCGGCCCCGCTGCAGCCCCGGCACCGGCAATCACACAGGGAGCAATGTCAGGGTCGTCAAGACGCAACCCACCGGAGGAGACACTGCACTGCTGCCTAGTCACGTCGGTGGTGTTCAGTGGCGCCTTTTCTGATCTAACACACGCAGGACACCCCCTACTAAGCCCCTTACTGACGACAATAATTGCTTAGTCGCGGAGCCGGCGTGAGTGAGCTCCCCCCTCCAGAGGGCCCCACCACGTCCGTCCAACGACAGCCCCCAAGGACTCGCCGATACCGGTGACCCCAACTTAACCAAACCAAGGCCACAGACATGGAGAGGACATCGAAATTGAGGTCACCATGAGAGCAGGGCATGAGGGCCACAGACTTGAGACTGTTTTTAAATGCTGATCGATGAGAATGAGGATGATTAAGATGATGCTACGGATTTCCATTTCGATCTCAGACTACATGACAGGGCTGTACTCAACGCTTTCTTTCATATATATCCCGGCGTCAACCAGGCCGAGAGATACAGGCACCTGCGTGTTGGTCAGGAAATTTGAGCAACACTCTCAGAAACGCATCCATTAAGTGGATGAAACTCGACTGTGTGGTCCCAGTCTTCCCAACTGAGTCCGCAGCAAACTCAACTCTGGGTAGGACCGGTCGGGGAGAAAAACCCACATTTACTCTGATGGGATTCGAACCCACGACCTCCAAGCCGGGGGACCGCGACGCTAACCACTTCGCCCGGCGGTTATTGAAAGATATGTTTATAAACAAAGAATTGATATAAACCTTGGCTGCATTGTTCATGTCTCTTTCTGTGGAGAAGGGCAGGGGATCAGTTGAAAAGAAGTGCATTACTGAAAAACGTGAGAATCAGAAGGTATATTCTCAGTTTCCATTTTGAGTTTCATCAAGGAGGTGTTACTAGTTGAAGACCAGTTAATGTACAATACACACCGTTTACCCCGACGGCCCTCATTTGTACCACTCTTTTTTGTTATCCCCTACATGCACATTTACTTGAGCTCACAGGCACGCGTTTTCTCTCTCTCTTCTCTCTCTCTCTCTCTCTCTCTCTCTCTCTCTCTCTCTCTCTCTCTCTCTCTCTCTCTCTCTCTCTCTTCTCTCTCTCTCTCTTCTGTGTGTGTGTGTGTGTGTGTGTGTGTGTGTGTGTGTGTGCCTGTGCGTGCGTGTGTGTGTGTATGTGTGTGTGTGCGTATGTGTGTGTGTGTGTGTGTGTATTGGGAGAGAGAGAGAGAGAAGAGAGAGAGAGAGGAGAGAGAGAGGAGAGAGAGAGAGAGAGAGAGAGGGGAAGAGAGAGAGAGAGAGAGGAGAGAGAACTAACACTTGAACTTCAGAGCTCTGACTTCTTCCCTTTTTAGACAGACATTCCAAGCTCGGCACTTCAGAAGTATTGAGATGTGTCTGAGAGCACCAATCCCTCGGAGGCTAACACCTTAGAAGGAGTGATCGTTGACAGACCTCAGATAAGTGTGTGTGTGTGTGTGTGTGTGTGTGTGTGTGTGTGTGTGTGTGTGTGTGTGTGTGTGTGTGGGGTGTGTGTGTGTGTGTGTGTGTGTGTGTGTGTGTGGTGTGTGTCTGTGGGATGGAGGGGTGAAGGCAGAAAGATCTCCCGCTATCAACCTCCACGCCCCCCCCCCCCCCATCCCCACACCCCCTTTCCTGCCTCTTTGACTATCATCCATCCTCACACTATCTCCACACCCTGGGTCTCCACCCTCCCGATTCCCCAACCACTTCTGGTGTTGCCTGCAGCGTCATTCTAACACTATTAGAAAGATACTGAAAAGAGATCAATGCAATGAAATGAATCATCTCCCCACTGAATCCCCTTCAGTTCCGTTCAGCTCTCAACACCCGTGCCTCCGAAAAATCTTTGGGTAACGGCTATGGAAACTTGAGAGCGTTGAAAGAAGTTTAAACTTTCTTACAATGGACATCGACTACTAACTGAGTGAACGCTGTTTTTTTTTATAAATTAAATTTGAACTTTTAACATTTATAAAGTTTTTTTTCCATTTAAAATGAAAGCTTGTTAATGTTAGATTAACACAGGAAAACACTGTATTTGAAAGTATTAGATGTGAATTTGAACAAGTGTTTTCATGACAACAGTTTGGATTTCTAATCAAGCGCACACGTGTTCTCATTCACACACACACACACACACACACACACAACACACCACCCACACACACACACACACACACACACACACACACCACACCACACACACACACACACGCACGCACGCACGCACGCACGCACGCACCCACGCACGCACGCACACACACACACACACACACACACACACACACACACACACACACACACACGCGCGCGCGCGTGGCTGGGTGGGTGCGTGTGCGTATAAGCGCACATGGCCTGACTTTGGATTGGTCCTTTTGCTACAACTATTGTTTCCTTTTGTGTTTTTGTAGTTGGTGAAGCAGCTGTTGTTGTAGTTGGTGAAGCAGCTGTTCATTTGGCTTTTGTTATCATCATCTATGATGTTTGTTTTTCTTTTCGGTATATTTATATTAGAATTTTTTTCTGGTCTATACAATCTGTCAAATGTTACAAAGACGCCTCTTGGCGTACATATTTAGACCAGCTGCCAGAGCAATTGATTCAACAGCTTTCCAAGGCTGGAGATTTGCTCCTTGAAAAGCAAGGAGTATGCCCTCATACAGGTTTCTTTCTATTTGTGTCGCCTTTCGCTTGAGTGCTTCCAAGTGTATTCAGAACAATGACTCACATAATCGAACCAAACACACAGATATGTGAAGAATGCAGCGGTCCTGAAATAATCCATTTTAGAGTGAAATGATGATTGAAAAAAAAAGAAAAAAAAGAAGAAGAAATATTTGCTTTTTACACAATTTGCCAATCCATAGCTCTCAGCTGGAAAAACAAACTTCCACAGGTCTGTTAGTAGTATTGCTCGATATCAGACCACATTCTGGCCCCAACGTGGTGCCCCACGGCAGTGACACTGCCACGGTGCTTGTTTGGGATTCTCTGTGGACCGTAGGGAGGCTGAGTCCTCGCTTTCTCCAATTATCTGCAGTCGTTTAGGTGTATCTGTTGAAGACCAATGTCGAATGAGTCAGAAGATAGACCAAATTACAGACTTCCATACAGAGAGGACAGAGGAGCAGGCAAAAAGGCAAATTGATCATAGAGGCTGAGGAGAGAGAGAGAGAGAGGAGAGGAGAGAGAGGAAGAGGAGGAGAGAGAGAGGAGAGAGAGAGTGAGAGAGAGAGAGAGACTGAGAGAGAGAGAGAACTGTTGTGTCAGCTGTGGAAAAGCAAAAACTAATTTTCAAGCAAAAACTGAAACAGTGATGGACGAATACTTCCTTGATAGGTTTCAGGAACGAAAAAAAAGCCTCTCTTGACACGTTTTATGGCAAAGTAAAAAAAAATTTCTGAAGAAAAAGAAAACAAACAAAGAAGTTCTTTTCATGTGGTGTATTTTGAATAGATAATTCAATTTATCAAGGTTAAGGTTATATTTCATAGCAAAGCGAGTCTGTTGTCACTATTTAACCATTTTTAATTAATTTGTCCGTCATTGTCTTCTTTTTTTTCTCTTGAACGAACATTTTCAAGCTAGATCAAAGAACAGTGCGAGGCTTTCATTCTGTTCAAAGAGAACATCCCCATCTTTCTGGACTGTATTAGAAACAACTTAGACCACGATGTCAAGTTTTCATATTCATAATTATTTTCTCATTGTCTCATCCGCTGTCTCTGTCATTAGCATGGTCTTCCCATGATGCTTTCCCATACACCGTCACAAACCATTGTAGATTTTCGAA
>CM031611.1:85672046-85687046 GCA_018398815.1 Conus ventricosus | reverse complement strand
ACGCTGTCTTCAAAGGGAATTTTGTTGGTTCCAGCTTGAATAGATTTTTCAGAAATGCGATCCAAAACAGAACGAGGTATACATATACATGTACAAAAACAGACGCACATCCATGTTCATCACCTCACCATTCACACACAGAGACACAGACAAAGACAAAGACACGCACGCGAGAGAGAGAGAGAGAGAGAGAGAGAGGAGAGAGAGAGAGAGAGAGAGAGAAGAGAGAGAGAGAGATAGAGAGAGAGAGAGAGAGGAGAGAGAGAGAGGAGAGCACAACACAAGAGAGAGAGAGAGAGAGAGAGAGAGAGAGAGAGAGAGAGAGAGAGAGGGGGTCACAGACACAAACAGAGAGAGAGAGAGAGAGAGAGAGAGAGAGAGAGGAGAGAGAGAGAGAGAGAGAGAGAGAGAGAGAAGAGGTACACACAATAACCATACACAAGTGAGCAGGGTTTTCTTGGTGGTACCTCTATGTCTGTATGCTGGTGATAATGCCAAAGTTAACGAACTGATATATTACTTAAAACATAAGCATAGATGTCTTACAATTAATGAAAAGATGGCCTGAAAACCTACTTCTGTCCGCACCACTGCTGTGAAGACGATGCTTTGTAAACAGCGATAAACAAGGTATCTTTGTCTTTTTTTTTCTGTTGTTTGTCTGGATATTCCTGAAAAACTCCTCCATGGGACACATGGGAGAAACAGAACACAGAAAAGCAGACTAAAAATAGCAGCCGTCATATCAGGAGCATCACAGTCGAGGCTTTGAAATATGCATAGATGAAACTGGCAGGAGGTCACATGAAACTGGCAGGAGGTCACATGAAACTGGCAGGAGGTCACGTTCCCATTCAAATGTTAAAACGTATCGCAACTTAAACAGTCAGTGAGTGATAATTACAGTTGATTTATCAAGATGATCTTTATACATTTGGGCAAAAATACAAGTAAACATACAAAACAGTGTTCTAAATCAGATCACTCAAATGCAAAATGCGAAACAGACACTTGCAAATTTAACATGTGAAATCTCCGTCAGACGTCTGAAGCGACAGACATAAACATCACAAAAAATACACCTCAGATAGTGGCCAGTATATTAATATATGTCTCTTTTCTATTTCTTTTTCTATTTCTTATATTTTTTATTTCATTTCTTTACTTTTACTTTTTGCAACTCTTTATATCAAAGAAACAAACAAGTAAAGTATGCTAGCACTAGAGCCATCAAAAGTACACAAATGGTCACAAAATGAGTTTTGATTTACATCTCGTTCGAAAAAAACAAACAACAAAAAAAACAACGTTGGCCATTCTTGAGTTTTCATTTTGTCTACAACGGAAACACTTTATATTTATGCGGAAACCGATGAATAAAATTCATTGTTCTGGGGTAAGGTTCCTTAAAAAAATTCATTGTTCTGCGGTAAGGTTCCTTTGTCAGTTCTACAAAATGGCCTGGCTGGGAGAAAAAATGAGCGGGGAGCCCCTTCTACGAGCACCAGTTCCGTTGACACTTTAGCATCCGTCAGTTTCCTGTGGTATTCCAAAGCGTGGTCTGGAAGCCGGTCAAGCTGACACAGGACAAAGAGGGCAGGCGCCAGGGAGCTCAGGCCGGGATGACTGACTGCAAGGATGGAGACCTCCCCCGTGGGGGTAGACTAGGACAGTGGGCACACAGGAATGGAGACCTCCCCCGTGGAGGTAGACTAGGACCGTAGGCACACAAGAATGGAGACCTCCCCCGTGGAGGTAGACTAGGACAGTGGACACACAAGAATGGAGACCTCCCCCGTGGAGGTAGACTAGGACAGTGGGCACACAGGAATGGAGACCTCCCCCGTGGAGGTAGACTAGGACAGTGGGCACACAGGAATGGAGACCTCACCCTTGGAGGTAGACTAGGACAGTGGGCACACATGAATGGAGACCTTCCCCGTGGAGGTAGACTAGGACCATGGGCACACAAGCCAGTTACGGGGGTGACTGGCACCAGCACTCGTTCTTCTTTCACGACAAAGATGAGGTCAAGCTCCATGTCCGGTCCGTTCCGTTAACCTCGACCCACCCTCTGAACTCCTCGTTCAGTCTCAGCGTTTGTTCTCGTGGCAGCTCTACTGAGATCACCCCGAGGTCTTGTACACCCAGTTCCCAGAGTTTCCGAGCGTAGGATAACGTCTCCGGGTGGATTCAATACTTTCGTGCTGCCTCTCCCCACAGCCGCTCCAACTCATCAGGGTCATTTGTCCTTGAGTGCTGAGAACCAAACCGGGGCCCTAAACTTGACGGCCTAACACTCCACGTGCAAACCGCGCCGAGGATAACACCGCAAGTCGGGTTGTGCTTCGCAAGAAATTCGTCATTGTCAGCGTTCTTACAGTTGACGTGACGCTACCCTTTGGCTGCTATATGAATTGTATCAAGGCTGCGCGGATCTGACAAACGAGCTGACGATATGAATCAGCGGTCAAATTCGCTTCTCGGTCCAGCTGTTGAATAATGACGGGCGGTTCAGAACTTTGCTGTTGCTGGAAGAAATGAACCAGCCACACTCTCGTGTCAGTTTGATGTAAAAGAGTGGTCCAAACGTCTCTGCTGTTTTTTCTTTTCTCATGTGTCTCCGTGAACGTGTGCCCGTGATTGTTTTCATGAGTGCTATGTGGACATGTCTTGATTTCACTCCGCTCCTCTTCCACACAACACCTCCAGTCTCCACCATCCATCCACCCTGCCCCCCCCCCCCTCCCCTCCCCAAACCCTCGCCTTGTCTTTCAGAATCCTATTCAAACAAGGCTCTGCTAAAACTGATAAACAAAGACCTTTCCATTTTTCAACTGTACCAAATGATGAAAAGACTGACCCCAGCGTCAAACTTACAACTCTTTCAAAACCGAAGACTAAGCCTTCTCAGGAAATTTGCGAATTACCCTACCGATCTTAGAGCAGAATGCATTGGATTCTGATTGTTGCTAGTGGGTTTGGTTGTTTGCTTCATTGTTTATATAAAATGTAACAGCCCTTTATGGTCGGCTGGGCTGTAAGCAGCATGAGTACACATGCATGGTTGTTTAGTGTGTTCATGTGTGATGGATGCACTTTCAGACTATATTGTGAATTAATATGATTTTTATCATTAATGTTATTAAAGGAGACTGCGCATGGGTGCAAGGAACAATAATTACTTGAAAGGCTGTGTCCATTCTGAGCTGTCTGTTCTCTAAGAGTAGTAAAACGCCTTTGACTGTTTTCCCTTGTCTCTACATTTCGTGTGGCTTTCCATCTCTAAATCTTCACAGTAGGCTTCGCCTGTACTTGTTAAACATCTCTGGGGAGTTGATCTTGCCCTGTCTATCCTGCTCCTGTCCCTTTCCCCCTTTTGATTTTTCTGGAGGAGGATGTTGATACTGTGCGGAATCTTGGATATGTTTTGCGGTCATAAATGACCAGTGGCATAAACAGTCGATGCCAAATGTTTTCAGCTTTGCTTGTTGCTTTGTATTGAGGTCTTCGTCTCCCTTTATGCTTGTGTTTCAAACCAACCCCTTTCCTTGAACAACACACTACTTTCCCCTTGAGGTTCGCACTGTATTGCAATCCAACAAACATTTATAATGCCTATTATATTCAAGGGCACTGTTGAATGCATGATTCTATGTCATTTATGATACTACATGATCACACAAACGGACACAATCTAGTCCCAGGTATCTCTGTGTTACGAATGCAATAGCTTCCAAGCAATGCAAACAGGACGGTATACGTGTTCTCCCACATATTTTGTGGTTGCTGACTCTCATTAGATTGTTCAGCTAACTGAGTGGGATATAAGGTACAGACAGAAGCACAGAGGGCATCACAGCAGCAATGAATCGGAAGGAACAAGGGTTTGCATCTCATTCCATTTTACTTTAAGTCCAGACACGAACTTCAAGGAATGTTCCACGGATATGGCTAACACATCACGATCGAACCCAGAACAAAGCCTTTGTGTTCCAATGAAGCGTGGTTTGTGCTTAATTATCAATGTCTAAGATTTAAACTTGGTCTCTGATGGACGGTCAGTCCGGAACCATGAGCCAATAGTAGAGTTTGCTTTCCCCACATTGCCAGCCTGTAGAAACTTCAATGTGGGGAAACGAATGGAGTGGAAAACACATTGCCAGCCAGTAGACACCTCAATGTGGGGACAAAAATGGAGTGGAAAACACATTGCTAGCCTGTAGAAACCTCAATGGGGGCACAGAATGGAGTGGAAAACACATTGCCAGCCTGTAGACACCTCAATGTGGGGAAAAGAATGGAGTGGAAAAGACATTGCCAGCCTGTAGAAACTTCAATGTGGGGAAAAGAATGGAGTGGAAAACACATTGCCAGCCTGTAGAAACTTCAATATGGGGGAACGAATGGAGTGGAAAACACATTGCCAGCCAGTAGAAACCTCAATGTGGGGAAAAGAATGGAGTGGAAAACACATTGCCAGCCTGTAGAAACTGGGGAAAAGAATGGAGTGGAAAACACATTGCCAGCCTGTAGAAACTTCAATATGGGGAAAAGAATGGAATGGAAAGCACATTGCCAGCCTGTAGAAACTGGGGAAAAGAATGGAGTGAAAAACACATTGCCAGCCTGTAGAAACTGGGGAAAAGAATGGAGTGGAAAACACATTGCCAGCCTGTAGAAACCTCAATGTGGGGAAAAGAATGGAGTGGGAAAACACATTGCCAGCCTGTAGAAACCTCAATATGGGGAAAAGAATGGAGTGGAAAACACATTGCCAGCCTGTAGAAACCTCAATATGGGGAACAGAATGGAGTGGAAAACACATTGCCAGCTTGTAAAAACCTCAATATGGGGAACAGTATGGAGTGGAAAACACATTGCCAGCCTGTAGAAACTTCAATGTGGGGAAAAGAATGGAGTGGAAAACACATTACCAGCCTGTAGAAACTTTATTTTGGGGAAAAGAATGGAGTGGAAAACACATTGCCAGCCTGTAGAAACTTAACGTCAATATGGGGAAAAGAATGGAGTGGAAAACACATTGCCAGCCTGCAGAAACTTCAATGTGGGGAAAAGAATGGAGTAGAAAACACATTGCCAGCCTGTAGAAACTTCACTTTTGGGAAAAGACTGGAGTGGAAAACACATTGCCAGCCTGTAGAAACTTCAATATGGGGGAATGAATGGAGTGGAAAAGACATTGCCAGCCTGTAGAAACTTCAATGTGGGGAAAAGAATGGAGTGGAAAACACATTGCCAGCCAGTAGAAACCTCAATATGGGAAAAGAATGGAGTGGAAAACACATTGACAGCCTGTAGAAACTTCAATGTGGGGAAAAAATGGAGTGGAAAACACATTGCCAGCCAGTAGAAACCTCAATGGGGGAAAAGAATGGAGTGGAAAACACATTGCTAGCCTGTAGAAACCTCAATGGGGGAAACGAATGGAGTGGAAAACACATTGCCAGCCTGTAGAAACCTCAATGTGGGAAAAAAGAATGGAGTGGAAAACACATTGCCAGCCTGTAGAAACCTCAATGTAGGGAACACAATGGAGTGAAAATCACATTGCCAGCCAGTAGAAACCTCACTGTGGGGAAAAGAATGGAGTGGAAAACACATTGCCAGCCTGTAGAAACTTCAATGTGGGGAAAAGAATGGAGTGGAAAACACATTGCCAGCCTGTAGAAACTTCAATATGGGGAAAATAATGGAGTGGAAAACACATTGCCAGCCTGTAGAAACTGGGGAAAAGAATGGAGTGGAAAACACATTGCCAGCCTGTAGAAACCTCAATGTGGGGAAAAGAATGGAGTGGAAAACACATTGCCAGCCTGTAGAAACCTCAATGTGGGGAACGGAATGGAGTGGAAAACACATTGCCAGCCTGTAGAAACCTCAATATGGGGAACAGAATGGAGTGGAAAACACATTGCCAGCCTGTAGAAACTTCAATGTGGGGAAAAGAATGGAGTGGAAACACATGACCAGCCTGTAGAATCTTCAATGTGGGGAAAAGAATGGAGTGAAAAACACATTGCCAGCCTGTAGAAACTTAACTTCAATATGGGGAAAAGAATGGAGTGGAAAACACATTGCCAGCCTGTAGAAACTTCAATATGGGGAAAAGAATGGAGTGGAAAACACATTGGCAGCCTGTAGAAACTTCAATATGGGGAAAAGAATGGAGTGGAAAACGCATTGCCAGCCTGTAGAAACTTCAATGTGGGGAAAAGATTGGAGTGGAAAACACATTGCCAGCCTGCAGAAACTTCCATATGGGGAAAAGAATGGAGTGGAAAACACATTGCCAGCCTGTAGAAACTTCAATGTGGGGAAACGAATGGAGTGGAAAACACATTGCCAGCCTGTAGAAACTTCAATGTTGGGAAAAGAATGGAGTGGAAAACATATTGCCAGCCTGTAGAAACTTCAATGTGGGGAAAAGAATGGAGTGGAAAACACATTGCCAGCCTGTAGAAACTTAACTTCAATATGGGGAAAAGAATGGAGTGGAAAACACAATGCCAGCCTGTAGAAACTTCAATGTGGGGAAACGAATGGAGTGGAAAACACATTGCCAGCCTGTAGAAACTTCATTGTGGGGAAAACATGGAGTGGAAAACACATTGCCAGCCTGTAGAAACTTAACTTCAATATGGGGAAAAGAATGGAGTGGAAAACACATTGCCAGCCTGTAGAAACTTAACTTCAATATGGGGAAAAGAATGGAGTGGAAAACACATTGCCAGCCTGTAGAAACTTCAATGTGGGGAAAAGAATGGAGTGGAAAACACATTGCCAGCCTGCGGAAACTTCAATGTGGGGAAACGAATGGAGTGGAAAAGACATTGCCAGCCTGTAGAATTTTCAATGTGGGCAAAAAATGGAGTGGAAAACACATTGCCAGCCTGCAGAAACTTCAATGTGGGGAAAAGAATGGAGTGGAAAACACATTGCCAGCCTGTAGAAACTTCAATGTGGGGAATGAATGGAGTGGAAAACACATTGCCAGCCTGTAGAAACTTCAATGTGGGGAAAAGGATGGAGTAGAAACATATTGCCAGCCTGTAGAAACTTCACTTTGGGGAAAGGAATGGAGTGGAAAACACAATGTCAGCATGTAGAAACTTCACTTTGGGGAAAAGAATGGAGTAGAAAACACATTGCCAGCCTGTAGAAACTTCACTTTGGGGAAAGGAATGGAGTGGAAAACACATTGACAGCCTGCAGAAACTTCAATATGGGGGAACGAATGGAGTGGAAAACACATTGCCAGCCTGTAGAAACTTCAATATGGGGAAAAGAATGGAGTGGAAAACACATTGGCAGCCTGTAGAAACTTCAATATGGGGAAAAGAATGGAGTGGAAAACACATTGCCAGCCTGCAGAAACTTCCATATGGGGAAAAGAATGGAGTGGAAAACACATTGCCAGCCTATAGAAACTTCAATGTGGGGAAAAGAATGGAGTGGAAAACACATTGCCAGCCTGTAGAAACTTCAATGTTGGGAAAAGAATGGAGTGGAAAACAAAGACGGTTAGGCCAGACTGGAAGGCGAGAACGTGTTACGGTGGTTTTATTGCCCAATGTCCTCCCATATAGGCGTACATATGCACATGTGCATGTGCAAAACATACATACTCGAGCGCGTGAGCACGCGCGTGCACAAACACAATTTCTTCACACACACACACACACACACACACACACACACACACACACACACACACACACACACACACACACACACACACACACACACACACACACACAGACGAACATTCCAATGCAGGAATAGCCAGCTCTATTTACGCCTTACTGTCTATTATTCTTTTTTTCTGTTCTGTTCTTTTTCTTTTTTTGTGTGCCTCTTCCCATCTGTGCACATCTTCCATCAATGCTGCCTTTGTGTTTCATGTTCGATCCCTGATGTTTCTCGCTTGACCTCCCCAATGCCCTCTTCACCCAGCCCCCCCCCCCCCCCCCCCCCCCACCCCCACCCAACGCCCTCTCCCAATTGTTTCGTTGCTTGACCTCCCCAATGCGCTCTCACGTTTGTTTCAGCTCCAGAGTCAAAGGGAAGTGACATCACGTCTCCACCTCGCCTGACCTGTCTGCTCTCCCAGCTGTCATTGCTGTCTCTCATATTTCTGGGACCAAAGCAGTGGCTGATACGTGCATGGGGGAGCGGCTGGAGAGGAGAGAGAGAGGAGAGAGAGGAGAGAGAGAGAGAGAGAGAGAGAGAGAGAGAGAGAGGAGAGAGAGGAGAGAGAGAGAGAGAGGAGAGAGAGAGAAGAGGGGGGGTGGGTGGGTGGGTGGCGGAGACAATCTCAGTGGGCGGAAAAGACAGATTTTCACATGCATGTCTGCTCACGATGCTGGATTGACAGAGGATGTTTCCAGATGACTACAGGTGCGTTCCAAGAGGAAAAAGATAGTACTGGAACTTTTCTGGTTTTTGTTTGGTTCTGTTTTTTTTTTCCAACTAGCTATGACCGCAGTTAACTCTTGGGGTTTTATGTTTATTACTGAGTTTTTGTTTGACGAAGGCTGTTGCCATCTACAAGTCTTTTGTTTTACATCGCCTGATGCTTCTACTAATGGCTACCCTTTTCACCAGCAAGTTTCTTGAAATGCGTGGGCTTTTTTTTTCCTGTCTACGAAATTGTTTACGAGCATTCCATGTAGACAATCGTATGCATTCTCGGTATTTTGACTGTTGGATACTTTAAGCACAACATATTTTTTTTTATACCAGTGTATATTTTAATCCTTAAGAAAATGTGTTTTTCCACATCTAGGCAGCAACATGCATTTTCCTCCATCAGCACCCACACCCACCCCCTCAACACAACACACACACACACACACACACACACACACACACACACACACACACACACACACACACACACACGCACACACGCACACACGCACGCACGCACGCACGCGCACGTAGTTATACACGCACGCACGCATGCTCACACGCGTGCACACTCCCTTGCAGTCTTTCCCGCTGATAAAAACGCTGCATTCTGTAGGATTGTTTACTTTGTTTACTTTATTCGTTTACTTTGTTGTTGTTTTTCCTTCCAAGTGTGTATGGACGCGTATGTTAAATCGCTCTCTCTCTCTCTCTCTCTCTCTCTCTCTCTCTCTCTCTCTCTCTCTCTCTCTCTCTCTCTCTCTCTCTCTCTCTCTCTCTCTCTCTTTGTGTTCGTGTGTGTGTGTGTGTGTGTGTGTGTGTGTGTGTGTGTGTGTGTGTGTGTGTGTGTGCGTGTGCGTGCGCGCGAGGGCGCACACACGCTTAATCTCCATCATAGCTTTTTCCGCCTTGTGTACATTTTCATTACACTTATCCTCTAAAGAAACTGAGGACTTTTTTTTTTTCAAGCAAGAATGAAAGGTCCCGGTGGGCTGCACATTCAGACACGGTGCGTCATTGGACAGACCGGCTGTCAGTGCTGACGTGTCTGTTCTCTGGCGTATGAGAGACCCTAGCCATTGATCTGGTTTCCACAGTGCGTGCCGTACTCTATCTTCAGAACTTGACAGCGTGCTTTGTAAACACAGGCAAGACATCCCTGAGGACGAAGTCCCTAGTGGGTGCCATTGACACTCTGCAGAATCCTTTATGAATAATAAAGAAGCAGGGTAACTCTTGCTCCCATTAAAGTCAGACAAATACAAAGACGTACAATCTAACAGTGAGTGTCTCACAACCCTTGGTGGTGAGAACACCACAGTATTATGGTCCGTGGTGTGTCTCTATTTGACGGCAGGAGCACAGACACAATCAGCCGTGTCTCCCTGATGAGTCCGATCCAGCGGACGAAAGGCCTAGGAGCAGGTAATACAAATAGATCTGCCTTAGAGAGGGATTACGATGGTTCCCTCATGCAGCTAGTGAAGAGTTTTCATATTTATCATATATTTTCTTAATTTTATGTTTAGATTTTCTTCATCTTCAAACCACCCCCCTCCTTAAGTTCAAATCTTTGCCAAGCCATTACTGTGATGACGGAGGGGTTGTTGGCCTGCGGTTGTTTTTCTGCCACTATTAGATTGTTCGTCTTTGTATTCGTCTGACTTTATTCAAATTTGAAAGGCTGTGCCAGTCTTGAATAAACGTTACTCTGTGTTAGGTTTTCTTATGGGAGCAAGAGTTACCCTACTTCTTTATTCTTTATTGTTTACTGTTCCCTGCCTCATTTTATTTTAAACTTCGTTTCAATTGAATCGAGGTTATTTGTATTTGTTTCTGTCCGTCTTTGTGTTTGTCTTTTGATCTCCCTTGCATCCTTGGGTAGACCCTCAGGCGTAGGCTCAAAGATTGTCCCCTACATTATATACTGTTTGCATAACGCCTTTAGTTTTTCAGCAGCATTTGATTCTCCTCACACTTTCGTTTTGTTTCATTACTACCCTTCGCTGGCATTTTTTTGGGGTGCTGTTGTTTTCTTTTTGAACCCTTGGTGGTGATAACACCACAGTATTATGGACTGTGGTGTGTCTCTATTTGACGGCAGGAGCACAGACACAATCAGCCGTGTCTCCCTGATGAGTCCGATCCAGCGGACGAAAGGCCTAGGAGCAGGCAATACAATTAATAGCTCTGCCTTCGAGAGCGATTACGGTGGTTCCCTCATGCAGCTAGTGAAGAGAAAAGACGATCAGCCAAGACGTTAGAACGCCGGGATGGCTTGCTTTCCATCGTCTTTCATAAAAGATCTTAATACCTTATAAACTGAATTGGAAGAGGTCTAAGAAGATGGTTATATGATTACAGAAATGAAGAGAGCTTAATAGCCATCCTTTTTTTTCTTTTTTTTTTTCTTTTTTTTTTTTTTGAGGGAGGGAAGGGAGGTGCAAGAGTGCGGGAAGGGGAGGGGTAAATTTTCTGCGTGAAATAATCATGGTTTTTTTATGTGATACCAATGATTAAATCAAGGCACACACACACACACACACACACACACACACACACACACACACACAACACACGCACGCACGCACGCACGCACGCACGCACGCAGGCACGCACGCACGCACGCACACACACACACACACACACACACACACACACACACACACACACACACACACACACACACACACACACACACACACACATCAGTTGAAAAGCATTTTGTGTGCTTGTCTACGTTTGTTCTGAAATTGAATGTCTGAGTATGTTATGTGTGTGTGAAGGAGGCGGAATGAGGGTATACGTGTGTGTGTGTGTGTGTGTGTGTGTGTGTGTGTGTGTGTGTGTGTGTGTGTGTGGTGTGTGTGTGTGTGTGTGCGCCTGCTTGCGTGTGTGTGTGTGTGTGTGTGTGTGTGTGTGTGTGTGTGTGTGTGTGTGTGTTGTGTGTGTGTGTGTGTGTGCCTGCCTCAGTCATGTCCTTCCTGTTCTTTACTCCGCCCCTCCCCCTCCCCCCACCCTTTTCTATTCAATGTTTATTCAAGCTCAGGAATCTAGTAAACCGTGACCGGATTTTTCTCTTTAAATGCAATGAACGAAAGGACTGGGAAGGCTGCACGTGAGGGCATGGCACATTAGCTGGAAATCTGTCAGGTCTGACGTGTGTGTTCGCTGACGTATAAAGGCCTCAGCCATTGATCTTGTCTTCACATTTGCTGCCACACGCCATCGCCCAACTTGACAGCATGCTTTGTTTGCACGTGTTAAGCATCTCTGGGAACTTGGGCTCAGTTCATTCCGCTTTCTGCTCCCCATCCCCACCCCCCACCCCCCACCCCCACTTCCCCGTCTGCCTTCCCCATCCCTGCAAGGTCCCTGGAGAGTGGCGATGATACTGTGCAGGATTCTGTATATGTATGCCAGTCGTGACAGGTCGGAAATGTGAAAATTCGATATCTCCCCTTGGATGTCAACTGTATTTAGCTTTGCTTGTAACTTTTGTTTTTAAGTTCTGCACTTCACGCTTTTGCTTTTGTTTTTCAACTCAGCCCCCTCCCCTCTCTCCCCCCCCCCCCCTTCCCCCACACCCCAATCATTTTGTTTTTCTTAGTCCACAGTTCACATCCCATCATCACTCTTCTTCCCACCATCCCGATCAGAATGTGTGGTCAGGTTCTGTGTCTCTGAACAAAGATCATCACTCTTCTTCCCACCATCCCGATCAGAATGTGTGGTCAGGTTCTGTGTCTCTGAACAAAGATCATCACTCTTCTTCCCACCATCCCGATCAGAATGTGTGGTCAGGTTCTGTGTCTCTGAACAAAACATTTCATTCGTTCTGTTTTTGTTTATTCGTTTCTCGTCCCATCAAAATGTTTTTCGTCTTTATTTTTTCCTTAATAAAGTCCTTAAAGCTTTTTTTCCTTATTTTGTCTTCTTCTTGTAAGTAATTCTCACCCTGTTTCTTTCGCCTTAGTTTCTGTGGCTGACGATCCGTCTGTCTCTCCCGCTCCTTCACCATTCCTGTGACACTCATAGTCTTTCTTTTTGCCTGTATTATTCAACCTCTCTCTCTCTCCTCTCTCCTCTCCTCCTCTCTCTCTCTCTCTCTCTCACTCAAGGCACACTATAAACGTTCAAATGTGGAAACTTATTGCTAGATGTCCATATGCATACACATAATGACGATAGCTTAAACTTGTTGCATTCATTGGCTTTGTCAAAGATTGGAAAGCAAGAGTACCATACATCTGTGGATCATTGTGTCTCAGGATGACGCAGACATCCTTCAGGCAGTCCCTTTCTTTAGCCTTCCAAAGTAGGGGTGCTGAAATCAGATAAGGTGTCCAAAGCAGGGGTGCTGAAATCAGATCAGGTGTCCAAAGTAGGGGTGCTGAAATCAGATCAGGTGTCCAAAGCAGGGGTGCTGAAATCAGATCAGGTGTCCAAAGTAGGGGTGCTGAAATCAGATCAGGTGTCCAAAGCAGGGATGCTGAAATCAGATCAGGTGTCCAAAGCAGGGGTGCTGAAATCAGATCAGGTGTCCAAAGTAGGGGTGCTGAAATCAGATCAGGTGTCCAAAGCAGGGTGCTGAAATCAGATCAGGTGTCCAACGCAGGAGTGCTGAAATCAGATCAGGTGTCCAAAGCAGGGGTGCTGAAATCAGATCAGGTGTCCAAAGCAGGGGTGCTAAAATCAGATCAGGTGTCCAAAGCAGGGGTGCTGAAATCAGATCAGGTGTCCAAAGCAGGGGTGCTGAAATCAGATCAGGTGTCCAAAGTAGGGTGCTGAAATCAGATCAGTGTCCAAAGCAGGGTGCTGAAATCATATCAGGTGTCCAAAGTAGGGATGCTGAAATCAGATCAGGTGTCCAAAGTAGGGGTGCTGAAATCAGATCAGGTGTCCAAAGCAGGGGTGCTGAAATCAGATCAGGTGTCCAAAGCAGGGGTGCTGAAATCAGATCAGGTTGTCCAAAGTAGGGCTGCTGAAATCAGATCAGGTGTCCAAAGCAGGGGTGCTGAAATCAGATCAGGTGTCCAAAGTAGGGGTGCTGAAATCAGATCAGGTGTCCAAAGTAGGGGTGCTGAAATCAGATCAGGTGTCCAAAGCAGGGGTGCTGAAATCAGATTAGGTGTCCAAAGTAGGGGTGCTGAAATCAGATCAGGTGTCCAAAGCAGGGGTGCTGAAATCAGATCAGGTGTCCAAAGTAGGGGTGCTGAAATCAGATCAGGTGTCCAAAGTAGGGGTGCTGAAATCAGATCAGGTGTCCAAAGTAGGGGTGCTGAAATCAGATCAGGTGTCCAAAGTAGGGGTGCTGAAATCAGATCAGGTGTCCAAAGTAGGGGTGCTGAAATCAGATCAGGTGTCCGAAGTAGGGGTGCTGAAATCAGATCAGGTGTCCAAAGTAGGGGTGCTGAAATCAGATCAGGTGTCCAAAGTAGGGGTGCTGAAATCAGATCAGGTGTCCAAAGTAGGGGTGCTGAAATCAGATCAGGTGTCCAACGCAGGAGTGCTGAAATCAGATCAGGTGTCCAAAGCAGGGTGCTGAAATCAGATCAGGTGTCCAAAGCAGGGGTGCTAAAATCAGATCAGGTGTCCAAAGCAGGGGTGCTGAAATCAGATCAGGTGTCCAAAGCAGGGGTGCTGAAATCAGATCAGGTGTCCAAGTAGGGTGCTGAAATCAGGTCAGGTGTCCAAAGCAGGGGTGCTGAAATCATATCAGGTGTCCAAAGTAGGGGTGCTGAAATCAGATCAGGTGTCCAAAGTAGGGGTGCTGAAATCAGATCAGGTGTCCAAAGCAGGGGTGCTGAAATCAGATCAGGTGTCCAAAGCAGGGGTGCTGAAATCAGATCAGGTGTCCAAAGTAGGGCTGCTGAAATCAGATCAGGTGTCCAAAGCAGGGGTGCTGAAATCAGATCAGGTGTCCAAAGTAGGGGTGCTGAAATCAGATAAGGTGTCCAAAGTAGGGGTGCTGAAATCAGATCAGGTGTCCAAAGCAGGGGTGCTGAAATCAGATTAGGTGTCCAAAGTAGGGGTGCTGAAATCAGATCAGGTGTCCAAAGCAGGGTGCTGAAATCAGATCAGGTGTCCAAAGTAGGGGTGCTGAAATCAGATCAGGTGTCCAAAGTAGGGGTGCTGAAATCAGATCAGGTGTCCAAAGCAGGGGTGCTGAAATCAGATCAGGTGTCCAAAGTAGGGGTGCTGAAATCAGATCAGGTGTCCAAAGTAGGGGTGCTGAAATCAGATCAGGTGTCCGAAGTAGGGGTGCTGAAATCAGATCAGGTGTCCAAAGTAAGGGTGCTGAAATCAGATCAGGTGTCCAAAGTAGGGGTGCTGAAATCAGATCAGGTGTCCAAAGTAGGGGTGCTGAAATCAGATCAGGTGTCCAAAGTAGTGTGTTGAAATCAGATCAGGTGTCCAAAGCAGGGGTGCTGAAATCAGATCAGGTGTCCAAAGCAAGGGTGCTGAAATCAGATCAAGTGTCCAAAGTTGGGGTGCTGAAATCAGATCAGGTGTCCAAAGTAGGGGTGCTGAAATCAGATCAGGTGTCCAAAGTAGGGGTGCTGA
>CM031611.1:85644546-85649546 GCA_018398815.1 Conus ventricosus | reverse complement strand
CTGTCATGTTGTCTGTTCCCCCTGCTGTCATTGCTGTCTGTCTGTTCTCCCTGCTGTCATTGCTGTCTGTCTGTTCCCCCTGCTGTCATGTTGTCTGTCTGTTCCCCCGCCGTCATTGCTGTCTGTCTGTTTCCCCCTGCTGTCATGTTGTCTGTCCGTTCCCATGCTGTCATTGCTGTCTGTCTGTTCCCCCTGCCGTCATTGCTGTCTGTCTGTTCCCCCTGCTGTCATGTTGTCTGTCTGTTCCCCTGCTGTCATTGCTGTCTGTCTGTTCCCCCTGCTGTCATTGCTGTCTGTTCCCCCTGACGTCGTTGCTGTCTCTCTGTTCCCCCTGCTGTCATTGCTGTCTGTCTGTTCCCCCTGCTATCATTGCTGTCTGTCTGGTCCCCCTGCTGTCATTGGTGTCTGTCTGTTCCCCCTGCCGTCATTGCTGTCTGTCTGTTCCCCTGCTGTCATTGCTGTCTGTCTGTTCCCCCTGCCGTCATTGCTGTCTTTCTGTTCCGCCTGCCGTCATTGCTGTCTGTCTGTTCCCCCTGCTGTCATGTTGTCTGTCTGTTCCCCCTGCTGTCATTGCTGTCTGTTCCCACTGCCGTCATTGCTGTCTGTCTGTTCCCCCTGCTGTCTGTCTGTTCCCCCTGCTGTCATGTTGTCTGTCTGTTCCCCCTGCTGTCATGTTGTCTGTTCTCCCTGCTGTCATTGCTGTCTGTCTGTTCCCCCTGCTGTCATTGCTGTCTGTCTGTTCCCCTGCTGTCATTGCTGTCTGTCTGTTCCCCCTGCTGTCATGTTGTCTGTCTGTTCCCCTGCTGTCATTGCTGTCTGTTCCCCCTGCTGTCATTGCTGTCTGTCTGTTCCCCCTGCTGTCATTGCTGTCTGTCTGTTCCCCCTGCTGTCATTGCTGTCTGTCTGGTCCCCCTGCTGTCATTGCTGTCTGTCTGTTCCGCCTGCCGTCATTGCTGTCTGTCTGTTCCCCCTGTTGTCATTGCTGTCTGTCTGTTCCCCCTGCTGTCATGTTGTCTGTTCCCCCTGCTGTCATTGCTGTCTGTCTGTTCCCCCTGCTGTCATGTTGTCTGTCTGTTCCCCCTGCTGTCATTGCTGTCTGTATGTTCCCCCTGCTGTCATGTTGTCTGTCTGTTCCCCCTGCTGTCATGTTGTCTTTTCCCCCTGCTGTCATTGCTGTCTGTCTGTTCCCCCTGCTGTCATTGCTGTCTGTCTGTTCCCCCTGCTGTCATGTTGTCTGTCTGTTCCCCCTGCCGTCATTGCTGTCTGTCTGTTCCCCCTGCTGTCATGTTGTCTGTCTTTTCCCTCTGCTGTCATGTTGTCTGTTCCCCTGCTGTCATTGCTGTCTGTCTGTTCTCCCTGCTGTCATTGCTGTCTGTCTGTTCCCCCTGCTGTCATGTTGTCTGTCTGTTCCCCCGCCGTCATTGCTGTCTGTCTGTTCCCCCTGCTGTCATGTTGTCTGTCCGTTCCCATGCTGTCATTGCTGTCTGTCTGTTCCCCCTGCCGTCATTGCTGTCTGTCTGTTCCCCCTGCTGTCATGTTGTCTGTCTGTTCCCCTGCTGTCATTGCTGTCTGTCTGTTCCCCCTGCTGTCATTGCTGTCTGTTCCCCCTGACGTCGTTGCTGTCTCTCTGTTCCCCCTGCTGTCATTGCTGTCTGTCTGTTCCCCCTGCTATCATTGCTGTCTGTCTGGTCCCCCTGCTGTCATTGGTGTCTGTCTGTTCCCCCTGCCGTCATTGCTGTCTGTCTGTTCCCCCTGCTGTCATTCCTGTCTGTCTGTTCCCCCTGCCGTCATTGCTGTCTTTCTGTTCCGCCTGCCGTCATTGCTGTCTGTCTGTTCCCCCTGCTGTCATGTTGTCTGTCTGTTCCCCCTGCTGTCATTGCTGTCTGTTCCCACTGCCGTCATTGCTGTCTGTCTGTTCCCCCTGCTGTCTGTCTGTTCCCCCTGCTGTCATTGCTGTCTGTCTGTTCCCCCTGCTGTCATGTTGTCTGTCTATTCCCCCTGCTGTCATTGCTGTCTCTTCCCCCTGCTGTCACTGCTGTCTGTCTGTTCCCCTGCTGTCATTGCTGTCTGTCTGATCCCCCTGCTGTCATTGCTGTCTGTCTGTTCCCCCTGCTGTCATTGCTGTCTGTCTGTTCCCTTTGCTGTCATTGGTGTCTGCCTGTTCCCCCTGCTGTCATTGCTGTCTGTCTGTTCCCCTTGCTGTCATGTTGTCTGTCTGTTCACCCTGCTGTCATTGCTGTCTGTTCCCCCTGCTGTCACTGCTGTCTGTCTGTTCCCCCTGCTGTCATTGCTGTCTGTCTGTTCCCCTGCTGTCATGTTGTCTGTCTGTTCCCCCTGCTGTCATTGCTGTCTGTCTGTTCCCCCTGCCGTCATTGCTGTCTGTCTGTTCCCCCTGCTGTCATGTTGTCTGTCTGTTCCCCCTGCTGTCATTGCTGTCTGTTCCCCTGCTGTCATTGCTGTCTGTCTGTTCCCCCTGCTGTCATTGCTGTCTGTCTGTTCCCCCTGCTGTCATGTTGTCTGTCTGTTCCCCTCTCCGTCATTGCTGTCTGTCTGTTCCCCCTGCCGTCAAAGCTGTCTGTTTGTTCCCCCTGCTGTCATTGCTGTCTGTCTGTTCCCCCTGCTGTCATTGCTGTCTGTCTGTTCCCCCTGCTGTCATGTTGTCTGTCTATTCCCCCTGCTGTCATTGCTGTCTCTTCCCCCTGCTGTCATTGCTGTCTGTCTGTTCCCCTGCTGTCATTGCTGTCTGTCTGATCCCCCTGCTGTCATTGCTGTCTGTCTGTTCCCCCTGCTGTCATTGCTGTCTGTCTGTTCCCTTTGCTGTCATTGGTGTCTGCCTGTTCCCCCTGCTGTCATTGCTGTCTGTCTGTTCCCCTTGCTGTCATGTTGTCTGTCTGTTCACCCTGCTGTCATTGCTGTCTGTTCCCCCTGCTGTCACTGCTGTCTGTCTGTTCCCCCTGCTGTCATTGCTGTCTGTCTGTTCCCCTGCTGTCATGTTGTCTGTCTGTTCCCCCTGCTGTCATTGCTGTCTGTCTGTTCCCCCTGCCGTCATTGCTGTCTGTCTGTTCCCCCTGCTGTCATGTTGTCTGTCTGTTCCCCCTGCTGTCATTGCTGTCTGTTCCCCTGCTGTCATTGCTGTCTGTCTGTTCCCCCTGCTGTCATTGCTGTCTGTCTGTTCCCCCTGCTGTCATGTTGTCTGTCTGTTCCCCTCTCCGTCATTGCTGTCTGTCTGTTCCCCCTGCCGTCAAAGCTGTCTGTTTGTTCCCCTGCTGTCATTGCTGTCTGTCTGTTCCCCCTGCTGTCATTGCTGTCTGTCTGTTCCCCCTGCTGTCATTGCTGTCTGTCTGTTCCCCCTGCTGTCATTGCTGTCAATCTGTTCCCCCTGCTGTCATTGCTGTCTGTCTGTTCCCCCTGCTGTCATTGCTGTCTGTCTGTTCCCCCTGCCGTCATTGCTGTCTGTCTTTTCCCCCTGCTGTCATTGCTGTCTGTCTGTTCCCCCTGCTGTCATGTTGTCTGTTTGCCTGTTCCCCCTGCCGTCATTGCTGTCTGTCTGTTCCCCTTGCTGTCTGTCTGTTCCCCCTGCTGTCATGTTGTCTGTCTTTTCCCCCTGCTGTCATGTTGTCTGTTCCCCCTGCTGTCATTGCTTTCTGTCTGTTCCCCCTGCTGTCATGTTGTCTGTCTGTTCCCCCTGCTGCATTGCTGTCTGTCTGTTCCCCCTACTGTCATTGCTGTCTGTCTGTTCCCCCTGCTGTCATTGCTGTCTGTCTGATCCCCCTGCTGTCATTGCTGTCTGTCTGTTCCCCTGCTCTCATTCCTGTCTGTCTGTTCCCCCTGCCGTCATTGCTGTCTGTCTGTTCCCCCTGTTGTCATTGCTGTCTGTCTGTTCCCCCTGCCGTCATTGCTGTCTGTCTGTTCCCCTTGCTGTCATTGCTGTCTGTCTGTTCCCCCTGCTGTCATTGCTTTCTGTCTGTTCCCCCTCCTGTCATTGCTGTCTGTCTGTTCCCCCTGCCGTCATTGCTGTCTGTTCCCCCTGCTGTCATTGCTGTCTGTCTGTTCCCCCTGCTGTCATTGCTGTCTGTCTGTTCCCCCTGCTGTCATTGCTGTCTGTCTGTTCCCCCTGCTGTCATTGCTGTCTGTCTGTTCCCCCTGCTGTCATGTTGTCTGTCTGTTCCCCCTGCTGTCATTGCTGTCTGTCTGTTCCCCCTGCTGTCATGTTGTCTGTCTGTTCCCCTGCTGTCATTGCTGTCTGTCTGTTCCCCCTGCCGTCATTGCTGTCTGTCTGTTCCCCTGCTGTCATTGCTGTCTGTCTGTTCCCCCTGCCGTCATTGCTGTCTGTCTGTTCCCCTGCTGTCATTGCTGTCTGTCTGTTCCCCCTGCTGTCATGTTGTCTGTCTGTTCCTCTGCTGTCATTGCTGTCTGTCTGTTCCCCCTGCCGTCATTGCTGTCTGTTCCCCCTGCTGTCATTGCTGTCTGTCTGTTCCCCTGCTGTCATTGCTGTCTGTCTGTTCCCCCTGCCGTCAAAGCTGTCTGTCTGTTCCCCCTGCTGTATTGCTGTCTGTCACAGACGCAGGGTCACAAGAACGGTTGACATCCCTGAACAGTTCCACGAAGTTGGAGTATGGCTGCCTTTAATGGCGGAATAAAAAAAACAACAACAAAAAACGGTCATACACACGCAACTCCACTCCCTTTGTTGGGTAGATGGGATTAATCCTTGCCTGCTTGTACAGGGAGTGTCCGCAGGAGTATCAGCCTGCGTACGCAGAAACGAAAGAAAGAAAGAAAGAAAAAATCCGTGAACAGGGGAGAGCATTTTCGGTGAGACAGAAAGCACGGCTGTTTACACGCACGTCCTCTTTGATTGTCAGTCTGCTGCACAAACGAGAGAGGGTTACATACATGCATGTCCTCTTTGATTGTCAGTCTGCTACACAAACGAGTGATGGTTACATGCATGTCCTCTTTGATTGTCAGTCTGCTACACAAACGAGTGATGGTTACAT
>CM031611.1:85594546-85617046 GCA_018398815.1 Conus ventricosus | reverse complement strand
CTTCTTGTTGTTATCATTGAAAGTGATTGTCTTGTGAAAGAATGTGTCTCGCCAGAAAATCTTCCATTTTCAATTTCTACAGGAGTGTTGATTTAAAGCTGAAGCTGTGTTTAACGTTACTGTTGTTGTCTCTGTGCTGCTGCAGTTGTTGTTTTATGTTTGTTTAATCTTCTTTTTCTCCTTCTTCCTCTTACTCCTCCTCCTCCTTCTCCTCGTCGTCGTCCTCCTCGTCGTCGTCCTCCTCCTCCTCTCCTTATCATTGTTAGTATTATTTATACTGTCAAAAAATACACAAAAAAGAAAAAAAACTTACACTTTTAATATCTTCACTGTGGATGCCAAAGCACTGGTATGTTGTAACCAACCAGTGGACAATGTTTGTTTACGTCTGTGCTTCACGTGTGCTGACACATTTAGCGTCAGTCGGACCGCACGTGCACAAAATGATATCATGGACAATTTTTTTCATTTTTTGGTCGTGCTTTGCGCCTGAGTGAAGCAAATTCTTGCACGTTTTGGTAAATGATTGCTCAAAAGAAGGCAAACAAACCGTACACACAGCGATTAATTCTGAGGAAAACCAGTCCGTCAATACAAAGTGCAAAGATGCCGCGACACGATCAGCAAGAATGTGAGAGCGCCGTGGGGCGTTTGCAAGCTGAGCAAAGTCATCCTGAAGTCGCCCGACACTTCAACGTAAGCCAGAGCATCCTCAGCAGGCTTCTGAGTCGTCATCGCATCAGCGGCTCCACTGCAGACTGACCACGCTGTGGAAGACCTGTGGCAACAACTCAAGCTCAAGACCGCTACATCCGGGTCAGCCACGGAGGGCAAAGAATCTCTGACCAGACTGTTCGGAATTGCCGACATGCTGCAGAGCTGTGGGCTTGCAGACCTGTCAGAGGACCTGTCCTCACACGGCGTCATCGTGGGAACAGGCTGCAGTGGGCTTGCAGACCTGTCAGAGGACCTGTCCTCACACGGCGTCATCGTGGGAACAGGCTGCAGTGGGCTTGCAGACCTGTCAGAGGACCTGTCCTCACACGGCGTCATCGTGGGAACAGGCTGCAGTGGGCGACTCAGCATCGTCCTGGACCCTCAGGAACCACTGGAACAGGATCGGGTTTTTTCAGACGAGTCTTTTTTTCATGCTCCAGCGCCATGACGGGAGGAGGAGGGTGTACCGCAGACATGGCGAGCAGAGAACAGTAATATGCCGACTCTACCCCACTTTCACCCTCAACCAGTTTTCGGGCGAAAGTGACCTAGAATCAGCATATTAGTGTTCTCTGACAAGTAAGACTTCAATAACCAAAAAATAACGATTATCTACAAACAAACATACTGTGCAGGGTTATCCGTTTTTAATACTAATTTACTAAACTTTTCAGATTTCAGTTTTTGTTTAATCCTATGTTTTTCCTGGTCATTTTCAATAACATCATTTTCGCGCAAACATTCTTCAAATGATTTTCTGTCTTTCATGTGAAATAAAACTACAGTCTTTAATGTTCTCTAAAGTCTTTTAAAACCGAGTTATATTTCTGGCATAAAATCCACACACTTATCCCAGCATGTCTTCCGCTGAAAGCTAGTTTCGACAAAGTGTTTCTCTTTTTACTTGTCCCTTTCTGCGAAACAGTCTCTAAATAAAATTGTTTGCGTTCTTCAAACATCTATAAAACTGTCTAAACACTCACTCAGTTTATTGCTGGGATCACTAAATATATTCATTTTCTGCCCTAAAAACCTTCTATCATGATATGCTTTGTTCCATTTAGTGTTGACTGAAATCACATGGGATTAAAATATAACGATAAACGTTTGTATAAGTCTAGGACAAATTTTTTTCCACAACCCGTTTGTCCCAAAATCATGACAATGAGGGTTTTTGTTCATAAAGTTTAACTGTCCATGGTTTTATAGAGAATTTAATCTATCCAGTTTTATTTTTTATCATACTTCTCAAAACTTGTTCAGTTAAAAAACCCTACGAGGCAAAAGGGGTTAAGATTATCCAATTTCAGTTCTGTAAGATTGTTTTCTATTAATTCAACATGATTTGTTGCTTGTTGTTATGATCTTAATATCCTCAACCATTGTGAAACGACGAGGGTAACGTTAAGGGTTTAACGTCTAAGTTTGCAGCTAATAATTCCTTTTATAAGTCATCACTAACCCCCACAACCCATCCCTCTCCAATCTTTAAAGACAGAAATTTCAAATATTTTTGTAACGTGTCTCCTAATTTTCTGCTTGGAAAGAACTGTAATTTGTAGAAGCTTTTTTTACAACTGTTCTTTTCTGTGGAGGATGTATGTTTTTTCCCATACGCTTTATTTAAATTTTCTTTTCCGCTATTGTCGTCCGCAAAGACTTAATGAAAGGCCAGATTGAATGCTTTCTAAACTTTTTTTGACGGCTAAATTGTAATGGGCTTATGAATTAAAAATTTTATTTCCCATTCTAAATGGTTCTATGCCATTTGAGGTCAGGTTTTCGAACTATTTATATTCATACTGGCCAACATTATTTGGGCTTCAGAATTCCCGCAATGTTCTAGTTTAGGAAACTTTTTGCTGTCCCCAACCTCTTTGCGTTTAAATCACCATCTTTAGGTATTTCAAAACCATACAAAGGCCTTCTCACCGTTCGTTCAAAGTCCGCAATCTGCAAGGTTTTTTAAATTTCTAATTATACACCTCACAGGCGCTAATGTAACTCCTGATTCTTTGGCCCAGCGAATTATTTTTTAGTAACGTATTATTTTATTTCCAAAACAATGTGCAGGTTATCAATACAAACTTTCCACCCCGCTTTGTCTTTGATTTTTAATTAAGATCCGCCCTCCACAAACTAATTTTTGAACTTAAATTAGGAAATTGTATAATTTCAAATCGCAATAGCGCTTCCCTGACGGAAAGCTCTTAAACAGTTGAGGGCCTTCCATCATATAGTTTTAAATCTGCTCAGCTAATCCAAATGAACATAGAGTAATGAATGTAATGAAGATCGGGGGATTTCTCCCTCATAATAGTTTTTTTTGGGTGAACTCTTAAACTATAAAGTCCCATTGTCATTTGCAAAGCCTAACATTTTAGCTGCTCCTTTATCAAAATAGTACCCTACTTCTTCTTCGGGTTGAAGGTCACATTGTTTTCAGATTCGCATTTTTAATTTGAGAGAAAGTCGAAGTTACTCATTGCTTCTTTTAGTGAGCAAACCGAAATACCATCAGGTATGGTTAACTGGCTAACTAAAGTTCCTTGCATTATTAATTTTTTAATCTATATTCCTTGGTCCCTTCTTATATTAAAAATACCCCTTGAGTAAAATTTCATGAGCGCGACCGATCTGGTTTCGCATCCGTTATTAATACCCATTTCTAAAAAACAAAAGGGCGGGGTTTGATGTTATTTGTTACAAACATTTTTTAAAAAAAATTAAAAATGATTGCATTCAAATAACTGTGAAAAATATTCGTTGGGCCGCCTAAAATCTTAAAAATATAACAAACTGACACCCTCGACATTTCGTTACCCAGACTGACACCTTTCATAAAAAGGTAAGTACACCTTTAAAGCAAATTTAACCTCTATTAAAACGACCGCATCCGGAAGTGTGGTTTAGTCATCCGTTGCAGTTTATCAGAACCATTAAACTTTGCTTGTTTTGTGCATCAACGGTGTGGAGTGTCGTATGCTGATCACTTAAATCACCATGACCTTGGTGAGGTCAGTGTACAGATTTCATTTCTTTTACACCTTCAGACTTTTTGACGAACGCGAGCGCCATTACAAATGACAAACCGTTTAATCCATTCAGAAACCAAAATAGACAGAAGGCTTTTAAAAGGATTTGTAACGATTCAATATTAATGCAAGACAGACTTAGAAAAAAGTGGCCCGCAATCAGGGTTAGGCCCCCTTATTATTGGGGCGTGCACAGAAAATAAAACTATGACTGGATCCTCCTTCACACTTTCTCTTCAAGGCACAGCTGTTCACCTCGGGTCCATAGAGCAAGAGCATAAAACACATGAAAACCCAATTTATCTTAGACACTTCAAAGGGCCAAATAAGCGGGAATAGAAACGAATAAACCTCTGTTCGCACTACGTTTGTGTTTGCGGGTTCACAAGCACAGACAAGATCGAACTAAAGTTTCCTTCAAACTGGGCTTTGACGCACAAAAACAAACTTGCAAATTTAGAGGACGCCATTAATTCTACTGTTGATTCCGCAAGATTAAAGGGTACCAAATGTTTTACAAAAACGCAAGATCAAAAGTGACTTTGCTTTTGGGCACTGGTTTTTACTTGGCTTCTGACCTCAGGCCCAGATAGGAACAAAAATTAACTACAACAATGAAATTCTCGTTGCAGGAAATGAAAGGTTGGAAAAAACCATAAATTCGAGCCAAGTAATATTGCAAGCAGTAAAAAAAACAAGTTTACCCCCCAAAATAAGTCACAATCCCGAGTCCAAAGCCCAAAGGCCCTTTGAGCTCAGCAAAGCTCGCAATCTGTTGCGTGAACCATGAATATGAAAAGAAAAGCGCTTGTTCTTGATTAACAGGCTTAATTTACTGGTCTTTATCACTAAAAATTAACCACAATTAGGAACTATGCCAAATGCTCGGCCTAAAGCCAACACTTGCTTGCAGTAGACAAACAGCTAACAATACCTCCAATACCTTTCCCCGTAAAGACATAGCTTTATCATTAATTTTTTTAATAACTCGCAAGATAAATCAAGCTGTTTTTTTAGCATGATTTATCGGGCGGCGATGGAGGCTTTGGTGGGGGAGGACTGGGTTTGCCACGCCGCCTGTAATAGCCACCCCGTGTGCTTATTGCAAATCCTAGGCTTTTATAAGTTTTGCTAATGTGACTTCCCTGCTCTTAACAATTTCTTATTCGTTCTGCTAGCGTTGCGTCTTCTATAAAAATTTTTCGTAGTTTCCCCTTATTCTATTCACTTGAGTTCGAATGGGTTTCTGGGTTAAAGTAGTTCACTTCTATCTTCTGACTCTTTTGTTAAAGGGATCTTTAGTCTTTGGTTTTTCTTACTTAAATTTATCAGGCCCAAGTGGGGGTCATCAGCCTCAGAGTTTTTCTTTTCTTTTTTAAGCCATCTAGTTACCTAGTTTGCTAAATGTTTGTTAATTCCCTCTGATTTCTTAAAGCATTATAAAGGGGCCCTTAGTTCTCGCATTGGGTAGCGGGAGTCGTGTATAGTCTTTACGCTGTTTCTTCTGAAAACTGGATTCTTGCTTCTATTAAAATTATTAATTCACCTGCTAAATGATTTATTCTTAAGTTCCCATGTTTTGCATTGGGGTTATCTGTCGGAGTTCTTGCAGGGGTGTTTGAAGTTAGAAACTGCCTCGGGCCCTTAATTTTGGTAACAAGGCCAAGGCGTTTTTGGGGTACCTGCAGGAAGTCTATTTCTAATTGGAACCACGCTAAAACTTTGTTGGTTTTTTTAAATTGTAAGCTGAACAAGTTCCTTGTCGCTCCTCACAAACAAAGGGTCTTTCTTTTATTTTCAAAATCTTTAGGGTCTATAAATTCGGGAGGTTCTTGGCCTAAACTTTTGGTATAATGATCTGAACCTTACTTTCTGTTAATCACGCCGCAAAGAGAGCCCTGAGCGATGCTGTACCAAAGGAGTCATTTCACTCATGTTGTCTCCAGAATCTAAAACATCATAATCTTCATCCTCAATCCCTGCCATGTTTTTTAAATAATTAACTTTTTTATTTTGTTTTTATAAAAAATGCCAAAACATAAATGGCTCGATTCTTGACCCCATAGAAAACAGAAAGAGCCCATGGCGTGAAGGGAAATAAAGGGAATATTTTTGTTCCAATAATCCATCTACTATTAAATGCAGATCAAATTCTTACTGTCAAATTTCCAGACCTGGGAGCAGATGAATTGATTGTCCAGGCTCTGCGCGTCTTACTTTCAAAATAGAACTCGCTTCAACAGACCCAAACAGGACAGTTGACAGAATCGGGGCGGGAATCGTTAAGAAAATTTCTATAAAACTTGAGGGCAAGAAATATTTTCTTTACAAAAATGCAGACATATTTTTAACCTATTCGATCTATGGTTTAACGGGGAATGAAAGGGCTGATCTTGCGTTTCAAGGAATCGAAAATGAAGAAGCACTAAAACATAGAATAGGCGCCGCAGATACTAAAGACGGCAAAAAGTATGTGGCCTGTAAATTTTGCGTATGGAAATCGCTTTTCCATTCCCTTAATTTTGAGTTGTTAAAAGCGCATGCGCCGTATTTTCAAGGAGCATTAAAAGACAGATTGTCATTTTGAACTAACTTTTAAATGAATACAAACGTGTTTTTTCAGATCATCAGACACCGAAGCAAAGTACAGCATTTCTGACATCTCGTAGAGTTTGACGTTGTTAGCAACCCTTTCTTAGCAAAGCTGATTGAGCACCAATATGAGTCAAAATTTAGTAATATATTACGAAAACGTGCGTCATCATTCAACATATCCCAAAGCAGGGCAGACACTATATGGAATTTTATTTTTAGCGTTGCAGCACATTCACTTAAAGGCATTTTATTGCTGTGCGAAGATGAAGAACCGTTAAAAAGAGGAAGTGAAAAGTTTTTAATCCAAAAATAACGAAAGTACAATGTTCGAATTGAGGGTAGTCCTAACCAAATCTACGCTAGGGGGCTTAAACCTTATCAGCATTTGATGAAATAAGAAAACTTTTTTGGGGGGCGGGGGGTGTAGAAATCCAACATAGACCTTGTGTCTAAAGATTTACATCTTCACAATGTTAGGCTTGATGATTATTTAAACAACAAAATAGGGTTTTTATGGATTGACCTAAGGTCAACAGAGGATAATCAGTTGCATGGAAGCGGGAGAACTGTTAGAGACGTAATAAACATTCAAATTGATAAAGAAGAAACCGATAAACCGCTTAATGTACATTTTTTTTTTATATATGATGCGCAGCTGAATATTAAAAAGAGCAGATTAGAAAGTGTACTATACTAAATTATTTTTATTTAAAAAAGCATGTCTGTTCAGGTTTATCCAAAAGTGCCTACAGCGCCGCCAAGAGAAGAGATAGTAGAAAGCCTAACATAAAAACCTTCAGTTTAACCAACATTACACAAATGCAACAAAAACTAGAGCAGGACCTTTCAAAATACCAAAAACCAAACGAAGGTTTCTTTGCTGCCTTTAATGCGTTACATATGTTAATACAGGAGCATCGACTATAAGTGCTCTATCAGCAGGAACAAGTGTGGGCCTCTTAGCAACGGGCATAGGCACACCCGCGGCTATTACCTCTAGGAGGTTTGTCTTTAGCTCTCGGTCTGTGTTCATTAGTTTGTAGGTGCTGCCAGAAAAAAAAAATAAAAACAAACTCCAAAAGCACACAGCTATGGTTCAACTAATAAGGGCCCTAAACTTAGTCCTTCGGGCTGATAATAAATAAAGACTAGCTGACTCAAACATCACGGATGAAAAATTTTAATCGTTTACAGGCCGATTTGATGATACAAAAGACAAAATTTGATCTTCAAAGAAAGGCGGGGACAAGTTTTTCTCAACAGCCAGACCCCGAGCAGATAAAAAAGGAATGCTTAAAAAAGAAAACGAGACATTAAACTCTGTTCTAAACAGCTCACAGTAACAACATCGAAGGGTTTTTAAATACTTTAGTTTATGAGTCCAAGCACAAAAAGAACCGTTGATATTGTTCTGATTAAGCCGTTTGATTTTTTTTAAATTTAAATAAATATGTTGGCTTAGAAAAGAAAGACAAGCATGGCTAAGATATATGAAGGACAAGACGAATTTTTTTTGAAGGAATGCTCGAGAGAGAGCGTTTATCAAAGAGCACTGAATGATATTGATTTAGAAGTCATTGCCCCCAACAAACGTACAGGCAAGGTTTGTTAATGCTATTTCTCAATTTCCGGGCCAAACTAACAATAGCCCCCGCCAGTTAAAGTAAATGTTAGCTGTTTTAATCGACTAAAACATTAAATGAAGAAAATCTAGAATTTCTGGGTCTCAACTAAACAGCAGACTATTCTTTCTCATAAATGAACTTAACACCCGGTTGGGCAGACGAACTGCTTGCACAGTTTGACGCGCCGCTGAAGAAGCAAAAAATGAAGGCTCTGGTTTGGTCGAGGGCGAATCTTAGAGATTAGTTTAAAAAACAGGCTAAGTAATGCACCGATTGTAGGCAAGGCTTACATTCCGCTACCTCGGGAGTTGGTTTTTTTAAAGGGAGAGCAGTTTTAAACATAAAAATTAGACAACAAATGTTTCATGTGGTGCGTCCTTGCAAGGCTGCATCATGTCCGCGAACACGCAGAAAGAGTGACTAACTATCGGCAATACGCCAAAGATCTTAACTTCAATGGAATCCTTTCCTGTTAGTGTAGACCAAATTGATCATTTGAAGAACAAAAAAAAACCCAATAACTGTTAATGTATCACATGGGATGAGGAACAAATTTTGGTCCCAAATTAAAGTGTCCAAGAACAGTCCAACAATAGGCGAACCAGCCAAAAATCATGTGGACTTATCCTAATGTTTTCGCCAGCAGGGCTGCCCCATTACACTTTGATACCCCACAATGACCCGTTTATTTAAGCGCATACTTCAAACATGAACATAAACAAGAATTCTGTAGAAAATGTTTAACAAGAATTCCAACCGCTCAAGCCGCGCTTAAAACATATAAAACATTTTAAAAGTTCTGTAGACTGAAAGACAGAACCTAACTACGGGCCCCCTCCAGGATCTAAAGTTGTTTTAAGAACTGGAAACGGCTGCCAAAAAAAGTCCATACGTATTTTTACGCAGACTTTGAATCACTCATTGTTCCTTATGAAGGGCCAGCACCACAAAAACTTCGAAAAACAGTTTTAATGAGTAATCATCAGATTTGTTCATTGCCTTCATTATTGTTAGGTCTGATGGCGTTCATTCAGAACCAAAATTGTAAGGACCTAATGCTGCAGAAACATTCTTAGAACGAAATGCAGCAAGTGCGTAATGACTGTTCTAAATAATCTAAACTTATCTGAAAATCATAATGACGCCTGAAGACCAAACAACAGTATGACTCACCCACACATTGTTGGATTTGCGGGTTTAGAGCTAACGCCAAGAGTGAAAACCCCCACAGTAAGAGACCATGATCACATTAGTGGGAATTTCAGAGGGGGCGGCGCACAGTAAATTTGCAATCTTAAACTAAAGTTTGATCCAAAGACATGGAAGCTGCCGTATTCTTTCACAACTTGCGAGGTTATGACTCTCACCTTATAATGCAAGCAGTAACCAGCGCCTTCAGTAGCATGCATTGCACAGTCATCAGAAAAGTACATGTGTTTTCACTTTAAATAACATGTCTTTTTTACGACTCATGCACACAAGATGGGGTCATTAGAGTCACTAGCTATGCCCTTTAAAGTCCTGCCCAATAACGGAAAAATATTTTGACTCAACGCTTGTTGAAAGGGTGTTTTACCCTTAAGAGTACAATGAACAGTTGGGAAAGTTTGATGAAGACTCACTTCCGCCTAAAGGCGCGTTCTTTTCTAGTCTTAGAAGAAAGGACATTAGCAACTCTGATTACCAAACATGCTCAAGATGCTGGCAAAAGTTAGATTGTAAAACGATGGAGAACTATCATGATTCATATTTAAGGGAGATGTAGTTTGTTGGCAGACGTCTTTGAAAATTACAGAAAGACCTGCAATGAAACATTAATAGCCTGGATCCCGCGAATTACATTTCTGCGCCCGGGATGAGTTTGGATGCTTTCTTTAAAGTTTACTGGAGAAAAGATTGATTTTTTTGTCTGACCTACCCAAAGATTTAGATGATTGAAAACGGATTTTCATGGGGGAATTAGTATGGCAATCGCACCATTACTGTAAAGCAAACAACAATACTTGGACGACTAGATCCAAGTAAAAGGTCTAACTATCTCATGTATTTAGATGCAAACAATCTGTACGGATGGGCAATGGCGCAATCACTTCCATTTCGTAACTTTAAAATGTACACAGGTACAAAAAAATATTCAAAAGGCATTAAAGTGGTTGGCAGTTTAACGCCTGAATCAACAGCTTGGTTTCATTCTAGAAGTTGACTTAGAAATATCCCATAACTCCATGACCTGCATAATGACACCTTGGCAGCAGAAAGTCTAAAGACGGATCCAAGAGAGCCCCCTAAACTTGTGCCCAATCTTCGGGGCAAAAAAAATTATGTCTGTCATTAAAAGCTTCTGCAATTTTATTTAAGACATGGGTTGAAGTTGACAGCAGTTCATCGCATAAAATTTCTTTTGATCAAGAACAGTTCAGAAACCATACATCATGAAGAACACTGATCTCAGAACTAAATCCACAGATGCTTCAGAAAAAGACTTTTTCAAGCTGATGAAACACAGTTGTTTGCGGAAAGACTATGGAAATCCCCACAAACGTAAAGATTCAGATTGGTCACCAAAGAGAAACGAAGCAATTAAGCTGACTTCAAAACCTAATTATCAGACTTCAGAAAAATTTTATGATCACCTTTTTGGCAAAATGATGAAAAAAAAGAAAGTCAAATTGGACAAACCTTTTTTATTGGGTTTACTGTTTTAGAATTAACAAAGCTTTTGATGTTAGAGTTTCTTTTGACTATTTAAGCCTCTATCCTGGGGGGGGGGGGGAGTCCAGAGATTACACAGGGTACAGTGTTTGTTAAGATATCCTACTGAAGACATCTATAAGACATGGAAACGAGTGGGCTAAAGGGCGGTGGATGGTACGACACGTCCGATTACCTAAGATTCGCTTGCATCATTACTAACAAAAAGGTTTTAGGAAAGATGAAGGATGAATTATCTGGAAAGGTGATCAAGGAGTATGTGGGGCTAGGCAAAATGTACAGTATTTCGGGCCAGGAAAAATCATTAAAAAGCAAAGGGAATATCTCGCGCGTTGTGCAGTCAAACATATCAATGACAACTACAAAGAACATTGTTGGCAATAAGACTTTTCATCATGACAACGAAACTGCGATCTAATTTTCATGAGATCAACAAACAGTTGAACAAGAAAATCATTAATTTGAACAAACACAAAACGGGTTTGTTAATCCCGAGTTTTCATATGCAATTGGGCACGGAGAACGTAAATTAATTAAAGCGGAACTGTGTCCTGTGTTATCGGCCGTTCTTATTTACAAAAATCTTTGAGGGGTGTTGTTTGTTGTGTCAGTTTCTCGTAAATAATACACGGGCGGATTCATTTTTACTACACTTTTTAATTTATAAGGAAAACAACATACAAACTGGATCGGTTGCCCTATGCGAGTTCCCCTTCTGCTTCCCCGTAATAAGGTACCTTACTTCAAACAAACGGAAGTTTGTGGGGTTATGGTTATCTTCACAAATTTATTGTTTTTCTTTTGTTGCTTGTTCGGTTTAAGCCCTTTAAATTCTTCATTATTCATTGCCGCAAAACTGAGGGCAGTCTTCTAACCCATTCTGTGTTGCGAGAATTCAATAGGCTCTCGTATAACTGGTAGGAAAAGTTTTCGGCTAACTGTTTGTTTTAAAGTTTTCAAAATAAAGCCTTTATCTGTGAACTCCCGGAATGCCTCTTTTATGGGAACTCTAAAGTTCAACAATAATGATTCACTTGCCCTTTAAATTTTTTTTCCATCATCGGGCTTGAATCTGCGAAGGATAAGTTAAAGGGCCTCGCCCGGTATATCATTGTATGGCACAGCAAAGCAGAGCACTCTTTTGTGTTAATTTGGGTCCCATTTTGATCTTGGAAGCCATGTCCCAAAGAAATGTTTGGGGCGTACTTAAATCTTTTTCGTCTAATCGTATCAGAGGTAAATATAGAAGTCCATTGATGGTTGTCGTTCGGTATTGATTCACAAAGTGTTGGGTCTCTGTATTCGTTTTGGGCGCAGGTAAATAAATTTGCCAAATCGCTTGTTTAGATTAACATCTTTTGCTGTTTGTTCACTGACCCAGCTGCTTTGGCTTAGCTTTTGTTTTTGCTGTGATACCCTTCCAATATCCTTTTGGCGAATAATAATTTTTGTTCATTTTTTACTCAGCCAATATTATGGCAACAAAAAAACACAACGGTCATACCAACGACAATAAACCCGATTTTTTGCATTTTTTTGTTTTTTCTGATGGATGATAAAAGTCGCTGAATTTTTGGGGGGGGCAATGTCTGGATTGGTTTGCCCGTTTCTAGATAATATTGTTTTTATTGCTTGTCAACATCTTTAAATGTGTAAGCTGCATGTCCCTGTTTTTTTCAGTGTGTTATTAAAAAATCTAACTGCCTCAATTCTCTGCTTTTCATAGCGATCTTGTGCTGCAGCTAGTTGCTCCCCCAGCTTTGTTATGTCTTTTTCTCTCGCCTTCATCTCGCAGTTTATCTAAATGCGTAATTACTTCCACTAAAAAACGAGCGCATTAACCACAGCGCCGCTATCATCATTACGAGTGAAGCCCATTTTTTATAAATGTATTTTTTATTTTACATATTTATACTGTCCTGGAATTATTCCTTGCTTGACTAGAAAACTTTCGTGGCAACCGAAGCTGCAATGATAGCAATCAGCTTTGGGTGAATCCTCCAAAGTCTAGTTTGCCAAGATCTGCTGGTTTAATTCTTAACAACTTTTACCAAGCAATTTAGTATCCTACACTTAGGCCTCCAATAACAGCAGAATGGTATACAAGGTTGGTTTAAAAGTTTTTTCGGGGCTCATTTTTATAAAATAAAATAATTATAATTATTAAAAAACATGAACAGTGATGACTCCTACAGCTACAAGGCAGCCTAAACCTCCTGAACTTATGAATGACCAAGTTTATGGCCAAGCTGGTTATCCCCAAAAGGAGAGGTTGTATTCTTTGGCGGCGTGTGGGGAAAAACAAAACAGTTCCTCGGGAAATGAATTCAGCATAGAACAGATTCAACAGATGTCGCCGCAAGACATTTTAAAGTATCATAACAGGTATGAAGCGCAGCTGGGGTCTAGAATGGTGAAAAGGGGTGGGGCAAACGGTTCTTAGTTTGTACACAAAACTAGTCAGCAGATTTGCTCCCATTGATTCTGAACAAGATCTTTCGTATGATTTAACGCAAGATCCAGTTTTAACAAAGTCATTAGAGTCTCTAGGATGTGATTTATACTATAGATTTGGAACATTGTTATCGCCATTAATCTTTGGGGTTAATAACTTTTAATCATATAGATTTTATTTCCCCTTTAAAATGACCGAGCTGGAAAAAACATCAGAACCAGAATCAGGAAACATTGAATCAAGTGGAGAAAGTAACCAAGCCAGAAAAATCACAGAAAACACTGAATCAGGTGGGGGCCAGTGAAAAGCATCCTCCATCCTGGGCGTGTTGAAGCAGGAAGAAAATAGCAGAGTGGAACAGACAAAAAAATTAATGTTACAGAATATAACTCATCATGAAAACATAACACCGCCAGCGCCAGAACAAGTTGATTCAATGCCAGCTATAAAAACTCCATGGGGATTCAAGGACACCAAAGTCCTCATGGAATATTGAACTTAAAACTGTTTTTCATTTTTGGTGCTCTTGCTGCCCGCTGGGGGCGGTTATTACGGTTATAAAATATATAAACAACGCTGGCAAAAACAAAAGCAACAAAAAAATCTGAACCGTTTTAAATACAGAAAAAGACAACTGCACGCCAAAACGCCAATAACAAAGCATCATTTTGATCCATTAAAAATGGAAAAATATTTTAAGAACTTATTTTTAAATCTTTTATAAAAATAGATCATGGCGTATTATAAAAAGATAAAGTCCAATAAATAAAGACATGGGAGTCTATAAAAGACATTTCCATAGACCAGAATTGTAATCAATGTGGTTGCTTAGGATGTAAGACCTTCCTTAAGATCTATGCAGAAAACGCTGAGCAAGAATCCTCAACGAAGACGCGTTTTTTTGAGGCGTGTGTGTACTATATGAGACATCTGCTATTTAAGATTAAAAACATAGATTGTATTTTTTGATAATTATAAGATAACTTAAATTTAAAAACTTGTCTGTACTTAGGGATGACTTTGTTATGATCTTTTAGGTAACTTAATCAAGAACTTAATTAAAAACTTAATCAAGAACTTAATAAGAAGTTGAAGTATTAATTTAAAAACTTAAATTTAAAAACTTGGGGGGACTTAATTAAAAATTAATTAAGAACTTGGGGTGACTTGGGGGTGGGAGTGTTGTGGTGTACACAGGGGGTGGGGGGGGGACGGGGCGTGCGTGGGGGGGGGGTGGGGGGACGTGCGTGCGTGTTTTGTGCGCGCACCTTTGATTATTTATAAGAAACGAATGTTTAGAATAAATATAGTTATTATCGTAAAACAACAAAAAAAACAACAATAACAGCAAACATTTAAAAAATAAGGAAGTGCTTGCATAGAAAATGGGAAAGGTTTTATGGTTGGCGCTTAAGCGCCGTAAATTCAAGACGGCTGCCGGTCTCCTCTGTCAACTGAAGATTATTCAAAGCAGCCACCAAGTGCATTTATCAAAAGCTGATTTAATAAACAAACAGTTAATAAAGTTTCATTCTGTGGCCGCCCGAAGGCAGCCAAAAGTTGAAGCAGGACGTTTAAGCGAAGCATGAAGCCAGTAATCACAGCAATATATACAAAGGTCATGAATGCTGGTGGAAATTCAAGGCAGTCAACTCTAAACAAACCCAACCGCTCCTGCATGAGCGGTATCTAAAAATAGATCTTACGTCCCGTGGTAGGCCTGCAGTGGTCTTACAGGGCGCGCGCACTGTTGCTAAAACAGCCAACTCTAAAAAACCCCGACCGCTCCTGCATGAGCGGTATCTAAAAATAGATCTTATGTCAGTGGTAAAGGGCTGCAGTGGTCCTTACAGTCGCGCGCACTGTTGCTAAAACGCCGCACAAACAAACATTGTATGACTAGGCTGTGACAGTTGAGGTTCAGCCGGGGTATTTGGAACTTTGACCAGTAGTTTCTGTATTCTTCAATCTGTAGCTGTTTTCAAATTTTCTTCAGTTTATTCATGATAAACTGACTGGCAGACCAATATTGGGAAAACTGAGGAAATGGTTGAAGTACTTTTGCAAGAGTACGTAGCTTGCGTACGTAAACCCTCTGAATAAACCTGTTTTTTCTTTTAAACCATTGTGCCCACGTTTCTTTCATTCTTCCTTCTTTCTTTCTTTCCCCCTGCCAGTTTTTGCACAAAATCAAAACCCACCAAACTGAATATGAAACATTATTGTTTGGGCGTCCTGTCTTTTTAGATTTCTAATCCCTTTTTGCAGTTTTTCTATTTTCTTTTTCGCCTGCGAGCAGCAAAAGAACAGAACTAAAAAAAGGGTTTTCTTTATATGCCCCGTACTGGCGTCAGCTTCATTTGCAACAAGATAATTGTGCAAATCTGTTGGGAATCAAGCACCGCCCCCCTTTTTCTTTTTTCCTTGTTTTTCTTGAATAAATCTTCCAGCTTTCGTTTTTTGGGCCCTTTTTGGGAGTTTCATTGGGCCTACTGTTTTTGCCTTCTCAGCAATGTTTGCCATTTCTTCATGAAATAGCCTGTTTTCCTTCAAGTACATTCTTTTTTCTTCTTCGGTCCACAATTCTGTTGGTGTTGGAGGGGTAATGGAACATTTTCAAGCTTGATCCATGTCAGGTAAAATTAAACTAGTTGCCTGCCTAGAATAATCTAACAATTCTTGATGACAGCCTGTGATTCAAGAATTTCTCTACCTAATTCGGGAATAATACTATCTTCAGACATTTGTGACATTTTGCCTTGTTAAATTAAACACTTTTCTCACTTGAAAAAAGCACCACAGCACAGCCTTCCAATGTAAAATGACAGACAGCTAAGGCACAAAATTTAAAAAACAGCCTTCTTGCGAAGTAATCCAGTGAACAAAGGCGTCTTGTTAAGTGGCGGCTACGAAGTGGCAATGACACGTGACAGTCCCAGAACCCTTCGCTTATGTTGCAGTTAACGGGGCGGTCAGGTGTGCTTTATTGATTTTTTGGTCGCAGGTTGTGGCGAGCCGTGCACTGTGTGCGGGGTCGCTTGTCTGCGCGAGCCGTGCCATAGCATAGCCGTGCCATAAAATGCTGTGTGTGTGTCTGCCCGCCTCTCTGTCTGTCTGTCTGTCTCTCCCCTCTGTCTCTCTCTTCTCTGCTTCTGCCGGTGATTCTCTCTCTCTCTTTCCGCCACAGGAAAAGGCGGCTTTTAGGCCACTTTCGGGCCCCAAAAAACTCGGTGAGGGTGAAAGTGGCTTAGAGTCGGCATATTACTGTTCTCTCGAGCGCTTTCCCAGAACTGCGATAGATGAGGCAAACCCGCTCATGATGGTGGAGGCATCAATGGTGTGTGTGTTGTGTGGGGGGGGGGCATCCACTACGCTGGCAGGAGTTCCCCTGGTGCGAGTCCCCAAGGCACGCTGAACGCCCAGCGGTATGTGGCTGGGAAAATTTTGCAGCCTCATGCCTGCCTCTTATGGCCGGGGCCTCGCACGCTGTTCCAACAGGACCACGCCAGGCCTCATACTACCGACTAACAATGCAAACCCTCGCCAACAACAACATCCACGTTCTTCCTTGGCCCTCAATGTCACCAGATCTCAAAAGGATGAGCTGGAACAGACGAGTCAATAAGCTGTTCATCTCCCTCCAGGAGGACTGGGACACCATGCCAGCTGAGGTTGATCCGCGATGTGATCCGCTCCATGCCAGGGCCCGCTGCCGGGCCGTTGTGCTGCAGCTGGTTGGACATACCCTCACTGAGGTTTCCCGGCTGCCTGGAACGGTGTGTATCGGCGATGTGAACAGTCCTGGCTGCCTGGAACGGTGTGTATCGGCGATGTGAACAGTCCTGGGTGCTGGAAAGGTGTGTATCGGCGATGTGAACAGTCCTGGCTGCCTGGAACGGTTGTGTATCGGCGATGTGAACAGTCCTGGCTGCCTGGAACGGTGTGTATCGGCGATGGTGAACAGTCCTCGCTGCCTGGAAAAGGTGTGTATCGGCGATGTGAACTGTACAGACACTGGGAATGAAACTGAAATTGTTGACCTTTGAAACAAACAAAATTCTGTTGCGAAATGATTCCAATCGATTTTTTGCAAAATTAAAGAAATTTGAAATTTGAAATACTTTTGTTTCATCTAAAATATGCGTTTCTTTTTATGAACAGTTTATGTTGTTGGTGTAGCTGGCTAGAACCAGCGTGACCTTTCACAGAAAAGTTGTAGTGGGCGTGTCCGTTGGTTTCCACTTTCAGTCTTAACGGTGTGGCATGCAAGGACCTTCGCGTCACCGTGCACAGTGACCTTGTCCGCCAGGTGAAGTTTGACGTCACCGTGCACACTGACCTTGCCCGCCAGGTAAAGTTTGACGTCACCGTGCACAGTGACCTTGCCCGCCAGGTGAAGTTTGACGTCGCCTTGCACAGTGACCTTGCCCGCCAGGTAAAGTTTGACGTCGCCTTGCACAGTGACCTTGCCCGCCAGGTGAAGTTTGACGTCGCCTTGCACAGTGACCTTGCCCGCCAGTAAAGTTTGACGTCAAAACCAGGCAGGAGACTGGCTGAGGATAGGGATGGGGGATCGCTGAGGAATTTATATATATATATATATATATATGTAAAGCCGAAATATTGGTTCAGAATGTATACACTTGTATGTCTTTTTTTTAATCTTTGACCGTTTATATATATATAATATATATATATATATATATATATATATATATATATATATATATATATATAATATATATATATATATATATATATATATATATATATACTTGAGCACATACTGTTAGTTAGGCAGTATGCCACTGCAGATATGAATGCTTATCTCCCCCTATTCTCTCAATCTAAGACATAAGAGCAAGCTTTGTTTATAATTCATTATTTCTTGCAGTCATTGCAACACCAAGCTGCTCTGTAAGTTGCTGGAACGGTGCGGTACTTATCCTTGGAATTTATTAGTTTATTGTATTTTAGTCCCTTGCGGATTCATTCCAAGAACTTGCCCTCAGCACTTGTGTCTTAGAGGATATCTTTTTATATTTTTTACTTTTCACAAGAAAATGTAGCTTGTTTTGCTCTTTTATGATTTTCTTTTGCTTCTTAGATGGCACCTTTGGTTGGTTTTTTGAAAACTCAACAAACATACTACGGTATTGTACACCAACCTTTCTGGGATTGCATTCTTCTTAAAACTGAAAAGGCAGAGGAGTCAAATTACCACTTTTCCGCGGTCACTGAGGAGAAACCACCAAGTTTCGAAATATCGGTATATGACCAGGAGTTAGGTGTTAGTGAGTTTCCTCCCTATTGGAGATTATAAGCTTGCTGAAGGCTCATTTTGAGAAGCATTTTTTTTCCCCCATTCACCCACTTGAGCACATACTGTTAGTTAGGCAGTATGCCACTGCAGATATGAATGGTTATCTCCCCCTATTTCTTCAATCTAAGACATAAGAGCAAGCTTTGTTTATAATTCATTATATATATATATATATATATATATATATATATATATATATATATATATATATATATTGCTTTCTTGTTCTTCGATTTCATTGTCTTGTTTGCTGTTTGACTTGCCTGAAGAAGATCAAAGTGGTCGAGGCGCGTCATGTTTTGTCTTGTCATTTGCATCTCTCTCTCTCTCTCTCTCTCTCTCTCTCTCCTTTGTTGTTGTTGTTGTAAATCTGTCTCTATCTGTCTGCTTTTCTGAATCTCAGTAAGTCTCTAACTCTTTGTGTATCTGTTAGTGTGTTTTGGGGCGGTGTCTTCCATCGTTGACATGTTGCCCATGTCGATATCATCACTCGTTGACATGCTGCCCATGTCGATATTATCACTCGTTGACATGCTGCCCATGTCGATATTATCACTCGTTGACATGCTGCCCATGTCGATATTATCACTCGTTGACATGCTGCCCATGTCGATATTATCACTCGTTGACATGCTGCCCATGTCGATATTATCACTCGTTGACATGCTGCCCATGTCGATATTATCACTCGTTGACATGCTGCCCATGTCGATATCATCACTCGTTGACATGCTGCCCATGTCGATATTATCACTCGTTGACATGCTGCCCATGTCGATATTATCACTCGTTGACATGCTGCCCATGTCGATATCATCACTCGTTGTCATGCTGCCCATGTCGATATTATCACTCGTTGACATGCTGCCCATGTCGATATCATCACTCGTTGACATGCTGCCCATGTCGATATCATCACTCGTTGACATGCTGCCCATGTCGATATCATCACTCGTTGACATGCTGCCCATGTCGATATCATCACTCGTTGACATGCTGCCCATGTCGATATCATCACTCGTTGACATGCTGCCCATGTCGATATCATCACTCGTTGACAACAGATCTCAGTGGCGCCAGGCCAGATGTTGAAGCAGTCAAGGGCCTCGTCAGAACCTGATGCTGAGTCATGCTCAACATGGCAGAGACGTCTGGTTCAGTATTGCCAATCCCTTTCTCTTTTCAGCTTCCTCTGTATGTCTCAGCAACGTTCTCGCCTGCTCCATGTGAACTATGCCCGTCCAAGGCGGAAGACAAAGGCTTCTCGTTCTGATGCCCGTCCAAGGCGGAAGACAAAGGCTTCTCGTTCTGATGCCCGTCCAAGGCGGAAGACAAAGGCTTCTCGTTCTGATGCCCGTCCAAGGCGGAAGACAAAGGCTTCTCGTTCTGATGCCCGTCCAAGGCGGAAGATAAAGGCTTCTCGTTCTGAAGCCTGTGGCTTTTCACGTTTTTATCATAACAGTTAGCTTCTGTTGAGTATGCAGCAGTGATTTTATAGCCAGCCACAACAGAGAATGACAGAGAGAGAGACAGAAAGAGAGAGAGAGAGAGAGAGAGAGAGAGAGAGAGAGAGAGAGAGAGAGAGAGAGAGGAGAGAGAGAGAGAGAGAGAGAGAGAGAGAGAGAGAGAGAGAGAGAGGGAGACAGACAGACAGACAGACAGACAGACAGACGTGCATGGCGTGGTCTTGAAAGACAATTGTTTCATGGGTGAGATCGATTGCATCAACAATGAAACTGATCGAGCAAGAAACGGGGAAAAAATGACCATATTCACACAAGTATGCGCACACACACACACACACACACACACACACACACACACACACACACACACACACACACACACACACATACACACACTTGCATGCAAAATTGTCTCTGTAGCCAGGCTGAAAATAATGAAGATCGTAATCATGTAAACGTCAGATTTTCAAGACTTCCAACACGTCTATGGTTTCAAGCATAGGAAGAAGATGCCAATCGATAGAGTTTAGATTTGTCAGAAAAGTAGTCATAATGACAGTCGGATTGATGGAGAACGATGAAAGTGAGAATATGAAGCTGAAGAGAAGAGGAGAAGAGGACAAAAAAGCTAAAGGAAACGGGATGATGTTTCTCTCCCAATGCTGGAACAATACTGGAACGGCACTCGACAGAGCGCAGACTTTGCTACGTTCAGGCAGAATCCCTTCTTTGATCCGTTTCCACACGTCAATCCGGACCAAACTGTAACACACCTCTCCTTGCGAAACATCACAGCTTTCCGCCACGTTTCTGGAAAATTGGTTCAGTAGTTGTGTAAACTTCCTGACAGACAAACCAAACGACAAACACACATAAGCATGTAATGTTTTGGGTAGAGACCACCAGACTGATATAAGGTCTGGCATACATGCTCATGTTCCCAAAGATATGGTATACCTCACTTCAAATATGTTACTCCCAACCTCTCTTTTCCTTTTCCACCCCTCCCAGGTACGTTCGGATTAGCATCCTCATCTGTCACATGTCATATGACCGACAGTATCAACCATCCAAGGAGAGTATGTGTGTGTGTGTGGGGGGGGGGGGGGGGGGATTTGCATTACACTGACACATACAGAAGTTAAGACGGGCAGCAAAATCATTTTTAACTGTGAGCACAACCGAGGCTGGAACTAGCAAGGCCTAACAGCAAACTCCATTCTGTACCATTCCAATACATAGATCTCCAACAAATCGTACACATAATGTAGCATTCTGTACCATTCCAATACATAGATCTCCAACAAATCGTACACATAGTGTAGCATTCTGTACCATTCCACCACATAGATCTCCAACAAATCGTACACATAGTGTACCATTGCTTCGGACGTGTACCTCCTAAGCCTTTTCATCCTCACACTTCTGACATCCCCACCCACCAGCTGGTCATCGGTGGCAGCCCATCAAAACGTTGACTTAACTGGACCCCCATGTAAATCAATTTGTTGTCAGACGACCGGCAGGCCACGTGACGTGGTTCAACAAGGGCTTCCTAATGGCATCACAATATTACGTGGCTCAACAAGGGCGTCCTAATGGCATCACATTATTACGTGGTTCAACACGGGCTTCCTAATGGCAATCACATTATTACGTGGTTCAACAAGGGCTTCCTAATGGCATCACATTATTACGTGGTTCAACAAGGGCTTCCTAATGGCATCACATTATTACGTGGTTCAACAAGGCTTCCTAATGGCATCACATTTATACGTGGTTCAACAAGGGCTTCCTAATGGCATCACATTATTACGTGGTTCAACAAGGGCTTCCTAATGGCATCACATTATTACGTGGTTGAACAAGGGCTTCCAAATGGCATCACATTATTACGTGGCTCAACAAGGGCTTCCTAATGGCATCACATTATTACGTGGTTCAACAAGGGCTTCCTAATGGCATCACATTATTACGTGGTTCAACAAGGGCTTCCTAATGGCATCACATTCAGCTGCCTGAAATGATCGCGTCAGCTGTGGGAGCACTCCGTGAAAGAAACACAGCTCCACAGCCAAGAAAAAAAGTACGGATCAAGTGCTCTTTTGCTTTTACAGTGACAGGAGGAGAGGGGCGGGAAACACATTACAGACAAAACCCAGTCCAGAACATGTCAGAAGTAGTGGTGACAGGGTGAGTGTGGTGGTATTATAAAATATGAATTCGTTTGCGTCTGGCGTCGACTAATCGTGTTAGAAAAGGAATCAAACTGTGTTTCAGATCCTATTGATTCACTGATGATTGTCTCACCAAGAAATCAAGAAAACAAAATGTGATCTGTCAAAGCATCGCAACTGCATAATACAGGTTTCATAAGAACGGTCTCGTTCAGTGCATTCCTTTTTTTTCCTATTCTCAATCGTCTGCATTTACACAATAGAGGGTGATAGTACTGCCACTGGTACCAGTTTAGTCACAATGACAGCTGCCCCCTATAGCAAAGAATAGTACTGCCACTGGTACCATTTAATCACAGTGACAGCTGTCCCCTATGGCAAAGTATAGTACTGCC
>CM031611.1:85582046-85589546 GCA_018398815.1 Conus ventricosus | reverse complement strand
AGTGCCGAAGAGAGACCTTAAGATCCTCATGGGAGATCTCAATGCCAAAGTGGGAACGGACAACAAGGGCAGAGAGCAGATTATGGGCATACACGGAACAGGAATACAAAATGAAAATGGAGAACTGTTTGTGGAATTCTGTGCTTTCAACGACATGGTCATCGGAGGCACTGTTTTCCCACACAAAAACATTCACAAGATGACTTGAAATTCACCTGATGGGAAGACCCAGAACCAAATCGACCACATTACCATCGGCAGAAAATGGCGCAGAAGTTTACATGACGTGAGAGTGAAACGAGGAGCAGACGCAGCATCAGACCACAACCTTGTGATAGCTGTGCTAAAGACCAAATTGAAAGTCTACAAAGACCAAGCAGGCCGACTATCACATAAGTACAATGTACACAGTCTGAAGGAGAGAGCAACAACAGAGGGGTTCAAACTGGAACTGAGAAACAGATTCAGCGTACTTGACCAACTTGCTGAAGAAACAATCGAAGACCACTGGTGTGACCTGAGGGAGGTCTGGCAGACGACATGTACACAAGTGCTTGGAAAGAAGCGAAGAAAACACAAAAAATGGCTGACAGCTGGAACATGGAGCCTCATCACAGAGCGGAAGCACCTAAAAGACCAGATCAACCAGACCCAAGACCAAGACCAAGACCACAAGCAAGAGTTACAGGCACACTACTGGGACGTCAACCGCCAAGTCAAGAAAAGTGCTAGACAAGACAAGAAACAATTCATCCATGAGCTCACAGAAGAGGCAGAAACAGCGGCAGGACAGAGAAACATGAAAAGGCTGTATGAGATTACCCGAACACTTTCTGGAAAGACCAGCAACCCCAGTCGCCCGGTCAAAGACAAGGAGGGAAACACCATCGCAGGAGAAGCTGAGCAGAGAGCAAGGTGGGCAGAGCACTTTAAAGAGACACTGAATAGACCTGCACCACCTGTCCCCCCAGACATTCCACCACCAACCCAGCTTCTGGACATCAACACAGGCCCACCAACCAAGACGGAAGTTACCAAAGCCATCAAGTCACTGAAGTCAGGTAAAGCAGCGGGTCCAGACGGAATTCCACCTGAAGCACTGAAAGCAGACATCCAGACGTCAACAGAGATGCTGCATCCACTCCTAAGCAAGATCTGGGAGCAGGAACGAGTGCCAGAAGACTGGAAAAGAGGCCACCTGGTGAAGCTGCCGAAGAAAGGGGACCTGTCATCCTGTAAAAAACTGGAGAGGGATTATGTTGCTGTCCATCCCGGGGAAGGTGCTGACCAAAATCATGCTAGAGAGACTAAAGACCGCCCTAGACAAGACCCTCCGCCAAGAACAAGCTGGATTTCGCCAAGACAGATCATGCACAGACCAAATTGCCACCATGAGAATTATCATCGAGCAGTCTTTGGAGTGGCAGACCCCCTTGTACGCAGTATTTGTAGATTTCCAGAAGGCATTTGACAGCATCGACAGAGATACCATCTGGAAACTCATGCACCACTATGGCTTCCCACCCAAGTTTGTTGCCATCATCCAGCAACTCTACGAGGATGCCACATGCCAGGTCGTCCACGATGGGAAGCTAACGAAGCCCTTCACTGTACAAACCGGCGTCCGTCAGGGGTGTCTACTATCGCCAACAATTTTCCTGATGGTCGTTGACTGGATAATGCGGCAGTCTACAGACGGCAAGAGGACAGGAATCAAGTGGACTTTCACCAAGCAACTGGAAGACCTGGACTTCGCCGACGACATCAGCCTTCTGTCCCACAAACAGCAAGACGCACAAGAGAAGCTGTGCCGGGTAGCAGAAGAAGCAGGAAAGACAGGCCTCCAAATCAACATAAAGAAAACAGAAGCCATGAGAGTCAACAACCAGCAACGAGACCCACTACGACTACAACAGGAAGACATCATTGAAGTTGACAAGTTTGTCTACCTCGGCAGTGTGGTCAGCAAAGATGGAGGTACAGATGAGGATATCAAGAGTCGCATCAATAAAGCCAGGCACACCTTTACAACGCTACGGCCTATCTGGAATTCCTCTGCCCTCTCACTCCATAACAAGATCAGAATCTTCAACTCAAATGTGAAACCTGTCCTTCTGTATGGTTCTGAAACGTGGCGAACAACAAAGACAAACACCCACAAACTCCAAACATTTATCAACAGATGTCTGCGAAACATTGTGAACATCAGATGGCCAGATGTTATTGCCAACGCAGAACTGTGGAACAAGACCCAGCAAGTTCCAATAGAAATAGAAATCAGAAAACGGAAGTGGGGATGGATTGGCCACACCCTCAGAAAGTCTCCATCCAACATCACAAGACAAGCCCTTGAATGGAACCCTCAGGGCAAAAGAAGAGTGGGAAGACCAAGACAGACATGGCGAAGGAGTACTGACGCGGAAGTGAAGGCCGCCGGAATGACGTGGGCCAAGCTGAAGAAGATCTCCCAAAACCGTGTCCGCTGGAAGAGTGTGGTTGCGGCCCTATGTTCCCCAGGGAATTCAGAGGACTAAGTCAAGTAAGTCAAGGGCGTTCTACGTATTATGATGATATTTTGATTAACAGGCTACGTTGCGTACTTTCGAAACACAATGTGCTAAGTGCGACAGGTAAGAGAAGCATAGCAGTGAACGGAACAAATTTGGATCGCCATGCATGCTGTCTATGGAGACACTGTTCAGATCTTGAGCATTTTTTCCCCACATTCTCGTTCCATGGTTTCGTTTCTTCCAACTCTACTCCGCCTGCCATCAGCAAGTTTGTTTGTTAGTTTTTCTCACTTGTTGTTGTTGTTGTTGTTGTTGTTGTTGTTTTACCTGTAGACAACTTCGACGACCAAGTCACGTCGCGTTTGTTTGGGCATGTGTTTGTTTCATCCGTTCGGTGGCATCAAACGTCCCAATCATTTTCATGCTTCAGTTCCTGCCTTTACTCTGCATCCATGCTGACAAACGTCATAGAGATGGAGAGGAGGAACATGTGTGTATCATTATCACAACGAGAGCAACAGCACGTAGAGACTAGTGGTGAAAATGCTGTTTATGTTGAGATCGATCTCGCAACGCATCGTGTGTGATCTTGGTGCTCGGACCAAGAAGGCATTTCAGGAACTCTTCTAACCAATCGACCAATCGACGGAGAGAGAGAGAGAGAGAAGAGAGAGAGAGAGAGAAGAGAGAGAGAGAGAGAGAGAGAGGAGAGAGAGAGAGAGAGAGAGAGAGAGAGAGCAGTTTTTACATTATTCACTTCGTAGGCGTGTGTGGGAGAGAGAGAGAGAGAGAGAGAGAGAGAGAGAGAGAGAGAGAGAGAGAGAGAGGAGAGAGAGACAGAGAGAGAGACAGAGAGAGAGAGAGCAGTTTTTACATTATTCACTTTGTAGGCGTGTGTGGGAGAGAGAGAGAGAGAGAGAGAGAGAGAGAGAGAGAGAAGAGAGAGAGAGAGAGAGAGAGAGAGGGAGAGAGAGCAGTTTTTAAATTATTCACTTCGTAGGCGTGTGTGGGAGAGAGAGAGAGAGACGAGAGAGAGAGAGAGAGAGAGAGAGAGAGAGAGAGAGAGAGAGAGAGAGAGAGAGAGAGAGAGAGAGAGAGAGAGTTTTCATTGGCACTAAGACTGAATATGAAACAGCAAGAAAAGAGAAATGATAACTTTTAGATACATCAGCTTGGGAGAAAGAGACAGAAATAGAGAGAGACAGAGAGAGAGAGAGACAGACTAGTGGTGAAAATGTGTTATGTTGAGATCGATTCGCAACGCATCGGTGTGATCTTGGTGCTCGGACCAATAAGGCATTTCAGAACTCTTCTAACCAATTGCGAACAATCGACGAGAGAAGAGAGAGAAGAGAGAGAGAGACGATAGGGAGAGAGAGAGAGAGACAGAGAGGATGAGAGCATGTTATTACATTATTCACTTCGTAGGCGTGTGTGGAGAGAGAGAGAGAGAGAGAGAGAGAGAGAGAGAGAGAGAGAGAGAGAGAGAGCAGTTTTTACATTATTCACTTCGTAGGCGTGTGTGGGGAGAGAGAGAGAGAGAGAGAGAGGAGAGAGAGAGAGAGAGACTGAGTGAGAGAGAGAGAGAGAGAGAGAGAGAGAGAGGAAGAAGGAGAGAGAGAAGGAGAGAGAAGAGAGAGAGAGAGGAGAGAGAGAGAGAGAGAAGAGAGAGAGAGAGAGAGAGCAGTTTTTACATTATTCATTTCGTAGGCGTGTGTGGGAGAGAGAGAGAGAGAGAGAGGAGAGAGAGAGAGAGAGAGAGAGAGAGAGAGAGAGAGAGAGAGAGAGAGAGAGAGAGAGAGAGAGAGAGTTAGTTTTCATTGGCACTAAGACTGAATATGAAACAGCAAGAAAGGAGAAATGATAACTTTTAGATACATCAGCTTGGGAGAAAGAGACAGAAATAGAGAGAGACAGAGAGAGAGAGAGAGAGAGACAGAGACAGACAGTGACAGAAACAGATCTCATCCGCATGGGATCGAATGTAAATCATTTCAGAGTTAAATCCATTGCTTCAGCAACGAATCTGCTAATGACAGAAACGGAAGAAAATGAACAATTCAAAACAAAACAAAACAAGCCTAGACATACCTCAGCAGTGGAGGAGGAGAGAATGTAACAAATTGAACAATAAAGGATCAGCGCTTGTGTTGATTTCAATGCAGCGACTCAGATCTTGACGGCTGAACCATTTTCAAAGCCATTCTCCCCCAAGGAGAGCGGTTATACCATGTGAAATCTTAACGTGTCAATTCTTTACTTAAATCCAATGATCCTGTATCATGTAAAATGTAACAAGGCAGCAGCATGCGGTCGCCTGATCTGTCAATCCCATCCTGTCCCAAGGACACAAACAGTTTTCACTGGTGAATGCACTGATCAGGAGTGGTCAATCCCTTACATCTACGTGCACCACAGTGACACTGTTTACACAAACTTGACGATGGACAGCATGTGTGTCCTACAGTTCAACGCTAAAGAGGCAATATGGAGAATGCAGACCTAGGCCTACTTTCAGCCGATCCCAGGTCCTTTCTTCGATCGCGCCCTGCAGGGCAGATTGCCATAAGGGAATAGCAATTGCTTTTTTTCATGGAAAACATTTCATCGCTCCATAAAACGTTGTTAAAATTCGTGAGGAAGCCTACGAGTAATTTTGCTGACAAATAAACAAAAGGATGGATGAGGTCGAGGACAGGGAGGTGAGCGTATCACTGAAAAGTCTGACATACACACTCATTGTCCCAAAGTAAGACATACTCCTTCACCCGACCATTCCCGCACATGTTCTATAAATCTTACTCACCGTTCTTTTTATCCCTCCTAGGAATACTCAGCTCTAATACCCTAAACCAGGTACGGTCATATGGCAACAAGGAATAGCAATCCCAGCAGAGTGGACGAAGGGGACCTGTCTAACACTACTCTGACACCACGAGAACAACATTATGATGGGTAGTGAAATTACTTTCGTTTGTTTATTTGTTTGCTTTGTTCCGATCTGTAGCAAAAGCGTTGATTTTGTTGGTTTGGTTTTAAAGGAGGGGCCAGGGACAGTGAAACACATCACCTCTTATTGTACAGTCGGTGCTTGGTCACTGTTGCAGCCAAGCACTGATCCACAGTCGTGTTTACTGTAAGCTTGCTTTGGACAAGCTCCAAGCCCCTCTTCCCCATTCCTTTTCCACCCACATGATTCTCGTCGGAAGCAACCCGTGAAGATGTTGACGGTCACAGGATCCCCATTTAAATCAAGTTGTTGTCAGACGGACTGGGAGGCCACTCTACGAGATTCAACAATGGCTTCATGATAGAATTACATTCACTTCCAAAGGTGCCCCAAAAGATCGCGTCAGCTTTGGGAGCACTCCATGAAAGAAAACAGTCCCACAGCCAAGAAGAATAAGTATTGATCAACCGCCTTTCTGTGCTTACAGCAGAAAAGGAAAGAAAACTTTACAGGGGAAAAAAAGCCTGTAAGTGGGAGAGAGACTGAGAGGGCGAGAAGAAAAGAAAGGATGGCTATTTGCCAAAATATAAGTTATTCTGGGTTTGGCGCTGACTGATCGTGTTGCAAAAAGCCGGATCAGTTTTAATCTCTCAGAACATGGTCATTCAATGATGCAGAGGGTCAGAAGCAAGCTTTCATTCGTCTCCGTTCTCCTGCTCCAATTTTTCTCCAAGTTGCATTTGCGACATAGTGGAGTACGCTGCCACTGGCGGCAGCTAAATGCCAGTGATTGCTGTTTCCTTGTGGTCAAAACAGATTTTTTTTTTATCAGTAAACTGTTATGACATAAAGGGAACAACTGGATACGAAGTTCTGTTTAAGTTTTGAATTCAGTTTTAATTAAATGTTGTTCATATACCCCGTATGTGCATTTCTACCTAAAACATTCACTTAGCTTCGTCAGCATTAGTAGGAGATTCCGATATCACAGTTTAGACATCGACGCTTCGATCATGTGGGCACGGACGCTTCAATACTTTACTCATACATGTACACAATATCATGATGTCAGTTTCTCTGAAACGCCGCACTTAGGTTGTGAGTGTGCGGGGCGTAGTGAACGTTGAAAATTGAACACATGGTTCTAAAATATCCCTTATTGAAATTAAAACAATCAAACAAGCAAAACAACAATGAAAAAAACAATCAGAAGCCAACAGTGGACGTAATCCTTGCCATCATGAACTTTATGAGTGACATTAAACCAGACAAAATGTACAGAGTGGTTAAACAAGCTTTTACTAAAAAGAAAAGTCGTCCCATGAAAAGAGCAAACTCCCTCCTGAGAACAATGTTGCCCACCGGAGTACTCCCAGCCTCTCACAGAAAGCAGCAGAACTGAACATGGAGCTATTGGATGGTCTACGCTCTGTTGGAATCATGATCAGGGGCGTTCATTACGGACTGACCATGGAGCTATTGGATGGTCTACGCTCTGTTGAAATCATGATCAAAGGCGTTCATTACGGACTGACCATGGAGCTATTGGATGGTCTACGCTCTGTTGAAATCATGATCAAAGGCGTTCATTACGGACTGACCATGGAGCTATTGGATGGTCTACGCTCTGTTGAAATCATGATCAAAGGCGTTCATTACGGACTGACCATGGAGCTATTGGATGGTCTACGCTCTGTTGAAATCATGATCAAAGGCGTTCATTACGGACTGACCATGGAGCTATTGGATGGTCTACGCTCTGTTGAAATCATGATCAAAGGCGTTCATTACGGACTGACCATGGAGCTATTGGATGGTCTACGCTCTGTTGAAATCATGATCAGGGGCGTTCATTACGGACTGACCATGGAGCTATTGGATGGTCTACGCTCTGTTGAAATCATGATCAAAGGCGTTCATTACGAGCTTGATAACACAGAGAGTGCAGTCTTTTTGTATGAGTTTTGACAGCCTTGCGAAAAAAGGGTGTCAGATTACCCTCAGCATATTTCTTTTGCTTTCAACGTTTTCTTTATTGTT
>CM031611.1:85559546-85569546 GCA_018398815.1 Conus ventricosus | reverse complement strand
ATTTGACGGAAAGTCAATGGTAGAATACAATATGTACGTGAATTTGTATCATATTTTTGTGGTATACCTTCCTGTCTTAGATTCATTAAAAGCTCAGCAATGATGAGGAGGGGGGGGGGGGGGGGGGAGACAGAAAAAGAGAGAGACAGAGAGGGAGAGAGAGGAGAGGGGGGTGTAGAATGGGAATCAATTACTGGACATCAGAATGTGCATTACAGAAGGGCCTAGTTTTGTCTTTAAGAATCTCTGTTCTGGGCAAAGAATGCAGAATCGTCTGCGCAAGACTCGACATCATTGCTCCAGACTTGTTTGATCTGTTGCTCTGCTCACAGGTTTCAGACTCCAGTACACATACCACTCCCTCCCAACAACCCTGCCCCACCCCCCATCCCTTCCTGTATCCTGCCCCACCCCCCTCCCCTCCCTCCTCTTCTCGCTGACCCGGCTCCTGGAATTGCTTGTTCTTGGAATCGATGGCAGGTCTAAATAAGATGCACAAGCCAACACAAGTTCGTTTCATATCCGGGCGAATTTCAATAACGATTGATTAGCCCTCAACAGTTCATCTGACTGGATCTAGTTTGTGGAACTTTCTGGCCGTCTGCGGAAGAGCTCGGCTCTCCTTTTCCTTTCTCTCTGTCAGACTACGATTTCTTCTTTTCCCCACTGTCGTTTGTTTTGTGAGTAGAGATTTTGTTGTTGTTGTTGTTGTTTCTTTCTAGGAGTTATGTATTCTCTTTTATAAGGCGAGCGTGGGGCGAAAAATAGAAATCTTATTACTTTCTGATCTGTCAAAGTTGGCAGCAGGAGAGGGCCTGCTTGTTTTTCATTTTGTGGAAGAGACTGAGGAGAGAGCAGGGACTGGTGGGGTAGTGATCGGGCGTAAAAAAAGGATGCGTAAGGCTTTGCAACGAATGGAGGGGGGGGGGGGGGGGGGGGGGAGACGAGGAATGAGGGAACATTTTGTACATGTGTTTGCTCCCTTTCTTTCGATCCACTTCCTTTGTTTCACCCTCATCCTCCTTTCATTCGTTCTTTTGCCTCTGTGTCAACATCCTGACCTTTCTCTTCATCCATTCCACCTCCATCTCTTTAACGCTTCATTTGTCTGTGTGTCGTTCTTTTGCCTCTGTGTCAACATCCTGACCTTTTCCCTTCTTCTTCTTTTTCCTTCCCACCTCCGATCTCTTTATACTCAGCTTCATTTGTCTGTGTGTCGTTCTTTTGCCTCTGTGTCAACATCCTGACCTTTCTCTTCATCCATTCCACCTCCATCTCTTTAACGCTTCATTTGTCTGTGTGTCGTTCTTTTGCCTCTGTGTCAACATCCTGACCTTTCTCTTCATCCATTCCACCTCCATCTCTTTAACGCTTCATTTGTCTGTGTGTCGTTCTTTTGCCTCTGTGTCAACATCCTGACCTTTCTCTTCATCCATTCCACCTCCATCTCTTTAACGCTTCATTTGTCTGTGTGTCGTTCTTTTGCCTCTGTGTCAACATCTGACCTTTCTCTTCATCCATTCCACCTCCATCTCTTTAACGCTTCATTTGTCTGTGTGTCGTTCTTTTGCCTCTGTGTCAACATCCTGACCTTTCTCTTCATCCATTCCACCTCCATCTCTTTAACGCTTCATTTGTCTGTGTGTCGTTCTTTTGCCTCTGTGTCAACATCCTGACCTTTCTCTTCATCCATTCCACCTCCATCTCTTTAACGCTTCATTTGTCTGTGTGTCGTTCTTTTGCCTCTGTGTCAACATCCTGACCTTTCTCTTCATCCATTCCACCTCCATCTCTTTAACGCTTCATTTGTCTGTGTGTCGTTCTTTTGCCTCTGTGTCAACATCCTGACCTTTCTCTTCATCCATTCCACCTCCATCTCTTTAACGCTTCATTTGTCTGTGTGTCGTTCTTTTGCCTCTGTGTCAACATCCTGACCTTTCTCTTCATCCATTCCACCTCCATCTCTTTAACGCTTCATTTGTCTGTGTGTCGTTCTTTTGCCTCTGTGTCAACATCCTGACCTTTCTCTTCATCCATTCCACCTCCATCTCTTTAACGCTTCATTTGTCTGTGTGTCGTTCTTTTGCCTCTGTGTCAACATCCTGACCTTTCTCTTCATCCATTCCACCTCCATCTCTTTAACGCTTCATTTGTCTGTGTGTCGTTCTTTTGCCTCTGTGTCAACATCCTGACCTTTCTCTTCATCCATTCCACCTCCATCTCTTTAACGCTTCATTTGTCTGTGTGTCGTTCTTTTGCCTCTGTGTCAACATCCTGACCTTTCTCTTCATCCATTCCACCTCCATCTCTTTAACGCTTCATTTGTCTGTGTGTCGTTCTTTTGCCTCTGTGTCAACATCCTGACCTTTCTCTTCATCCATTCCACCTCCATCTCTTTAACGCTTCATTTGTCTGTGTGTCGTTCTTTTGCCTCTGTGTCAACATCCTGACCTTTCTCTTCATCCATTCCACCTCCATCTCTTTAACGCTTCATTTGTCTGTGTGTCGTTCTTTTGCCTCTGTGTCAACATCCTGACCTTTCTCTTCATCCATTCCACCTCCATCTCTTTAACGCTTCATTTGTCTGTGTGTCGTTCTTTTGCCTCTGTGTCAACATCCTGACCTTTCTCTTCATCCATTCCACCTCCATCTCTTTAACGCTTCATTTGTCTGTGTGTCGTTCTTTTGCCTCTGTGTCAACATCCTGACCTTTCTCTTCATCCATTCCACCTCCATCTCTTTAACGCTTCATTTGTCTGTGTGTCGTTCTTTTGCCTCTGTGTCAACATCCTGACCTTTCTCTTCATCCATTCCACCTCCATCTCTTTAACGCTTCATTTGTCTGTGTGTCGTTCTTTTGCCTCTGTGTCAACATCCTGACCTTTCTCTTCATCCATTCCACCTCCATCTCTTTAACGCTTCATTTGTCTGTGTGTCGTTCTTTTGCCTCTGTGTCAACATCCTGACCTTTCTCTTCATCCATTCCACCTCCATCTCTTTAACGCTTCATTTGTCTGTGTGTCGTTCTTTTGCCTCTGTGTCAACATCCTGACCTTTCTCTTCATCCATTCCACCTCCATCTCTTTAACGCTTCATTTGTCTGTGTGTCGTTCTTTTGCCTCTGTGTCAACATCCTGACCTTTCTCTTCATCCATTCCACCTCCATCTCTTTAACGCTTCATTTGTCTGTGTGTCGTTCTTTTGCCTCTGTGTCAACATCCTGACCTTTCTCTTCATCCATTCCACCTCCATCTCTTTAACGCTTCATTTGTCTGTGTGTCGTTCTTTTGCCTCTGTGTCAACATCCTGACCTTTCTCTTCATCCATTCCACCTCCATCTCTTTAACGCTTCATTTGTCTGTGTGTCGTTCTTTTGCCTCTGTGTCAACATCCTGACCTTTCTCTTCATCCATTCCACCTCCATCTCTTTAACGCTTCATTTGTCTGTGTGTCGTTCTTTTGCCTCTGTGTCAACATCCTGACCTTTCTCTTCATCCATTCCACCTCCATCTCTTTAACGCTTCATTTGTCTGTGTGTCGTTCTTTTGCCTCTGTGTCAACATCCTGACCTTTCTCTTCATCCATTCCACCTCCATCTCTTTAACGCTTCATTTGTCTGTGTGTCGTTCTTTTGCCTCTGTGTCAACATCCTGACCTTTCTCTTCATCCATTCCACCTCCATCTCTTTAACGCTTCATTTGTCTGTGTGTCGTTCTTTTGCCTCTGTGTCAACATCCTGACCTTTCTCTTCATCCATTCCACCTCCATCTCTTTAACGCTTCATTTGTCTGTGTGTCGTTCTTTTGCCTCTGTGTCAACATCCTGACCTTTCTCTTCATCCATTCCACCTCCATCTCTTTAACGCTTCATTTGTCTGTGTGTCGTTCTTTTGCCTCTGTGTCAACATCCTGACCTTTCTCTTCATCCATTCCACCTCCATCTCTTTAACGCTTCATTTGTCTGTGTGTCGTTCTTTTGCCTCTGTGTCAACATCCTGACCTTTCTCTTCATCCATTCCACCTCCATCTCTTTAACGCTTCATTTGTCTGTGTGTCGTTCTTTTGCCTCTGTGTCAACATCCTGACCTTTCTCTTCATCCATTCCACCTCCATCTCTTTAACGCTTCATTTGTCTGTGTGTCGTTCTTTTGCCTCTGTGTCAACATCCTGACCTTTCTCTTCATCCATTCCACCTCCATCTCTTTAACGCTTCATTTGTCTGTGTGTCGTTCTTTTGCCTCTGTGTCAACATCCTGACCTTTCTCTTCATCCATTCCACCTCCATCTCTTTAACGCTTCATTTGTCTGTGTGTCGTTCTTTTGCCTCTGTGTCAACATCCTGACCTTTCTCTTCATCCATTCCACCTCCATCTCTTTAACGCTTCATTTGTCTGTGTGTCGTTCTTTTGCCTCTGTGTCAACATCCTGACCTTTCTCTTCATCCATTCCACCTCCATCTCTTTAACGCTTCATTTGTCTGTGTGTCGTTCTTTTGCCTCTGTGTCAACATCCTGACCTTTCTCTTCATCCATTCCACCTCCATCTCTTTAACGCTTCATTTGTCTGTGTGTCGTTCTTTTGCCTCTGTGTCAACATCCTGACCTTTCTCTTCATCCATTCCACCTCCATCTCTTTAACGCTTCATTTGTCTGTGTGTCGTTCTTTTGCCTCTGTGTCAACATCCTGACCTTTCTCTTCATCCATTCCACCTCCATCTCTTTAACGCTTCATTTGTCTGTGTGTCGTTCTTTTGCCTCTGTGTCAACATCCTGACCTTTCTCTTCATCCATTCCACCTCCATCTCTTTAACGCTTCATTTGTCTGTGTGTCGTTCTTTTGCCTCTGTGTCAACATCCTGACCTTTCTCTTCATCCATTCCACCTCCATCTCTTTAACGCTTCATTTGTCTGTGTGTCGTTCTTTTGCCTCTGTGTCAACATCCTGACCTTTCTCTTCATCCATTCCACCTCCATCTCTTTAACGCTTCATTTGTCTGTGTGTCGTTCTTTTGCCTCTGTGTCAACATCCTGACCTTTCTCTTCATCCATTCCACCTCCATCTCTTTAACGCTTCATTTGTCTGTGTGTCGTTCTTTTGCCTCTGTGTCAACATCCTGACCTTTCTCTTCATCCATTCCACCTCCATCTCTTTAACGCTTCATTTGTCTGTGTGTCGTTCTTTTGCCTCTGTGTCAACATCCTGACCTTTCTCTTCATCCATTCCACCTCCATCTCTTTAACGCTTCATTTGTCTGTGTGTCGTTCTTTTGCCTCTGTGTCAACATCCTGACCTTTCTCTTCATCCATTCCACCTCCATCTCTTTAACGCTTCATTTGTCTGTGTGTCGTTCTTTTGCCTCTGTGTCAACATCCTGACCTTTCTCTTCATCCATTCCACCTCCATCTCTTTAACGCTTCATTTGTCTGTGTGTCGTTCTTTTGCCTCTGTGTCAACATCCTGACCTTTCTCTTCATCCATTCCACCTCCATCTCTTTAACGCTTCATTTGTCTGTGTGTCGTTCTTTTGCCTCTGTGTCAACATCCTGACCTTTCTCTTCATCCATTCCACCTCCATCTCTTTAACGCTTCATTTGTCTGTGTGTCGTTCTTTTGCCTCTGTGTCAACATCCTGACCTTTCTCTTCATCCATTCCACCTCCATCTCTTTAACGCTTCATTTGTCTGTGTGTCGTTCTTTTGCCTCTGTGTCAACATCCTGACCTTTCTCTTCATCCATTCCACCTCCATCTCTTTAACGCTTCATTTTCTGTGTGTCGTTCTTTTGCCTCTGTGTCAACATCCTGACCTTTCTCTTCATCCATTCCACCTCCATCTCTTTAACGCTTCATTTGTCTGTGTGTCGTTCTTTTGCCTCTGTGTCAACATCCTGACCTTTCTCTTCATCCATTCCACCTCCATCTCTTTAACGCTTCATTTGTCTGTGTGTCGTTCTTTTGCCTCTGTGTCAACATCCTGACCTTTCTCTTCATCCATTCCACCTCCATCTCTTTAACGCTTCATTTGTCTGTGTGTCGTTCTTTTGCCTCTGTGTCAACATCCTGACCTTTCTCTTCATCCATTCCACCTCCATCTCTTTAACGCTTCATTTGTCTGTGTGTCGTTCTTTTGCCTCTGTGTCAACATCCTGACCTTTCTCTTCATCCATTCCACCTCCATCTCTTTAACGCTTCATTTGTCTGTGTGTCGTTCTTTTGCCTCTGTGTCAACATCCTGACCTTTCTCTTCATCCATTCCACCTCCATCTCTTTAACGCTTCATTTGTCTGTGTGTCGTTCTTTTGCCTCTGTGTCAACATCCTGACCTTTCTCTTCATCCATTCCACCTCCATCTCTTTAACGCTTCATTTGTCTGTGTGTCGTTCTTTTGCCTCTGTGTCAACATCCTGACCTTTCTCTTCATCCATTCCACCTCCATCTCTTTAACGCTTCATTTGTCTGTGTGTCGTTCTTTTGCCTCTGTGTCAACATCCTGACCTTTCTCTTCATCCATTCCACCTCCATCTCTTTAACGCTTCATTTGTCTGTGTGTCGTTCTTTTGCCTCTGTGTCAACATCCTGACCTTTCTCTTCATCCATTCCACCTCCATCTCTTTAACGCTTCATTTGTCTGTGTGTCGTTCTTTTGCCTCTGTGTCAACATCCTGACCTTTCTCTTCATCCATTCCACCTCCATCTCTTTAACGCTTCATTTGTCTGTGTGTCGTTCTTTTGCCTCTGTGTCAACATCCTGACCTTTCTCTTCATCCATTCCACCTCCATCTCTTTAACGCTTCATTTGTCTGTGTGTCGTTCTTTTGCCTCTGTGTCAACATCCTGACCTTTCTCTTCATCCATTCCACCTCCATCTCTTTAACGCTTCATTTGTCTGTGTGTCGTTCTTTTGCCTCTGTGTCAACATCCTGACCTTTCTCTTCATCCATTCCACCTCCATCTCTTTAACGCTTCATTTGTCTGTGTGTCGTTCTTTTGCCTCTGTGTCAACATCCTGACCTTTCTCTTCATCCATTCCACCTCCATCTCTTTAACGCTTCATTTGTCTGTGTGTCGTTCTTTTGCCTCTGTGTCAACATCCTGACCTTTCTCTTCATCCATTCCACCTCCATCTCTTTAACGCTTCATTTGTCTGTGTGTCGTTCTTTTGCCTCTGTGTCAACATCCTGACCTTTCTCTTCATCCATTCCACCTCCATCTCTTTAACGCTTCATTTGTCTGTGTGTCGTTCTTTTGCCTCTGTGTCAACATCCTGACCTTTCTCTTCATCCATTCCACCTCCATCTCTTTAACGCTTCATTTGTCTCTGTGCCCAGCCTTCCCGTTCTCTCGATTAGCCTCTCTGATGTCTTAAACAGCTAGCTCTTCAGCAGACATTGGCTTCGGGCTGTTGCCCATCATGTCTTTTTCGTTTGTCTCCCCTGTAAACTGCTGCTCCGAGACGTCCGTTTTAATTTGTTTGTTTGTGTGCAGGTTTTGTTTTTGTTTTTCAAAGATGATTTAACGTCTTATAAATCGCAGCACACCCACCACAACCTTTCTTGAAGAAGTCATTGGAACTGGCATGGGGCGCACATGATAAGTCACGCTCTGTGGAAGGAATGGAGACATTAATACGATGGTGATCTGAATCTGGATGCATACGTTGCTGAAACCAACTTGATTATATTGCGACGGAAAACAGCGAGAGCGCCACAAAAAAAAAATCTGTTTTTTTTTCTTTCTCTCTTTTTCCTTCTTTTTTTCCCTTCTCTTTTTTCACTTAAGGACCAGCTAGGTGTGGAGCTGCCGGATCGCTACTACTTTTCGCTTTGCACATACAGGCAAGCCTGTACTTTACCGGCCCTGACACTACAGAAGGTAGTGCCAAGCCCCCCCCCCCCCCCCCCCTTTTAAAAAAGGGCGGAGGGGGAGGGGACCCGACCCCCACCCTTTCCACACCTGCCTAACCTAACTAACTAATGTGCAGCATGGGTTCAGTGGAGGGCTGCAGAACTGCCCACCGCTGCTGTGAATGTGGCGACAGCACTGGCCTGGACTGTTGTTTCTTCCAGGTTGTTCCAGTCCTTGATGGTCTTTACAAAGACGGAGCATCGGTACTGCTCTGGAGTGCCATGTGGAATCGTGTAGCCCTTGGTGTTGTTGACAGCATGGCGAGTAACGATGTTTGTGGTCTGAAGTGCCATGTGGAATCGTGTAGCCCTTGGTGTTATTGACAGCATGGCGAGTAACGATGTTTGTGGTCTCGCAGTCCTCAAATGCTAAGGGGCGGATTTTCCTTCTGGTTCTGTTTGCAGAGGTCAGGAATTTCTCTGGTGGCATAGCCTTGATGAGCACGTGGCTGATTTTGTGGATAGTGACGAGCCGTTGTTGTTTCCTGCGTTCTTGTAGGGGTGGAAGGCCCAGCTCATGGAGCATCTTGTCGACACAACCCTCTTCTCTACACCTGTAGTCATTTTTGATGAAGCGCGCTGCTTGCCGTTGCACTCGCTTCAGCCGATCAATATCTTTCTTTAGGTACGGGTCCCAAACTCTTGCACCGTACTCCAGCGTTGATCGGACAAGAGCGATGTAGGCCAGTCGGCGACACTCCTGTGGGCAGTTCCCTGGGTTACGTCTCAGGAATCCAAGCACCGACCCAGCTCTCTTGCATGATGTTGTTGATGTGGGTCGACCATTTCAGATCTGAAGAGATGAGGACGCCTAGGTATGGGTTATGGTTTACATGCTTCAGAACCTCTCCACAGAGCGTGTAGAAGTAGGAAGACGTGGCCTTGATTGGGAGGACGTAGCACTTTTGTGCGTTAAACCTCATGCCCCAGTCGTTGGCCCACACTTCTAGTCTGTGGAGGTCTGCTTGGAGGATGAGGTGGTCCTGGAAGGAGCGTATCTCTCGGCAGAGCAGGCAGTCATCTGCGAACAGGCGTACTTTTGATGTCACTGGAGGTCGCTAATGTGGCACAGGAACAGCAGTGGGCCTAAGACTGTACCTTGGGGCACTCCGGACTCGACGGCAGCCTCCTCCGAGGATTCCCCCTCCAGGACCACCCTCACAGTTCTTTTGGTCAGGAAGCTTGTTATCCACTGATGAACAGGCCCTCGGATGCCGTTGTGCTGCAACGTGTGGAGGAGTTTGGTGTGGGGCAAACAATATCAAACGTTGCCGTTTACATCTCACGCTGAATTGAAACGATAAGTGATATTTATCAACTTTAAGCAACATCTACATGTCATTGTACGTCAAATGTTTGGACTTCAGATACCAGATAATTCAGGATAGGTGGAACTCGAGGTAAAATAAATTTTACCCGATTTGGATTCCACATTAGCTGAGCACCCAGTTAACAACGTGCCTCCTGTGTGTCATCTTCCCTGGGGACAAAAGAGGCTGTAGAAGTGCACAGCCTCAACGCCACACCGAACGACCTGGCACCCCGCTCTGCTGTGTGCCCACATTGGTCTTTTCGGCGTTGTCTGTCCCGGCTGGGCGAACAGACCTGGCGAGCGATGTGAAGTGAGGGTGAAATTGTCCTTCTTTACCTTTTATCCTAAAGTGACGTTTGACACATGTCTAGACGATTTTCTTTCTCTTTGTTTGTTTGTTTCTTTCTTTCTTTCTTTCTTTCTTTCTTTCTTTCTTTCTCTTCTTCTTTTTTTTTCTTTCTTTAGCTGTGTCCTTTTCAAACTCCTTGATTTTGTCCCTGTCCCTTTGTCTCTGATCTTTCGTCCATACCCATTCTATCCTCTTCCTCCTCCTCTCCTCCTCCTCCTCCTCCTCCTCCTCCTCCTCCTCCTCCTCCTCCTCTCCCCCTCCTCCATCTTCTTCTTCTCCTCCTCTTCCTCCTCCTCCCCCCTTCTTCTTCTCCTCCTCTTCCTTCATCTCCTCTCTCAGTTAGTGCATCGTTTATGACCTTTTGTAAGTGCTGCCTCTGTCCCTCCTCCTCTTCCTTCATCTCCTCTCTCAGTTAGTGCATCGTTTATGACCTTTTGT
>CM031611.1:85539546-85554546 GCA_018398815.1 Conus ventricosus | reverse complement strand
CTTCAGTTTCTGTTATCACTCTTTTCCTCTTCATTCATGTGTGTGTACTCCCACACTGAGTAAACACTGAAACCTTGGTTCGCATGAGTACAAGATTCTGAGTTCACGGCAAAGACACGAACTCATCCATTTTTTTGCAAATACAAGTGCACAAAACTAGTGTCTGTAAGACACGAACTCATCGATTTATTGCAAATACAAGTGCACAAAACTAGTGTCTGTAAGACACGAACTCATCGATTTATTGCAAATACAAGTGCACAAAACTAGTGTCTGTAAGACACGAACTCATCGATTTATTGCAAATACAAGTGCACAAATCTAGTGTCTGTAAGACACGAACTCATCGATTTATTGCAAATACAAGTGCACAAAACTAGTTCAAGGCAAAGACACGAACTCATCGATTTATTGCAAATACAAGTGCACAAAACTAGTGTCTGTAAGACACGAACTCATCGATTTATTGCAAATACAAGTGAAAGAAACTAGTGTCTGTCCATAGAAGGGCCCTACTTTGGGTGTGGTTGAGTGGGATGTGGTAATCGTTAACCAGAAAATATATGTTTTGGAAATACGCCACATTCAAAGTTCTTCGTGTCAATGAGATTATACTGAAAATAAACAAATAAACACATAACAACAAAAAACGGAACCAATAATAAAAAAAACACAGCAACAAACAAATACTAAAATTAAACAAACAAACACATAACAATGAAAAACCAAACAACCAATTTTTTGCTTGAAAAGAAAGAAAACAAACCAAACAACAAACAAATAAACAGTGCTGACGTGATCATTTTATCGCTTGATGGCTGGTGATGCACAGAGACTTCAAACAATCCAAAAAGATATTGCGCAAAGACAACATTCTCTTGAACGCCCCCGACCTCTTCCGGAAAGCAGATGTTGAACATGTGCCCATTGCACGGCCCACGTTGTATTCAAATCATGATCATGGGCATTCACTCCGAACCAGATCACACACAGAGTATTGTCCCTTTTAGCGGGTTTTGATTGCTTTGCATAGAAAGACGTACGATTACTCCAGCAAGCATTCGCATTTTGCTGCCAAGTATCTCTTTTCTATCTCACATAATGAATACGCTGGTTTTTAAAGAATTCAGTTTTCTGCTAACAACAAACGTTGAAATCCCTTCAAAAGAAAACACTGGATTGAAAGGTGGGGGGAAAAACGACCATTGATCTTTTATTTCTTACTTGAAACTGGATGCATGCATCAAACCATGACCTCAGAACACTTGCGTTTGACATTTAAAGGTATTTTCTTCAAATGTCATGAAAGGAAGGAGGGGGGGGGGGGGGGGGGGTGATGGGGAGGAGGAGGATGGAAATGCAGCAGTTGAAGATTTACATAAACACTTTCAGACAATTTTTTTCACATGCATGCGCGAACACACACACACACACACACACACACACACACACACACACACACGCACGCACGTATGCACACACACACACACACACACACACACACACACACACACACACACACACACACACACAGATGAATACAAGTGCGCAGGCGTGCATCTGCGTGCACGACTGTACGCACATATACATCTAAACACATTCTTAATCCTCGTACAAACATGTTCTCTGCTTTGTTGCATTTAGGTATCGTGTGTCCCTGAACAATCTTTCAACGTTTACACTCTAGAAACCACTTGCCTTGACCGCCATAATCATGTGAAATAATTACAATTTGATGCAATAACTAAAGGAAGACTTCATATATCATTTACTGACAGAGAGAGAGACAGACAGAGAGAGAGAGAGACAGAGAGAGAGAGAGAGAGAAGAGAGAGAGAGAGAGAGAGAGAGAGAGAGAGAGAGAGAGAGCTTGTGTGTGGTGTGTGTGTGTGTGTGTGTGTGTGTGTACGGCGTACGTGTGTGAGACACATGGTGGAACATTTCGTGGAAAAAAAAAGTTTTGAAGGAAACCGCATTAAATAGAAAAAAATGTTTGTTTCACCTGTAACAACTTTCAGTGATGCTAAGTGGCTTGTCATATAAGGTGTACCATGGGTTCTATTCAGCCTCTAGAGTGTGAGCAGAATGGTGTTCCAAATATGCAATTTACACCTTTTGACCATTTCAGGATATGGATGGCGGTTTGAGCAGTATAGACTGTGATTTGACCATCATTCAGAGGTTCTCTGAATGATTCATTTGTTCATCATTCAGATAGTCACTCGTCCCTGTCCGCTATTGTTTCCTTTTGATTTTGAACAAAATTGAAAGGTTGTATCAGAAGATCACCCGTCGCAAGAAGGATAGCATAACTCTTTAGTTGCAAAGCTTGACACTTGGTATTTACATAATACAAATGCAAACAAAGGGAGAGGGATGGAAATGAACGCCTAAACATGCCAGTCGTTGATTTATCTTCTTTCCAAGCGTATAACGCATGCGATCTTCGATTTAGTCGTGAGACATATTTTTCAAGTCTCGAAGTGTTTTCTTATATTGTACCAATCTCAGCTTTTCCACACCCCAACTTCGTGGACATTTTCCTTGGTTGGATTTGCACTTTTGCCGCAGAATCTCTGTTTCCATCGTTGTGAGTCATGCCTTGATAGCATCTCAATCAGCACTCATTATTTTCTCCTTCGTTTTCACTCAAGAATAGGAAAAGTAACCTGCGCGCTCGTAGACACATCAGCTGTTGTTCGAACACAAACACTTGCTCGCATGCAGTGTCTTCCTCTCCCCCATCCTGTTCTTCCCCTCCACATTATTTCGCGATTTCCAGAGCCTCTCTCAAACGCTCCATCTGGTTTTCAAACAAGCCACTTTTTGCCGAACACATTCTTTGGAAGTTTAATCAGTTCCACCGACCAGCTTGAGTTCCGCCTGATGGTGCCTGATTGCCACGATGAGCAGCTGTGATCAGAGGGAAGCATCATCACTCTTCTTCTGCTTCTCTGGGCTTTGAAGGGATTATTTTTATCTATGTGATGCTCTTAAATGAATGCGGCTTAATTTTGTCAGGGTACTTTCGTTATTCACTATCTTTTTAAAGAGATGTGTGTGTGTGTGTGTGTGTGTGTGTGTGTGTGTGTGTGTGTGTGTGTGTGTGTGTGTGTGTGTGTGTGTGTTTGTGTGTGTGTTCTCTCAGTATATATACAATAGAGATGACAGATATCTTGGTTTTGACGAAAACAGATTTGTGATAGATATTATATCCTAACATACCTATTTAAAAAAAATGATCACGTTTCATTGACTGCATCCCCCATTTCAGTTGTTAGACTGATTTTGTGAGAACCAAAGAAGAGCTCATCTCCAATATGTGGTCCACAAGGAAAGTGCCTCGATTTGTCTTTGGCACATACATAGCTTGAGAGACAGAATATTGCTTTTGCCTCTCTCTCTCTCTCTCTCTCTCTCTCTCTCTCTCTCTCTCTCTCCTCTCTCTCTCTCTCTCTCTCTCTCTCTCTCTCTGTGCGTGCGCGCGCGCGCATGTGCGCCTGTGTATATGCATCTGTCTGTCTGTCTGTCTGTCTGTCTCTGACTCTGTCTGTCTCTGTCTGTCTCTGTCTGTCTGTCTGTCTGTCTGCTGTCTCTCTCTCTTCTCTCTCTCTCTCTCTCTCTCTCTCTCTCTCTCTCTCCTCTCTCTCTCTTCTCTCTCTCTCTCTCTCTCTCTCTCTTCTCCTCTCTGTATATGTATGTGTACGTAGACAGAATTTTTGTTTTACATCAAATATCAGCGAAAAGTGATCGGTAGAAACAGCAATCATGAAAATCACAGATTCATTACAATTTTCTTCCAGTCAAATGCGCAAGATGTTTACACATTTCTTTCCAATGTGTAACAGAGTAGCAATGGTCACGTAAAAAGAAAAGACCACAAAATAAGAAGAATATGAAAATCATTTAGTAGTGGAATACTGTCGAAAGAAAAGCGCATAAAACCTTCATTCATCACTATTTCATAACACACACTCCTTCCACTCTCCTAAGCCTCCCCTCCCCACTCTCCCCTTCTAATACTTCCCCTCCTTCCTGAGACTTCTCTAGAAATTCCTCCTTTTCCTTCTCTCTTCCCACAACTTTCACTGCACCCCCCCCCCCCCCCCTCCACCCTTCCTCTCTGTCCTTTCTGCTTCGGTTCATTATTATCTCTTTGTCATCGGAGCCTCTGTTTGGATTGGGATGTCCTCATAGGAAACTCCACAGGCTTGTTCAAACCTAGCCTGTTTTCTGATCGTCTCTCATGATAGCAGGAGGACGGTGGCGAGTAGAGGGTAGGGGATGGGGGATGGGGGGTGGGGGAGCTTTGATCTAATAAAGCTTGATGCGTCATTGTTTGAGGTAGGCTCTGACCCTGGAATCGCCGCTTTCTCTTGATTGGAGAGGGCGGAAGGTACAGGGGGGAGGGGGGTAAGAAAAGGGACAGACGGGAGGTTTGGGGATATGGGGGTGAAGCTGTAACGGAATGGGAAACCCAACGGAGTTCAGGTTGGAATAGGGTGGGGTGGGAGTGTAGAAGGGGGAGGAGAGGAGGGGGTAGATGTACAAGTGCCATGCCCACTAACACTAAATGGTATCGATTGTCTTAAGGGGTTTTGGTGGCATCTATCTTTTTCATATATCTATTGCTGTTTCTTGTCTATTTCTTCGATATTTTTCTATTACAAGAAATCTTTTTTCTTTAATGTCAGTTAAATGTCTCATTCTCCATTGTAAAATGACAGTGTAAAACTGATTCTACGAAAAGAGAAAATCATATCGCCATTTGATAGTTCGACCTACATTCAGATTTATCATATGCTCTATCATAAAACGTGGGTGTGTCACACAGAACATAGAAAGGGACAATATCCAAGCACAAAATTTACATTTTTCAATGTTAAATATTTCGTGGAATCTTAAAAAAAATGTCATGCAGAGATAGTAAATAAGAAAGAGTTATGACGTCACAGCCCAATCTTCTTTCTTCTCCAACGGTGTCACACTTGGACACTGAACCTTTGGGTGAAATGGGAGGTTCTCCTCACAGATTTCTCAGACCGGTATACCAGTTCTTGCAGAGTGGTAGGTGCCGACCACGTCTCCTATCTTAACCCCTGGAGCACTCCACGTTCTTGGAAATATGCTCGCTGCCCATGCCCCTATTCCGCCGCACCTCCCCGGTTTTGACAACTTTGAAGTCCAACACGTTTGTCGAGGATGGATGTGTTTGCCATAGAAATAGTGCCGTTCTGGATGATAGCAGCGAACGTCAACAGACGTTGTGGCCGGCTCGTAGCGTTGTCTACCAATATTTCTTCCATTTAGAATCATTTCAAATAATACTGTCTGAGAGTTTCAAATCGTCAGGAACGATGTCCATGTCTTTACTGAATAGTGTTAAGACGTATAGAGAGAGACATGTGGAACTGTTTTCTTCGCTTTCAAAATCATTAGATCCATTTTGTTTTTATTTGGACTAAAAGCAGACCACTTTGTTGCCTCAGTTCTTCATTGACAGTCTTTAACATGCCTTCGATAATAGTGCCATCGTCATCAATCTGAACGTTCTCTCTCTCTCTCTCTCTCTCTCTCTCTCTCCTCTCTCTCTCTCTCTCTCCTCTCTCTCTCTCTCTCTCTCTCTCTCTCTCTATATATATATATAATATTGAATTATAAACAAAGCTTGCTCTTATGTCTTAGATTGAAGAAATAGGGCTGCTCTGTAAGTTGCTGGAACGGTGCGGTACTTATCCTTGGAATTTATTAGTTTGTTGTATATATATATGTGTGTGTGTGTGTGTGTGTGTGTGTGTGTGTGTGTGTGTGTGTGTGTGTGTGTGTGTGTGTGTGTGTGTGTGAAGGGGAGAGAGAGAAGAGAGAGAGAGAGAGAGAGAGAGAGAGAGAGAGAGAGAGAGAGAGAGAGAGAGAGAGAGAGAGAGAGAGAGAGAGAGAGAACACATGAATGTTTAGCTGCTTCGGTTTCTTTCAATTCACCATGTTCACGCTTACATGTCAAGGAATCACTCAATCCAAATATTTGAGAGAGAGAGAGAGAGAGAGAGAGAGAGAGAGAGAGAGAGAGAGAGAGAGAGGAGAGAGAGAGAGAGAGAGAGAATACTTTATTCAGTAAAGGCCACGACTTCTGAAAGGGATATACTATTACATTTAAGCAAGTCATTGATAAAAGTAAATTCAGTACTCGAAAACAAATCAAGCAACACACAGTTGAAAGATGTAGTACGCCATATGAACGCTTTAAAACAACAAAACAACAATGACAGCAACAACAACAACTACAACAACAGCAACAACAACAACAACAACAACAACAACAACACAACAACAACAACAACAGCAGCAGCAGCAGCAACGACAATAACAAAAAAACAAAAAAAAAGAACAAGGACACGTGAGAAAAGATCTTATGTTATTATTTCATTTTGATTTGATAGAAGGCAAGCAGTTAGTTACAATCTAAACGTGGACTTGTATAAAATGTTTCGTGGTATACGTTATTGGTGTAGACGCAGAAAAACACAGAGAGAGAGAGGGGGGGGGGGGAGAGAGAGAGAGAGAGAGAGAGAGAGAGAGAGAGAGAGAGAGAGAGAGAGAGAGAGAGAGAGAGAGAGAGAGAGAGAGAGAAAGAGAGAGAGAGAGAGAGAGAGAGAGAGAAAGAGACAGACAGACAGACAGACAGACAGAGACGGAGAGAGACAGACAGAGAGACACAGACAGGGACAGAGAGAGAGAAAGAGAGAGGAGAGAGAGAGGGGGGGGGGGCAGAGAGAGAGAGAGAGAGAGAGAGAGAGAGAGAGAGAGAGAGAGAGAGAGAGAGAGAGAGAGAGAGAGAGAGAGAGAGAGAGAAGGGTGGGGGTGAGGTTGGGAGTGGAATCTATGAGTTGGTGCCAGGAAGGGCATCGTAGAGGGACCCAGCTTTGTCCTTAAGAATCTGTGTTCTGGGCAAAGGAGGCGGGAGCGTCTGCAAAGGACTCCACGTTGTTGGCCACAGTGTGTTTGATCTGTTGCTCTGCTCACAGATTGCAGACACCGGTACTCTCCCCACCAACCCCCGCACCACCCCATCATCCCTTTCTGAATCATTCCTCCGCCCCACTCTCCTTCCCCTACTCTTGCTGACCCTGCTCCTGAAATTGCTTGTTCTTGGAATCGATGGCAGGTCTAAATAAGATGCGCAAGCCAACACAAGTTCGTTTCATATCCGGGCGAATTTCAATAACGATTGATTAGCCCTCAATAGTTCATCTGAGTGGATCTAGTTTGTGGAACTTTCTGGCCGTCTGCAGAAGAACTCGGCTCTCCTTTTCCTTTTTCTCTTTCAGACTCACATTTCTCCACCACCACCACCACCACCACCACCACCACCACCACCACCCTCCCCCTCCGCCGCCCCTCCTCCCTGTCGTTTGTTTTGTGAGTATTTTTTCTTGTGTGTGTGTGTGTGTTGTTGTTTGTTTTCTTTTCTTGTTCGTTTTTGCTTGTTTTCTTTCAAAAGACACCCGTGGGGCGAAAACTAGAACTCTTATTACCTTCCGATCTGTCAAAGTTTGCAGCATTTTTTTTTCTCTTTTTCTTCTTGTGTAAGAGATTTTTTTTTTTTTTTTTTTTTTTTTTGGGGGGGGGGGGGGGGGGGGGGGGGGGGGGGGGGGGGGGGGGGGGGGGTTGAAGAGCAGGGATTGGTAGGGCAGGGAGGAGGTCAAAAGGGGACCGCGGATGAGGAAGGTCAATGGAATGAGATGGAAGGAGTTGAAGGGTGGGTGTCATTTTGTGGAAGACTTTCTTCTCTTTCTTTCTCTCCAGATCCTTCTGTCACTTTCCCCCCTCACCCTCCTTTCACCCCTATTTTCCCCTCTGTGTCAGCATCCCGATTCCCCTCCATCTCTGTCTTCATCCAGTCTTCTTTCGTCTCTTTAACATTTCATTTGTCTGTCTGTCTGTCTGCCCTTCTTGTTCTCTCCATTAACGATTTTTGAAATCTCAAACGGCCAGCTCTTAGGGAGAAATTGGCTTTTGCCTGCCGTGCGTTATGTTATGTTCTCTGTGTGTCATCCAAGACTGCGGCACCAAGTCGTCCATTTTTGGTGTGTTTATTTTGTTTTGTTTTCTTGTGGAACTAAAGGATGCAAAGTCACATAAATCATATTCCATCCACCACAAACATTTTCTTCTTTACAGAGAGTAAGTCATTAGGACTGATATGGAGTGGATATGGCATGGCACACCCTGTAGGGTGGGTAGTATTAAAAAAAAGAATGGAATTCTAGGAGGATGAGATGCCGCTTGGGAAGCAATATCTAACGTTACTGCTTACATATCTTGATGACTTGAATTTTTTTTTAAAGCGATATTTATGAACAAGAAGCAACATCTACATTACATTCATAAGCCAGACACACGGGCTTCAGATGTCCAGGCAATTCAGGATATTTGGACCATGAGGTGAAGTCACTTTAACCTGACAAGGGATACCACGCTAGCCGAGTGCCTGGCTTGCAACGTGACCCCTGTGTGTCATCTTCCCTGGGGACAAAAGAGGTTGTAGAAGTGTACAGCCTCAACGCCACACCGAACGACCTGTCACCCCGCTCTGCTGTGTGCCCACGTTGGTCTTTTCGGCGCTGTCTGTCCCGGCTGGGCCAACAGGCCTGGTGAGCGATGTGAAGTGAGGATGAAATTGTCCTTCGTTACCTTTTATTCTGAAGTGACGTTTCGCACATGCCTAAGCCATCGTTACTTTTTCTTCTTCTTTCTTTTAAGCTGTGTCCTTCTTCGCCTACCCCACTTTGTTTCTTTCATTTTCTCTCTGTTTGAGTGATCGTTCCACCCTCCAAATTCGTTCTTTGTTTCTCCTCCTCTTCTTTCTTCTTCTCCTCTTTCTCCTCCAACTCCCATTCCTCCTCCTCTACTATCACCACCGTTTCCTCCTCCTCCTCCTTCTGCTTCTTCTTCTTCTTCTTTATCCCCTCTCTCTCTCTCTCTTCTCTCTCTCTCTCTCTCTCTCTCTCTCTCTCTCTCTCTCTCTCTCTGTCCTTGTGATTGCGTTTGGTCTTTTATAGAGAGGTCATTTGTTCTATCTTTCTCTCTCTTTTTCCCCTGGTTTCATCTCTTTCCTGCCTTCTCTTCCTTCTCCTAATTATCACTTTTTCTTCTTCTTCTTCTTCTTCTTCTTCTTCTTCTTCTTCTTCTTCTTCTTCTTCCTTTCTCTCTTCTTCTTCTTCTTCTTCTTCTTCTTCTTCTTCTTCGTCTTCTTCTTCTTCTTCTTCTTCTTCTTCTTCTTCTTCTTCTTCTTCTGCTTTTCCTTCTTCTTCTTCTTCTTCTTCTTCTTCTTCTTCTTCTTCTTCTTCTTCTTCTTCTTCTTCTTTCCTGTGATACGCGCTGTCTTCAAAAACCGAAGAAACGTTTTCGTAGTTTCAAGAAAGGTGCTCGGCTCCCCTGAACCAGTGGTGTTAAGCAAGTCAGTGACAGCACCACCATTAGCTACCTACACATGAATAGTCATCAGACATCTTTGATTGACAGACCTCTGGTCGCCATTAGGTATGTTCATGAACACATGATTTGTGCAGAAATGAAGAACCTGACTCTTCAGTCCTGGACTGTTTGAATGCAAGTCTCGTAGTACCCCTCACCTCAAAAACCTGTTCCAGGAAGGGAAGATGAAATCAATCTTTCTCTTGTACAAAGAGTTACTTCGTCTAGCTCAATGAGTCATGCACATAGATCTAGAGTCCAATATGTGATTTAAAGCGCACACCAGGATAATGACTGGTACATTGACAGGGGCACCGTGTCACACCCACGTACTGACATTCTCTCTCTCTCTGATTGAACAGTTCAGCTGACTGATGGCGTACAATTCCTTTGGGCGTGGCCACCAGTAGTATTTGTCCCATGTAACAGCGGAGTCACTCGCGAAGAACGTGATTTCTAACACAGGTTATCTCCCTTGCAGATATCCAAATATCGTCTATTTACTCAAAATCTCCCCGTGCACGGGGTACATGTTAGCACTTTGCCAAATCTCCGTATCCTTTGAGCTCCAATGGCTAATTGAAATGTCGCTTCGTGTCAATATCCGTCCAGCTGGTGTCCAGAACAGCTGGACAGATCGCATTGCCTGTGCGCGCCAAACCGAAAGCATTCATTTTGCATGACAAGAAGAACTGTTTTTATGCCTGAAAGCACTCACTCGTGTTTGTTCTGTTCGTGCTGATTAGCAGGCGACGTTGAAGCTATGTCAATACATAATCATCCATTTGTATTTGTAGTTGGAGGTTGGAGCTGTCTTCTTCTTGACTGCGTGTTCGCAGGAGAAAATATGTGAAGTAAACTAGCAGTTGTCTTCTTCCTGATTTCAATAACTTTCGCAATAACAAGAAATATGCATTTTAATCTCTTGATTCCGTTAACGAATGATAAAGTGAAATTGGCGTAATGATGGCTCAAATTCGCATTCCTCCCTTATGGGACAGAAACGTGCCGCCTTTTGATTTCATATGCGCGTACATTTTGATCTGATACTGATACTACGCCTTTCGTGACATCATGTTTGTCACGTGTGCTCCTAAATCATATAAAAGGGTTAATGGATGCACATTGCCACACCATCCCCATGTGACAATTCGTCGTACAAATACACGGATAAAAGCGAAGTCGTCATGATCATATTTACCACTGTCCATCCTTACTTTTCTTTTCTTGGGTCTTTTCTTTTGATTTTATTCATATAACTTATGTCTTAACTTTTGATAGGTAAACGATATTCATAATGGAACATAATATTACGAAATCATGTCGATGAAATGGCACTACATTTTTGTCTGCATCTATGGCAGGGATTCTAGACAGAAAGCTGCGTTTTATGAAACGGCGAGTGAAGAAACGGTGAATTGCAACCCATACCCCCCCCCCCCCCCCCCCCGCACCCCCCCCCCCCCCCCCCCCTCGCCCACCCTTCGGCACCAACGCCTCCCCCCCCCCCCTCCCCTCCGCCATTTTCCTTTCCACTCAACTTCTCTTTTGCTTATTCCATCTTCCTACAACACCAGCCTGGTCTCCCCTTTTTCGTCTTGTTACAGACAATGAATGAAGGTCTTGGGTCGTTGGACGAGGACAGTGACATCACTGCCGATGCGGGCTGTTTGTTGTCAGTGTGCGTGGTGGATCGCCATGTCAAGAGGTGAACGACCCTGTGCCTAAGTACCAATACCAAAGCAAGTTTACAGAATTCAGTGACCCAAACAGCTGTCCCATTATTTTGATATGTTACAGGTGAAAAGAAACAGAAATAAACAACGCAACACAACACAACACACAAACACACGGGCGCGCGCACACAGAGAATAATGTATTAACAATATAGTGTCCGATTCGCCTTCTCTCCATATAAAAACCAACTCAAACGTCGGTCATTTCAATTCATCCCATGTTGCTCAGAGCCAATCGCAAGAATCCATATAAGAGCTTCACCTCGTCGAAATCAAACCTCCATATACACCATTACACACACACATATGTATATATATATATATATATATATATATATATATATATATATATATATTCAATTATAAACAAAGTTTGCTCTTATGTCTTAGATCGAAGAAATACGGGAAGATGAGCATTCATATCTGCAGTGGTAAATAATACTGCCTAACTAACAGTATGTGCTTGAGTGGGTGAATGGGAAAAAACAAAATAAATGCTACTCAAAATGAGCCTTCAGCAAGCTTATAGTCTCCAAGGGGGAGACAATCTCCAATGGAGAGAAACCTCACTAACATATAACTCCTGGTCAGATACCGATCTTTCGAAACCTGATTGTTTCTCCTCAGTGACCGCGGAAAGCCTTTTCGGTTTTAAGAACAATGCTATCCCAGGAAAACGCTGGTGTGCAATACCATAGTATGTTTGTTGAGTTTTCAAAAAAAACAACAACACCAAAGGTGCCACCTAAGAAGCAAAAGAAAATCATGAAAGAGCAAAACAAGCTACATTTTCTTGTGAAAAGTAGAAAATATAAAAAAGATAACCTCTTAAGACACAAGTGCTGAGGGCAAGTTCTTGGAATGAATCCGCAAGGGACTAATTTACAACAAACTAATAAATTCCAAGGATAAGTACCGAGCACCATTCCAGCAACTTACAGAGCAGCTTGGTGTTGCAATGACTGCAAGAAATATTCAATAATAAACAAAGCTTGCTCTTATGTCTTAGATTGAAGAAAAAGGGGGAGATAAGCATTCATATCTGCAGTGGTAGATAATTCTGCCTAACTAACAGTATGTGCTTGAGTGGGTGAATGGGGAAAAACAAAATAAATGCTTCTCAAAATGAGCCTTCAGCAAGCTTATAGTCTCCAAGGGGGAGACAATCTCCAAAGGGGAGGAAACTCACTAACATATAGCTTCTGGTCAGATACCGATATTTCGAAACCTGATTGTTTCTCCTCAGTGACCGCGGAAAGTGGTAACTTCGCTCCTCTGCCTTTCGGGTTTTAAGCAGAATGCTATCCCAGAAAAAGGCTTTCCGACGGGAGAAGAAGATTCTGAGAGAGAGAGAGAGAGAGAGAGAGAGAGAGAGAGAGAGAGAGAGAGAGACAGAGACAGAGAGACGGACAGACAGACAGACTGATTTTACGGTGTTTCACACACACACACACACACACACACACACACACACACACACACACAGAGATTTTGCACTGTTTCAGAGAGAGAGAGAGAGAGAGAGAGAGAGAGAGAGAGAGAGAGAGACAGTCAGGCAGACAGACAGACAGAGACAGATATTTTGCACTGTTTCACAGAGAGAGAGAGAGAGAGAGGAGAGAGAGAGAGAGAGAGAAGAGAGAGAGAGAGAGCATGCCCACACATTCACTTTAGCTACGGTTAGTAAGCACTAGTTCAACCGATCCCTTCCCACCATGTAATCTGTCCACCATCTACTCCTTTCGTAAATGGCGCAGGTATTATCCGATATCAACTTGCTCAAACTCATTAGTCGTCAGCTCCAAAGCGGGAAGAAGGAGGAGAAGAAGGAGGAGGAGTGTAAGGTGTGAGTGGGGAGTGAGCGTAAGGGAGGGGAGAGTGGGGGGGGGGGGGGGGGGGGAGTGAGGGTGGGGGGGTGGACGGTTCACTGCTTCTGCGTGTGATCCATGCGTGGCTGCACCTAGTTAAAGTTCCTGACTGATAGTGCAAAGAGGTAAGTCCCACTTACTCGGAGGTTGCTCAGCCGTGTCACACGGATCTGAGCCTCGCTTCCCTCCCTTCGCAGTTGTTGTGCCTTTACTTTCATCACTCCCGTCCCTGCCCCCGCCCCCCTCCTCCCTCCCCCTTTCACACGCGCGCGCGCACACACACACACACACACACACACACACACACACACACACACACTAAGTCTGTCTTATTTACACTGAAATCCATGAAGTCTAGAGACAGATGTGACCTAGTAATTGAAATTAATCATCTCATACATTTTCTAATTCAAAAGGGTTCCAGTGTAACATTTACTTGGGTTCCATCACATTGTGGTATTTATGGAAATGAATGGGCAGACAGAGTAGCTAGAGGAGGTGCAGTACAAAGAATTCGTTGTGAAAAACGTTCATATTACTTTGCCTGTAAAGGAATGCTATAATCTTTTAGAAAAAGACACCAAAGCCCGTGTGGGTTATAATGTAAATCGGCACACCTCTTACAGCATGTCTTTGTTGAATGTTTTTCCGAGGGAAATTTCCAGTTTGTGTTTTAGACTTAAATATAATTCATTAAAATGTAAATATGTTGATACTGCAAAATGCATATGTGGAGAAAAACTTTTGACATTTCATGTACTATTTAATTGTCCCACTATGCAGCAGTACTTACCTAATTTTCAGTTACCAGATAATCCTACAGTTGATGATTTTAAGACTCTAACTTCAAATCATTCATTTTTGGCTAATGTATCAAAATATTTACTTCGCAGTCCTATCGGTACATTAGTATGATATTTCAGTATTTTGTAAGCAAACATTGTTTATGTTGTTCATGTCCAGTGATTTAAGCTTTATTTTTAATTATGTTTTCATTTGTATAATAATATCAATGTCATCTTGATGTATATCATTTACAAATATCATAATCGTCTAAAAACACGCCATGTGAAAAGACGTAAAACTAAACAAACAAACACACACACACAACACACACACACACACACACACACACACACACACACACACACACACACACACACACACACACACACACACACATTCCCCTCCTCTTTCCCCTAACCTCTCACTCTAACCCCCCCCCCCCCCCCCCCCCACACACACACACACACACACACTCCCGAACATTCCCAATATCCCTTGTCCTTCGTCTCATCCTTGCCCATCTCCCCTCCCTGTCGCTAGTTGTTATGTTGTCGTGTTTGTTTTCTGTGGGACTGTCAAGTGTGTGTGTGTGTGTGTGTGTGTGTGTGTGTGTGTGTGTGTCGTCAGGGGGGGTTGACCAGGTCAGCAGAGGCGTTGACAGGAAGGGAGCGGTTGAGGGGAGAGGGAAATTTTGTTCGTATTGTTTTCATAACCTGATGGTTCACATAGAGGCGTAGGTCTCATGATTCATCTCTCTCTCTCTCTCTCTCTCTCTCTCTTCTCTCTCTCTCTCTCTCTCTCTCTCTGTCTGGGGGTGGAGTGGGGGAGGGGCTACGCTTAGCATTTCTTTTAGTAGCAGCATGCAGTAGTAACACACGGTTCACACGAGAGCAACTTTTACTGCCAACAAATAGACCCCAAAAGTTGCGAACTCGATGTGCAACAAATCAAAAATAGATTTTGGCCAAAGTTGCTTCGTCATATGTGAACGCAAGAGGCAACTATATGGCAACTCCGTAGCTCCGCCCCTTTTTTTTGCTGGCTTGGCCTACGTGCGCGACCTACTTTCCTTGTAGTTGCCAGGTAGGTTGCAACTTTTTGATACTGTTCCGACGACAACTCACCGAGGTTGCATG
>CM031611.1:85529546-85532046 GCA_018398815.1 Conus ventricosus | reverse complement strand
AATATTTTGTGGATATTTCATGTGTGAAACTAATCCATTTATCAAAGCTACGCTCATAGGATGATGCTGATTAAAACTGTAAAAAAAAATAAATAAATTAAAAAAAACATGTGTGAGAAACTCAATTTGTCGTATAAAGACTCCTTCTGTTGTAAAATGTCTTAGAATTTTGAAAGGGCAGCGGTCAAACTCTCAGCGCATTCTGCTGCGGAGAAGACTGTCGTAGGTTCCAATCATCGTCTGATTCTTACGGCATGAAATCTCACTGTCCTCAGCGCGAAAGAAGTAGGTACCTGTCCTCAGCGCGAAAGAAGTAGGTACCTGTCCTCAGTGCGAAAGAAGTAGGGACCTCATTGAGTTCGGCATGAAATCTCACTGTCCTCAGCGCGAAAGAAGTAGGTCCCTCATTGAATTCGGCATGAAATCTCACTGACCTCAGCGCGAAAGAAGTAGGGACCTCATTGAGTTCGGCATGAAATCTCACTGACCTCAGCGCGAAAGAAGTAGGTCCCTCATTGAGTTCGGCATGAAATCTCACTGTCCTCAGCGCGAAAGAAGTAGGTACCTCATTGAGTTCGGGGATAAGTACAGGTGGCGGAAGGATAGGGTTGGACTCCACTTTTAGTGAGGCTGGGTCCTAGACTCAAGGAACATGTAACAGTTCAACGCCCCAAAGACTGCTAACACATGAGTTGGACTCCACTTTCAGTGAGGCTGGGCCCTAGACTCAATGAACATGTAACAGTTCAATGCCCCAAAGACTGCTAACATATGGGAATTTCACATGTGTCAAAACCCCAAGGGAAGAAGATGACAAAACATTATGGAATAATTTGCATGTTTTCAGACTAATTCGAAATTCAAGCGGACTTCTCGTTTATTAAAAAGCTGACAGCAGTCTGCAAGTAAGAGACACGCGCTTAAAAGAATTTAGATTATGATCTGTTTTGCGCATGAATGAGCGCACATCGAATGCAAATAATCCAAATATTACAATACCGTCACATAATCTGAAAAAGACAAAGGACTGGTCCATTCCCTTGTCTGCTTTATGTTTATTGAATACAGCTTGTGAACCGCGGAATCACTTTATGTTTATTGAATACAGCTTGTGAACCACGGAATCACTTTATGTTAATTGAATACAGCTTGTGAATCACGGAATCACTTTTCGCGAACTGATGCTGGCTGTCTCAAACCAATATGATACCAGGACAAAGTCAAGGGAATCCTGAAAGCTTTGCTGAAAATCACTCCATGTGCAGGCAAATGGGAACATGTGGACTATGTGGCAAACTGTCCGAGCGGTATTTCCTCTCCTCTAGTGTTTATTGTGTGATCGCTGAGGACTGCAGAAACAGAAGTTTGGGTGTGTGTGTGTGGGGGGGGGGGGGGGGGGGGGGGGAATTGACAACACTCCATTTACTGTAGTGTGGGAGCCTCTGTGGAAAATGGAAAACTTACTGTCAGGGTTAATGGTGTTTTCATGCGAGACAAAAGTGATCCTCTGGTTGCCTTATGCATGGAAATCACTGTGGTGATGAACAGACAAATGTATTTTTATTAACCCATTGACTGCCGTTGATGAGTGTGTTTCTCAATGTGAGACTGTAACTTCGTTCCTTGGGATTCGGGTGGACAGTTCAGATGGCCACAGACCACTGTTTGTCTTGTCCCCATTTTCTTTTTTCTTTTTCTTTTTTACAAGGGGCAGATTAATCAGACCCAGGTGAAGCAATGACACCCTCATTGTCAACAGGATATACACGTACTCCCGCCTACCAATCTGCGACTGAAAATGTGAAAAAGTCATGTTGATGCGGTGGTTTGTACAGTTCAATCTCTCAAGTGCTTAGGTCGTCGTCACAATGTGTGTTGCTACACCCTGTCATATTTATGCACAAGCCCTGCCGTAATATGTTTCCTCTTTACGTATAGAAAGAAGAGTTTTTCAAAAACACTAGCGTTTCCCTTACCGTTTTGTCAATGTGCTTTTTTTAGTAGGTCACGGGATAAGATATCTGAGTTTCTAAAAGAGGTAGATTGTTCTCCACTGATCTCAAAAAAATTCTAAAGACGAACATTTTCCGTATTGATTCATTAAAAAAAAGAGCTTCTTGTTTTTGTTGATGGTGTTGTTGTTGTTGTTGTTGTTGTTGTTGACATTGCAGTCGTTGTTGTCATCGTCGTCATCGTTACTGTTGTTGTTGTTGTTCTCGTTCGTGTTCTTGCTATTGTTGTTGCAGTCGCTGTTGTTGTTATTGTTCCTGTTACAATCGTATACGGAATCGATTTTAACGTGGTTTCGAAGGTCCGGACACTGCCCCTGCCAATACACAACATGAAACACAGCATTTGTACTGTTAGTAGTGTTGGCATGTTGACTGAATTCATCATGTCGATGTTACAAATGATGAAGACAATGCTTCTTTCTGATAACGACGATGTTAATGTATTGACCTGAACATGTTAGTGTGTCAGACTTCAAACTTCACACATA
>CM031611.1:85512046-85524546 GCA_018398815.1 Conus ventricosus | reverse complement strand
TTCAGCTCCATACTGCACCATAGGTTGAACTTGGGCATCAAATAACTTCAAAAACAAAGTAAGGGAGTCATTATTTAGCAACGACAATTTCTTTAGTATGCACAGTAACACAGTTTTGGCTCTACTTGCTAAATCCTTGCAAGCAAAGACAAAGCTCAAGCGCGTTGAGAAATATATACCTAAGTATTTATATACATTTACAACAGGCATTATAGAACCATTATATGTCCATCTCTCTCTCGCTGCAAGATATCCACCCTTTCTAAAAACAATTATATTGCTTTTTGCCAAAATTAACTTTTAATTCTAATGAAGCAGCAACTCTTTGTAAAGTATTTAACTGGGTTTGTAGCCCAATTACTGTTTCTGATACCAAGGCTACATCGTCAGCCAAAAGAAGAATGAAAATCTCCAAACCATCATTTATGAAATTGCACCGTGCCTTCCACAACGTATAACTTCCTGTGTTAATTCATTAATGAATAAAGAGAACAGAAGAGGGCTACAGACATCGCCCTGTTTCACGCCAGAAGTACAGTTTTATATAGTCTGTTAAAGCAGCACCAGATCGCACTCTTGCCTTTACACTATAATACATACTTAAAACACATTTATAAAGTTTCCCATGAATACCATTTTTAAGCAGGATAGGCCACAGCAAAGTTCTGTTTACTGAATCAAACGCCTTCTCAAAATCAATGAATGCAATATACAATTTACGATTTGAACAAAACTGTTTTTGTACAAATGCCATCAGTGTGAACATGTGGTCAACAGTAGAATAATTTTTCTTAAACCAGCTTGATATTCTCCGGTAATATTATTTTCTTCCACCCACTCCTGCAATCTCCTGTTTATAATACCACTGTACAGTTTACTGCAGATATTACACAACGAAATTCCTCTATAATTATTTGGATTGTTTGCATCTCCTTTTTTATACAATGGGATAACAATAGACTCGGACCAACATCTGGGATATACCCCTTGATCAAACAAGGAGTTAAAGATTTTAACTAAAAATCTAGAAACAAGTTTGACTGACAAGCAGTTTTTATTAGTTCACCTACAATTCCGTCTGGTCCTGCAGCTTTGCGAGGTTTGATCTTTCTTAGAGCAATTAGAACTTCTTCTTTGGAAATGGGACGATTCAGATTGTTGTCGTCATAATCGGTTCCATCGATGTAATTTTCATTTCCCATATCATTTTGAGAGCTAGCATTTCCTTCAAGCAGATCCCGGAAATGTTTCTAGACTTATATTGTTTACAGGTTGTTTTTTTTTTTTTTTTTTTTTTTTTTTTACACAGTATATATAGATCGGAGAGAGAGAGAGAGAGAGAGAGAGAGAGAGAGAGAGAGAGAGATAGCAGTAGTAGTAGTAGTAGTAGTAATTTGTTTAAAATTTGCAGCTGGCATTCTCTCTCTCTCTCTTTTCTCTCTCTCTCTCTCTTTTCTCTCTCTCTCTCTCTCTCTCTCTCTCTCTCTCTCTCTTCTCTCTCTCTCCTGCGTTAGTGTCTTGTGATTTCGCAAGAGAGTAATGTCTGTCATGATACTCTGTCTGTCTGTCTGTCTGTCTGTCTCTGTCTGTCTGTCCCCTCTCTCTCTCTCTCTCTCTCTCTTTTCTCTCTCTTCTCTCTCTCCTCTCTCTCTCTCTCTCTCTCTTTTTCTTGCTCCTGCGTTAGTGTCCAGTGATTTCGCCAGAGTTGTAATGTTTGTCATGATAAATCAAGAGACAGCGGTTGGGGAGGGGGGGGGGGGGGGGGGGGGGGGGGAGGGGGGTGTGTGTGTTGGTAGGTTATGGTGTGTGACCCGTTTTCTGTGCTTGTTTTATTAATGTTAATGAGCGTATCTGGTTTTCTAACTTTTGTTTTTACGCGTACTTTAATTTTTTGCTGGTAATGCTCATAACAGCCGCGTATGATGCTGCAAATATCATCTACAACGACGTGATGAAGAGGGGGATGATGTTCTCTAAACGTTCATAATGTCACAAACAAAAAGAAAAAAAAACACACTAAAATTACGCCTGGTGAACGAGTTAGATTAGAACTACTTTTTTTAGTTGTTTTTCAACTATAAAGGGGGGGGGGGGGGGGGGGGGGGGGGGGGGGGGGGGGGGGGGGGGGGGGGGGGGGGGGGGGGGGGGGGGGGGGGGGAAAAGGGGGGGCCCTTTTTTGTTCTTTTTTTCCCCTTTTTTTCCCCTTTTTTTTTTTCCTTGCTTTTTTTAAAAAATTAAGTTTCAAAGGGGCTTTTTCCCTTGGTTTCCCCCTTTTTTTCCCTTTTTTTTCCTTTTTTCCCTCTTTTTTTGCCTGGAAAGGGGCCAAAAAAGGACCCCAAAATTGAAGGGAAAATAATAACCTCACAACCCCGGGGGGGGGGGGGGGGACCGGGGGGTTTTGGGAGGAATTGGATGGGTGAAAGTTTTCTTTTTTTAAAAGTAATACGTCCCAAAAACGGAAAACCCCAAAAAAAAGCCCAACGGGCCCGTTTTTTGGAACCCCTTTTTTATTAAATTTTCCCTCACAAGACGGGGGAAAGGGGGAATGGAAAATTTTCAAAACTTTCACCTTAAAAAAAAAAAAAAAACACAACAAATTTTCCCCGGGTTTTGACCGCAAAGAGGGAAACCCCCCAAACCCCCCAGCCCCCTATGCCGAAAAAAATTTGCTAATTTTTTAAAACAAAAAGATAAAGGGGAAAAATTTTAAAAATTTTAGGGTTTTTGGGTTATAATTTTTAACATATTTTTAATTTAAAAGAATAAAAAAGGGAACTAGTTACTTTTTCCCCTTTTGAAATTCATATTGTTTTGTTTTCCCCGCTTTTTTTTTTTTGTTTTTTATTTTTTTATTTTAATTTTTTCTCCCTTTTTTTTTAAATCTTTTAAAACCAAACTGATCCCCCAAAAAATGGGGTAATAGTGACTGTAAACACACTAAAAAAATTTTGGGGTTTTCCTTAAATTTGTGTGAGAATGAAATTGTTGAAACTGAAAGATGATTGTAGGAAAATCCTTTCTGCTTTTGTGTGATTTTTTTGGTTTTAAACTGCAAAAAAGCGTTTAAAAGTGTTTTTTGGGAATAAAAACCGGCCCCTTCCTTGAAAAGAAAAACCCAAAATTTTGATGAAGAAAAATCCCACCCCACCAACCACCAAACATCATCACCCTCATCATCCCCACCAACCATATCTTATCAAAAATTTGAGGGTTTAAATCATTATAAATTTTTTTTCATTTTAAAACACTATTTTTTGGTTGTATTTTCCTACTACTAAACCCCAACCCTTTAAAAATGTAAAAAATAATAATAAAAAAATTTTAAAAAAAAAAATTAAAAATAATAATAATTAATAATATTAATAATATAAAATAATTAAAATTTAGTGGTCGTTGTCGTAGTTTTATTTAGAATTTATTGGTGTAGTATTAGTTTAGGCAGAAAGCAGCAGCAGCAGCAAGAAAGTAGTGTAGTAAAAAGTAGTAGTTTTTTGTGTAGGTAGGTAGGTGCCCTTGAATTTTTTTAAAAATTTTAAAATTAATGGGGATTTTTGAAAATTTCAAAAGGGAAGGTTTTTTGTTTGGGTTGTCTTTTTTGCATTAGTTCATTTAAAATGTTTTTTTTTGCCCCCCGCAAAAAGTAGAAATCCCCCCCCTTTGCCAAAAGGGCTTTTTTTAAGGGCAAAACACTTTTTCATTCCCAAGTTCAGTCGCTTTTGTCTACACCCCCTCTCTCTTTCTCTTCCCCCCCTCCTCTCTTCTCCCTCTCCCCTCTTCCGCCCACCCCACCCCCCGAGGGCCCCCCCCCCCCCCCCCCCCCCCCCCCCCCCCCCCACACACACACACACTTTTTACAGCCAAACCAGCCTCAACGTTTCGGGACAACGTTTTTAACGCGGAAATTTCCCGGGCCCAAATCCGGCCCCAAATCGTGACGGGCCGGTATTTCCGTGAACCCGACCCCCGCAAACCTTTTTTTGGGGGGCCCACCCCCACCCTTTTTCCCCGGTGATGGGCCCCCTTTGGGTGCGGGGAATGGAAACCAAAAAAAAAAAAAGAGGAAGGGGGGAAAGCCGAAAGGGGAAAAAGCCAGAAAATCGCGAAGGGAAGAAAAAAAAAAAAAGGGAAAGAAGGAAAAAAGGGGAAAAAAGGGCCCCCCCTTAAAATGGACAAAAACCAAACAAAAAAGGGGGAAAGTAGAAAAAAAGGGGGAAAGCCAGGGCGAAAAAGGGCAGAAAGCCAGAAAAGAAAAAAGGAAAAGAAGAAAGAAAAAAACCCCATGTAGAAAACCAAAAAAAAAGGAAAAGAAAAAAAAGGAAAAGGAAACTTAAAAAAAGAAAAACCCCCCCAAAAAAAAAAATAAATATAAAAAAAAGAGTCCTCCCGAAGAAATTTGGGCCCCGGGCCCGGAAAAAGAGAAAAAAAAGATAAAATGAATTGGAGAAACTCCGGAAGAACGGAATAAAGAGAGAAAAAAAAGGATGAATGAAATTTTAAAAAACACTCCGGGGAACCCAAAGAGAGAAAAAAAAAAGATGAATGAAAGTTGGGAAAAAACCCTCTGAAAGAAGGGAATTTAAAGGGGGAAAAAAAGATGAATTAAATTTGGAAAAAAAACTCCGGAAAAACCCGGAACAAAGAGAGAAAAAAAAGATGGGGAAGTTGGCCCCCGGAAAAAGGGAACCCCAAAGAGAGAAAAAAAAGAAAAATAAAATTTGGGGGAAAAACCCCCGGGAAGAAGGAAAAAAGAGAAAAAAAGAAAGATGAATGAAAAGTGGAAAAAACCCCGGGAAGAAGGGGAATAAAAAAAGAGAAAAGAAAGTTTAAATGAAATTTGGAGAAAATTTCCCGGAAAGAACGGAATAAAGGGGGAAAAAGAAAGATAAAAGGAAAGTTGGAGCCCCCGGGAAAAGAAGGAACAAAAAAGGGGAAAAAAAAGAGGTTTTAAAGTTAGGGGAAAACCCCGGGAAAAGAACGGAAAAAAGAGAGAAAAAAAAATTGAATAAAAGTTAGAAAAAACCCCCGGAAACCCCCCTTTAAAAGGAAAAAAAGAGAATAAAAAGTTAGAGAAAATTTCCGGAAAAACGGAATAAAGAAGAAAAAAAGATGAAAAAAAGTGAAAAAACTCCGGAAAAAAAGGGAAAAAACAAAGAAAAAAAAGTTTAATTTGGAAATTTGGGAAAAAATTCGGGAAAGAAGGGGAACAAAGAGGAAAAAAAAAGATGAAATTAAAAAGTTAGAGAAAATTTCCGGAAAACCCGGAATAAAAAAAAGAAAAAAAGAATGAAATTTTAGGAAAAAATAGGAAAAAAGGAAAACAAAGGGAGAAAAAAAAGTTTAAAAATAAAATTTAGAGAAAATTCCGGAAGAAGGGAAATAAAGAAAAAAAGAAAGATGAATAAATTTTGAGAAAACCCCCGGAAGAAGGGAATAAAAGAGGAAAAGAAAAATAAAAATTTAAAAAAAAAAAACCCCCAAAGAAAAAAAAAAAACCCAAGAAAAATAATGAAGGAAAAGAAGGAAAATACAAAAACGCGGGTTACCCAAAAAACAACCCCCCAAAAACCCAACAACAAACGCCAAAAAGCAGAAAGTGGGGAAAATCTCAAAAATTCAAAAAACAAATTGAAAAAAAGGAAAACCGAAAAAGGGAAAAAAAAGGATAAAAAACACACACAAAACACACACACACACACACACGCACCGCAAAGGGCACCCCCCACCCCACACAATTTGATTTTACTATAGTACTATATCTAAAAACTGTAACATTAATATTCTGCTTGCGAAGCAAAATCAAAACCAATTTAATTGTTATCGCCTTCGTAAAATTTCTATACGAGGGTTTTTAAATTTCTTAAACGGGGGGGAAAACTTGCGGGCCCTGTGGTTGGTCTTTCCCATTTTTTTTTAATTGAGAATTTCCCCTTTTCTTGGGGAAAAATTGTCTTTTTTTAAACGGGCCAAAATTTAAATAAATAAAATTTGGCCCCTACAAAATAAATGATTTAAAAATTTGATTTTTATGGTATTCCCCTTCTTTTGGGGGAAAAAACGGGTTCTTAAAGCTTTAAAAACAACAAATTTCAAAAAAACCGTGCTAAAAATAAAAACAGAAAAAAAAAATTTAAAAACAAACCCTTAGGGTCAAGATTTAAAAACATTACTGTTTGCTGGGTTTTTTTCCCCATGCTTATATCCAAACATGAATGGGGCCGGGAATTGCTGGGCCCCAGGTGCAAAAAAAATTTTGAAAAATAGGGTTCCCAAAAAAAATTCCCCTTGAGCTTCCCTAAAAGGGAATATTCCCCAATACAAACCCCCCGTTTAAAAAAATTTGAGGAAACAAAAAAAAAAGGTTTTCCCCCAAATTACACAAACCCGACCTTCATACTTTTTTTGTACAAAACTCTCGAGAAGAAAACCTTTTAAAAAAAGGGTTTCCCCTCAGAAAATCCAGTGAACCGTAATAAAAACCCTGGTTTAAATACACAAGCCCCAATAACAACTTCTCTCCAAAACCTTTCTTTAAAAAAAAAAAACGCTTTCAAAAACAAAAAAAATGTAAAGAATATTCGATGTCCCTTTGTGGCCCCCCTTGTTTTTCCACAACAACACCTTTTGTAAACTTTTGCCCCTATTTTTATTCCATCTGCCCCCGTTTTGAAAGGGGGTTTTCAAAGTGGTATTTGGGGATACCATGTCTCTCTTAAAATTTTTGTACAATTCTTAGGGTTAAGCCCATTTTGGCTCAATCCTGTTTTTGCGTTTCACGATCTTATTTTGTATGTTGTTTGTTTTAAATTTTTTTTTTTCCATTTAAAATTCTTCCCGATTTTTCCCTCATCACAAAATACACGCCCCACACGCACACGCCCCGCCCGCGGGCCCGGGGTTCACGTACCCACGCAGCCCACACCCCCCCGACGCGCACGCCCCCCCTCAAACAACACACCCACACCCCACACCACACACAAACAACACCCAACCACCCAACCACCTTGAAAATTTTTCACATTTGGGAAAAAGATTTTTAAATTGAACAACAACAACCCCCCCAAAAAACCAACCCAAAACCCACACAACACACACACCCGCAAAACACACACACACACAACACAAGAGAGAGAAAAGGAGAGGAGAGAGAAAAGAGAGAGAAAAAGGAGGGGAGAGAAAAGGGGAGAGAAGAGAGGGGAGGAGAGGGGGAGAGATGGAAGAGGGGGAGAGAAGAGAGAAAACATACAAAGAAAAGGGAAAGAGATAAAGTGGTTTAAACTCCCAGGCCCCCCCCCAAAAAACAGAGGAAAAAAGGAAAAACAAAGGGTTGCCAAATAATACAAGAAAAGACGATGTTTAGAAGGGGGTAAAGGAAGGAAAAAAGGAGAAAAAAAAAAAAAAGAAAAGAAAAAAGAAATCGAAACAATGGAGACAGTTTTTAAAAACCCCCGTCAGGGCCTTTTTTAAGATTAAAACGGGAAAAAATTCATTGCAAAAGGAAAATTTGATTGTGGTTGCATCGAAATTACGTGCATGCCTGAATTGGCTTGGTGCGGGGTTTCCCTGTTTGTGAAAGTGTGGAGAGAGAGTTTTTCCCAAAGTTTGTGCGCGCGCGCGCGCGCGGCGGGCTGCGTGCGTTTTGGGGTGTGTTTTTGTGTGTGTGTGTGATTTTTTTGGTGTGTGTGTGTTTTGTGTGTGTGTGTTGTGTGTGTTTTTTTGGGGGGGGTAACTTTCCTTCGTCCTTCGTTTTCTTGACTTGTTTGTTATTTTTTTCCCCCTGAAAGACCCCCAGGTAAAAAAATTCGTGTGATTGTTTATTTTTTTCCTTTCTGCGGCGTGTCATTCTGTTTATTTCTAAAACCACACAAAAAGTAACTAAAGGGAAACCGTTCCAAAAACAATGTGAAATGCACTTTTCCAAGGCCCCTTTTTGCCCAAAATTGGTTTGGACCCAGGGGGGTTCCTATAGTAAACTGGGGCCACGTTGAAAATTGAAAAATTGATGTTCAAAATTTTTTATTAAAAAAACCACCCCCTTTCCCCATACCATGTTAAAAAGTAAAAAAGGGTTTTGATTTGTATTGTTTAATATCAAAACAAACCTTTTAAACCACCCAGTTTTTATTGTAATAAGATTAAAAGTCTTTAATTTTTTAATTTCACAAAACCCAACCCTTTCCCAACCACCCAAGGAAAAAAGGCCCCGTGATAAACCCCTCGGGCCCGAAGAGCCCGGGAGACCCCCGACCCCAAGGTAAAACCAAACCCGGGATTGCCTTAAAAGTGGTCAGAGCACAAATCCAAAACCAAAAAAGGGAAGGGGTCCGTCTTGAAAAACTTTCCCATCTTTTCCCCGGGTTTTTTTGCAAAACCTTTGGGCTCAGGTTGGTGGGAAATATTTTTTACAGTAGGCTCAGAATTTGGGTTCAAAATTTTTTTTTAAAATTTGGCCAGAAGTTGGTTCATAAAATTGTTACATAATTTTTCAGTATTTGGGTTCATAATATTGAAACAGGGGGGCCTTTTGGGGGTTCATAAAATTTTAAAAACATTTGGCCAGTAGGGGGTTCTTTAAAAATTTTTAAACCCGTGGGAAACAGAAGTTGTTTAAAATTTTTAAACAAAAGGTTTCAGAAGTTGGAAAAAAAATTTTTAATTAAAAACATTTGGCCCCCAGAAGTTGGTTAAATATTGCGAAAAAGGTCTGTTTTCCCCCTTTAAACGGACCCGAATTAAATTGGGAAAACTTTTAATGGGCTTTTCCTGGGTTCAATTCCATCCTTAAAACCCGGTCACCCGGTTTCCCCCCAAACTTTGCTGAACAAAATTTTGGGGTCCAAATTGGGAAACCTTCCCCCGGCCCCACCGATCTGCCCCCAAAAAGTAGGAAATCCCCCCATGCAATGCGTTAAAATTATTTCCCCCAAAGGTTTTTTGAACATGGGTTTTGGAAGTTTTTACGTAATGGGCTGTTGGAATGTTGGGAAACCCGAAGGCGGGGGAAGGTGTGACCCCCTGGCGGGGGGAAGGAGTCTTTCAAAAAGGAAGGAAAAGAAAACCCCAAAATTTTAAAAAAACCCAAATTTTTGGACTTTTGCTTTTTTCGTAAATTAAAGATTCGCCCAAAAACATAAAAAGGGCAATACATGATATCCATCAAGGGCCCCAACCCCTGAAGCAGCAGCTACTACAGTTTTTAAATTACAAAAATTGTCCCAAAATGCTTGTTCGCTGGCCGAAATTTACTCCTATAAAAAAATGAGCTGGGTACTCTACAACTATACAATTTACGCGGCGGGCTACCCCAACTACTACAAAAAAAGTGCTGCGCTTACAACAACTAAAAAAAAACCCTCCCTGCTACTACAACAATTTATACTGCTGTTTGGCTTGCTGCTACAAACAACTCCTGTCTTGTTCGGGGTGGTGCTGCTGATGCTGTTTCCCCCAAATTCAACCTTTTACCGCAACCCCAATCAACAACAATTTCACGTGCTGTTCCCGTGCGTTCCTTTCCTGCTGCTGTGCCTCCCGCTGCTGCTGCTGGCTGTGCTTTCCGTACTACCCCCACCAAAAACCCCCAAACCACCACCACCACCACCACCACAAATATAACTACGGCCCTACTATACAAATTTACTACTACAACTACAACGACTCGACGACGACGGAACCGACACCAAAACTTTAAAAAACCAACCCCCCCACTTTTTACTATTTCCACTACTACTAACGACAACTACCCCCAAAACACACCACCCCCAACCACCCACAACACCAAACCAACACAACACCCCCCACACGCCGCAGAAAGCAACCACCACCCCCAAAACCACCCCAACACACAACCACACACACCCCCCAAAACCCCACCCCACACAAAAAGCTTTCAGCATTTTACGTCCCGAGGAAATTTCACTTACTCGTGCGCCGGGGGAACACCCAACCCCTTTGCACGAAAAAAATTTTAAGAGTTGCAGGGCTTGCTAAAAAAAAGCAGTCAACAAGCCCCCCACCCCAAAAAAAAAAGGGAAAACCACCCCAACTTTGCGGGCCCCACTTACAACCCAAACCCCAACTCCAAAAAAAACCACGACCCAATACAAGGGGCAAAGGGTCCCTGAAAAATTAATTTAATTTCAAAAAATTACAAAATAAAAACCATTTCACCCCCTTTTTCTTCCCCCGGAAAACAGAACGCCCATATATTTTTTTTTAAGTTCGCCATAAGGGCCCTTAAAAAATATGGGATTTAAATGAGGGTTCATCCCCCAAACAAATCTGATAACGAAAACCCAAAAGTGAACGGGGTTTATTAAAAATACAAAGGGAAACTGAAACAACCCCTCCAGAAAGACCTATAAAAAAAATTTTCCCCCCCCAATTTTTTCCCAAAACCCTTTCCCCCCCCAAAAACCCAATAAAAAACGGAACCCGTGCGTACTGCATTTTATTCAAAAAATTTAAAAAAGGATAATTTTTTTTTGAAACACTCGACAACAAAACCGAAAAATAAACCTCATCAAAAACACCCATCATCATCATCATCACCCAAAAATCAAAACCCTCATCAAAAACAAAAACCCAAACCCAAAACCCAACAAAAACAAAAACAGCAAAAATAACAAAGAAACAAAAACCCAACAAAAAACCCCCCCAACAAAAACCCCAACACACAAACCACCCCACACACACACCCCAAACACAAAACACACAACACCCCCCGGGCGCGCGCGCGCGCGCGCGCGCGCGCGCGCCCACCCCAAAAAATTTTAGATTCAAAAAGGGCAAAAAAACCAAAGAGGAGGAAGAGAAAAGGAAGAATAAGGGGAAAGGGAGGGAAAGAGGGGGGGGGAAGGGGGGAAGTGGGGAAGGGGGGAAAGGATGAGGGGTTTGGTGAATAAAAAAACCAAAAAAGGAACACACGAACAAAAATCACGTTTTAAAACAAAGGGGGTTTTATACCCTTTTTTCCCGCCAGATGCGTTGATATACAAAAAGCAAAAAAAAAATTTGCCCTTGGGAAAAGGAAAAAGAAAAAACAGAAAACCAGCGAGCAAACAAATAACACAAATGGTTTGACAGAATGTTTTCTGAAGCATTGAACTAAAAAAGATCCCCTACACAGAAAGAGAGGAGAGGGGGAGGGGAGAGAGAGAGGGAGATGAAAAGAGGAGAGAGGAGAGAAAGGAGGGACCCGGGAGGAGGTGGGAGAAAAGAGAGAGAGAGGGAGAGAGAGGGAGAGAGAAACAGACGGGGAGAGACAGGCCCCCAGAAAGAGAGAGAAGAGGGGAGAAAAGGGGAGAGAGGGGGAAAAAGGAGAGAGAGAGAGAAGAGGAAGAGGCAGAAGGGGAGGGGACAGGAGGACGGGAACAAAAGAAAAAGAGAGGGGATTTCCCCCCCGGGGGAGGTCCCGAAAATACACTGACCTTTGTTTTCCAAGCAAGGTTTTTCCCAAAAAACCCCCTGTTTGCCCGAAAATGACGCTAAAAAAACTAAAACCTTGCCCTTTAAAGGGCCCCCGGGATTCCTAAAATTTAAAAGAAAAATTTTGGGGAAAAACTTTGGCCCAAAAAAACCGTCCCTTTTACCACTGCTTTTTCGTTGAACTTTTTTTTCCCCCCCCTGGTTTTGCTAACTTTCCCCCTTAGGGGTCCCCCAAATTCCCCCTTATTTTTCCCCTCCCCCCCTGCCCCTTTCCCCTTTTGCCCCCCACCTTTTCCTTTTCCCCTTTCTTTTTCCCCCCCCATTCCGGTCATATCTTCTTCTCTCTCTCTCTTCCCCCTTCCCAAAAAGCAAACGCGAGGCAATTTTAAAACGTTTAAAAAAAACCCGCCCCCCCGCCCCCCCAAGTGGACATAGCCTAAAGGGAGGAAGGGGACCGTATTTGGGCAGGCGCAAACATTCATTTTTCCTGCGCGGCATTTTAAAAAGGGGGGCCCCAATCGTCGCCGCGGGACCCCAACTTCCCGTTCGAAAGCGGCGCACGGGGTTTCCAACGCCCCGGCCCTCGTTGCAAAAAAAAGGCCGGAGCGAGGTGGAGTATTTCTGGGGGTGTGGGGGGGGCCCCCAAGGGCTTTGGGAAAGGTGTCCTTCCTTCTTCCTCCCCTCCCTTTTCCCCCCCCCCCCCCCCCCCCCCCCCCCCCCTTTCCCCCACCCCCCTTTTCTCTTTTCCCCAATTTTTCCCCCTCCCCCCCTTTTTGGGGCCCTATGGTTGTTTGTTTTGTTTTTCTATGAGGAAAAATGTAAAAAATTAGTTATGGGAAATTGTTTTTTTTCATGTTTATAAAAATGACCGTTAAATTAAAGAAAAAATTTTTTTGTTGAGGGGCTTTTTTGGGGGACTTCATTCCTTTCCCCCCCCGGAACCGTTGTCTTTTTGTAAATAGATGAAATTGATTTATTTTCTTTTTTTTCCCCTTAACCCTTTAAACCTATTTTCAGCAAAAATTTCCTACCCCCGGTTCCCCCCCCCCCCCCCCCCCCCCCTTCCCCATGCTTTC